>JBBMKD010000054.1:11206222-11252411 GCA_037834095.1 Argya squamiceps | reverse complement strand
ACGGCACAGCCCATTGCACAGAGCCCATGGCACAGCCCAGGGCACAGCCCATGGTACAGCCCAAGGCACAGGGCCCATGGCACAGCCCATGGCACAGAGCCCATGGCACAGCCCATGGCACAGAGCCCATGGCACACAGCTCATGGCACACAGCTCATGGCACAGCCCATGGCACGGAGCCCATGGCACAGCCCATGGCACAGAGCCCATGGCACAGCCCATGGCACGGAGCCCACGGCACAGGCCATGGCACAGAGCCCATGGCACAGCCCATGGCACGGAGCCCACGGCACAGCCCACGGCACAGGGCCCATGGCACAGCCCATGGCACAGAGCCCATGGCACAGCCCATGGCACAGCCCACGGCACAGGCCATGGCAGAGCCCCTGGAACAGCTGCTCCACTCAAGTATTCCCGATGTGTCCATTCTGCCTCGGAATTTCTCTGAGGAATTTCCTCTGAGGACACTCCACACCGTCTCTGGGCAGTCTCAGGGCTCAGGCAGTGCCCAGGGAAGGAGTCCTTTCTCCTGTGCAGGAGGAATCCCTGGGATCAGTCCCTGCCTGTTCCTCCTGTCCCATTGCCCAGCACCGGGCTCTGACATTCCTCTTTCAGCTATTTCTGTACATGGAGAGGATCCCTCTCAGCTGTCTGCTCTCCAGGCTCAATGCCCCACCTCCCTCAGCCCCTCCTGGGCACAGAGATGCTCCAGGCCCTTCCTCAGCTCCACAGGCTGTGCTGGCCCCAGCCCCTCCTGTCCTGAGGAGCCCAGGGCTGGACACAGCACTGCAGGCAGGTGAGGGTGCACTGAGGCTGAAGGAGAAGGACAGGACACCTTCCTCTTCCCCTGCAGCCCATGGCCCCACTGCTGCACCTGCCCCAGGACCCTGCTGGGCAGGGACAGCTCGCTGTCCCCAGGACCCCCAAGTCCTTCTCTGCAGGTCACCCCCAGCCTGTGCTCGTGCCTGTGGTCGTTCCTTCCCAGCTGCAGGACCCTGCATTTGCCTCTGTTGAATCTCAAAAGGTTCCACTCTGCTCATCTCTGCAGCCTGATGAGAGCCTTCGGCATGGCTGCACGGCACTTGGAAATTAGAATTGGAAATTGCATTGTTCCCCAGGCTGAACTCACAGGTGAACTTCCCAGGTTTGTATCACTTTTGGAGGCTTCTCCTTGTGGTCTTGGTCCAGCAGCACCACAGGGCGTGCTGAGACTGAACCCAGCAGACAAATGCCCTTGCACTGACTCTCCCTCCCTTCAAGTGTGTCATTTGACAGAAATATGAATTTAAAATCAGGAAAAGCGGGCAAAACAGTAATGCTGAAATTCTGGAGAGCATTTCCTGCTTGAGAACTGATCCCTACCATCAGTTCCCTGCTCTGTGGGAGGATGAACATGCTGTTCCCAGCCGGGGGAGATCACAGAGATGAGATGTCTTGATCAAGGTCACTCCTAAAGCACTGGGAAAACAACCCCAGAGCTTTGGCACAGGCAGCTTCCTGGGTCAGAAACCTTGCAAAGCCCACTTTTATTTTCTTCCCTAGAAACTCAGAGGGAACATTTGCACTGAAGAACACTGTCACATGTATGTTTTGAGGAATATGATTTAAACAAAAGCCTAAATAAATCTGAGTTATTCAAACTAAAATTTCACTAATAGTGTAGGAGGTTTTTTGTCCATCCTTTTGTAGGTGGCAAGAGTTTATGAAAGTCTTTCCAGAGATCCTAAGGAACTCCATGAAGAAGGGTGTAGTTATAAGAGAAGTTTGAGGGCAGTTATTCAGCCCAAGTGTTGCAAACCCAGCGTTACTAATTCCCCTGTACCCAGTAAACAGGTCAGAGCAAAGATGTTTTTGCAAGGGATTCACCCACTCCCTCCCATCATCGGGAGTTTCGGGGCCTGAACCAGCTCCCACTGAAGTGAACAGACAAACTCCCTGCTTTTAATGGCATGGGATCCACTCCCAGTTCTGCAGGCAGGAATTCTGACAGGGAGCCAGCCTTTCCCCCTGGACAGCAGTGATGCTGCTTCTGGTGCAGAGCAGGCAGGTTGAGGCAGGTTTCAAGGTGGGAATGAAGCTTTCATATTTCCTTCCTGCAGTTTTTTCTTTGACTGTTAAAAACCACAAGGCTGCCATAGGTCTGTTCACACACAGCACTGGAAAACCAGAGGGGTTGTTTGAGGGTGATACAGATGCAGGAAGCCCCAGGGAGAAGGGGAACCTCAGAGCAGGAATCCTCATTTAACCCTTGTCCGCTGCCACAGTCAGCCCCTTCCACAATCACCTTCAGGAGTCCCAGACACTTCTGACATCTCAGCACAGAATGCACACCCTGTCTACCTCCTGGGACAGTGTGTGTCCATCCCCATCACCCTCGGAGCTGGCATTCAGTGAGGGACACCCACAGCTGGTGAGAACCCTCCTCGTGCCCCTGGAGAGGAGGTGAAGTGTGAGTGCCCGCAGGGCTGGGGCACAATCTGGGTGGAGAAAACCTCAATTTCATCCTTTTCCTGTGCACACCTCGTGAAGAATCACATCTCACTCCGTTCCTCTCCCAGGACAGAGCTGCAGCTGCTGTTTCAGGCCAGGCTGGCCCAAGAGGAATTCATGAGCTGAGGTCTAGTCAAGCCAACTCCGTGGCTTTTCCCTTCAGGAACTTGCAGGCAGAGATGAAGGTCAAAGAGCAATGGCCATGAACCAAAACACATGAAATTCCATCTCAATATGAGTAAGAACTTTCCATGGAGGGTGGCCAGTGCACTGGAACAGCTGCCCAGGCAAGGTGTGGAGTCTCCCTCTCTGGAGACATTTCAATCCCACTTGGATGTGTTCCTGTGTCACCTGCTCTGGGTGATCCCTGCCTGGGCAGGGGTTTGGATGAAGTCCTTTCCAATGCCAGCACTCAGTGATACTCTGACAAACTCACTTTACACCATGGGACACTTATATTTAGGCATCAAGAGGACAAAATACACTTTACATTCACATCCCTTCTACCCAAGGGCTCCCTCACTATCCTGCAGTGCTGGACCAGCTTTAGCATCTCCAAACACCCCACAGGGATCACCCTGGGACAGGGCTTGGCACAAACCCTTTTGTACCCAGCCAAAATTCTTTTGTTTTCTCACTTCTTAAGGTTAGTTTGTTGTTTGGTTTTGCCTTTCTTTAGTGTCACAGAAAAATAGGAAAAAAAAAAAAAAGGAAAGAGTTCACTAGGGTTTCACATTCTGTGCCAGTGTCCCTGTCCTAATCCTCCAAGAACCCTTGAGAGTTTGGTGTCAAGTGTCAAGTGTTTTATCCAGAGCCACAGTCTTTACTTTCATGTCTGTTTTCCAGTTGAATAGCTCCATGTATTCATATAAGGAACACCACAGAAACACACACACACTTCAAAAATTACATGGCAGCACCACATTCAGTGCAGGCTGATTCCAGCTCAGGATTTGCAGGGAGCCAGGATGAAAGTCTGGTCCAAGTATGTGGTGATACGTTTTTTAGAGGAGAAATTCCTGAGCTCCCCAAGGGGAAAAAGACCCTTTGTGAATATAGGATTTTTCTGAGCTCTTCTCTGAGGATAAACCTCTTCATCGAGCTATTGTTAGATAAGGAATAGCTGGAAGAGGTTTAGAAATGCTCTCCCAAAATCTGGGATTTAACCTATAGCATGATTTCAGTTAAACAATGCAGGAATTGCCACTGGAGGGAAGAAGACAAATCCATTTCCCTACAATCATTTCCCAGAGTAATCCTCAGGAGCTCCTTGGGGAACAAAGCAGTGCTGGCAGGGTTGCTGCAGCAGCTGCACCTGAGCTCCCGAGCTGCAGCTCCCAGTCAGGTTGTCTCCCATTCATTTACCCTTTCCTTTCTTCTCTTGTTTTTAGTTTTGGCCCCCACAAGAAGACCCAGGAGCTGGGGGGCCCACAGTTTAATAGCACAGGGAAAAGAATTGTTTCCTTGTGATTTCAACCTGCTGAGTGGTGATTTGCCCACGCTGAGCTGTGAGAGCAGCTTTGCTGCCTTTCCTGCACCCTTCAGCCTTGTCCCTTGCCACCCATGCCCCCAAACTCCCTGTGCCTCCTCCTCTCTTTGCTCCATCTCTCCTGAATCCTCTCCCAGCACAGGGAGCAGAAGGGCAGGTGGGAGCTCTGCCAGGGGTGCCACGGGCAGGCAGTGGGGAGTGCCAGGGGAAATCAGGGATCCAAGCCCCACCTCACTGCTGCCAGCCCCATTCCACACCTGGACACAGGCCTAGGAGATGTGGAAAGTCCAACAAAGCCTTGGAACGTCCCTGTATTCCCGTGGGAGTTGGAAAAATGCAGAATAAACAATAAAAGCAATTATTCCAGCTGGAAAATATTATTTCTCCTGGTTTGTTTTCTGCCTGAGAGGGAAAGCTGGTTGGAATTACATAAAGTATGAGTGATTGAGGAAAATGGCTTTTCAACAGGAAAACAACTCTGCAAACATTTTGAAGTTACTGTTATTGCTTAACACCTAAAATTAAACATTTTCTGTATTTTCTTTTAACTGAATTCCCCATTCCTCTGGTTTTCTGTATTGAAAGAGAAGACTCTCAAAAGAATAATTTGCATTTCCCTGGCTGGTTCAAATCCTTTATAGCAGAAAGGAAGAACCCAATGACTACACTGACCTGATGAGTTGGGACATGGCTCCAGAGGCTGAAGTTCACTGGGAAAAACCACAGCTTGGCCCAAGCCACTTGACCTGTCCTGCTCAGAAAACTCAAGGCTGATCTCACTTCCACTCCACATTTCATGGTGTATTTTCTCCTGGTTTCAAAGAGAAGTAGGACTTGTCCTGCTTCATAAAGGAAAACAGTTTTGGGATCTCCAAGGGCTCTAAGCTCCTTAGGAAAAGAGGATTAAGGCATCTGCTGGGTGCAGTGGGTACCTGTGCTGGTTTGCTCCGTGGCAGCTGGTGCAGATTACAACAGGCTGGCCTTGAACCCAGGCCCCAAAGCTCCCTCTGCCCTGCTCTCCCAGGCAGGAGCATCAATTTCCCTGGCCTGGGACCTCCTCCCACTCTAAAGCCCCATGGCCAAACATCCAGACACTGCCCTTGAACACTTCCCCAGGGATCCCCTTCAGCTCACAGCCCCTGGATCTGCAGAGAAGGGACTCCTCAGGCTGTTCCTGTGGCCAGGATGCTCCAGGCCCACCCATCCCAGCCCTGCCAATTTGACAGATCCTCAATTCCAGCAGCTCTGTCCTGCCTGTGCCTCACCAGCTTTGTCTGACTGATTGGGGTGGGATTACAAGGTCCAGCAAACAGCCACGGTCACACCAGGAGGCTCTGATCCACCACTCAGTCTGGGCAGTGCTGCCTTTCAGGAAAAGATGTGGATTTGGGGCTTTCTAATGGCACAGGGAAGAGAGAGAAAGAAGGAATTGTCCATCAAAGCTTGCCCCAGGCAGCACATTTACTGCTGCTCTCCGGAGAGCCTGGCAGATACTAAAGGCACAAACAGTCAGACAGAACAAATGAAAAGATCTTCTACTCTCTGGAAAACACAAGGGCTTGGCAGGAGAATATTTCATAGCAGGCCCTCCCTTCCTTTCTGCCTCCCCCCCTCTGCCCTGGGCTCAGCTCACACGGATGAAGGGCAAGAGAGCACATTCCAGCCCTGGCACCCAGAGCCCCATGGACCCAGTGCAACCAGGAATGGGATGCTGGGGTCCCAAAGCCAGCTGGAGAGCTGGTGGAGATAATTTACAAGAAGGCTTTGGGGCAGCTTTGAACGTCTGCCCTCCAGCCCTGTGTGTGTTCCCCGGGCTCTGCCCCCAGATCACAGCAGTGCACTGGTGTCTGTTCTCCCCAGTCCCTGCAGGGAGCCTGGCCAGCAGCAGTGCAGAACCTGCCTGCCAGAGCTGCTGGAGCCTGCCAGTACCCCAGAGCCAACCCCCAAACATCTCTGTCCACTGCAGAACAAACCCAGGAAGCCAGAGCTATTTGGAATAGACCTGGGGCAAATGTCCCAAATCAAGAGAAAAATGCCAGTTGCTGACAAAAGAAATGATTCACAGAAGTGGTGCTTTCAGGGCAGCTTTATTCTGGGGGCAGGAAAAATGAAATAACAGGCTTGGTGGCAGCTGGGAGAGTTGTGCTTCAGTGGAGCAGGAAAGAAACATCTGACTTTTGGAAGGACTTTTGCAGTAAAAGGGTTTGTAGGCACTGACCAAGCAGGGCTTTCCCCAGGACCCCGAGGAACACAACCATCCCCAGTACGTGGGAATACCTAACACATGAATGTTATTGCAGAGGTTTATGTAGTTTTGATCTTCTTCCAAATGCTCAAGAAGGATGCAGCCATCCAGGCACAAATAATCCCTAGTGCAGCTGTGCTGGCTGCACTTCCAGCACCCCGGAGAGGAAGGAGCATTTCTGCATGGTGACCATCTGTTCTTCCCACTGTGCATCTGAAAGGAGAGGGGAATTCCTCCAGCCTCTGTCACCCAAAATCCAGCCTGGACTCCCAACTGGGGATCACCCACCAGCACCAAAGGAATGGGGAAGAAGTCCAGCAGCAGAAAGAGACACGTGGGACAGGGTGAAGGCTGAAGTTGGGATATCCATGAAGGCCACCAGCATTCTGATGAGCCCTGTCCCTTACTGTGAGTAAATAAAGAACTGGAGCTCCCCTCCCAAAGTTCAGGAGCTCCTCTCACCCTGCCCAAACACAGAGAAACTTCCATGGCCCTCAAGTGTAGAGGAAACTCATGTTCTAGGAAAAAGAAAGCAATTTAAAAAATCAAAATAGTCTGAAGCTACAAATCAAGCTCTTCTCTCAGTTAATATTTAATGTTGCAATTGGGTGCTTTTCAGAGGGGAGAAACCACTGGGATTTCTTTGCTGCAGATTGACCTCGTGAAACTTAGTGTGTCAAGATTAAAAAAAAAAAAAGAGAAAAGGAATTTTGTTGAATATTTCAACATCTGGAGCCACTTAGTGGCAGAAAAAAGCAACTTCTTCAGAAGCACTTTTGATCTAAAGCAGTGGTTTAAAACCTTTTCCTATTTGCAGACCTATAACATTTGTCCCTGCATAATAAATGCAAGTCTACTGACACTCAATTCTGGCATCCCAGTCAATTCTGGAGGTTTCTTAGATGTTCAGGAGTAGAGAGCCAAAGCTGTGCTTTCCCAGGCCTGCCCAAGGACCTCCTGGACTACTTCAGTTCCCAGCATGGACAGGTGCTCACTTCATGAACAAATAACCTGCAGCAAATGACCTTGCCTCTCTGGACATGGTGTGGCCTTTTCCTAAACCAGAGACTGATTTTATCTGTGAACTGGCATCACCTGGTCAGTGTCCCCCTGATGATGCCCACAGAAAATCCGAGTATTTCTGCCTGGAAAAGTGCTCTTGGAGCTGCTCTGGAGAGTTAATTCAGGTCAATCTCATCATCTCTCCTGCTTCCCAGAGTCTCTGTGCCTGGGTCTCCAGGTGCCTTGGGCTCTGGGCAGGTCCTGGGCAGCCAAACTATTGCTGGAGCTCTTGCAGCCCAAAGGAGGCCAGGGAGGGACACAGTCCCACAGGGATAATTATGAGTTACTGCATTTGGGAGCAGAAGATTTGGGCACCATCCTCCACCCCTCGTGAGTTTACTCGTGCTGTGATGTTTGGACATCACCTCACAGCTCAGGGTTTGTGCTCAGCTGTTGTTTTGACATGTTTGATTTCTCTGCCCCGAGACCCGCACGCTGCCCAAAGGAGATGAGTCTGTCCCCAGCCCCGCACCTCGCAGTGACAGCGGAGGGTGAATCCAGTTGTAAGCTGCCCTCGGGGAGCCTTTCTCACTCATCCAGCAACAAACCTGCCCAAACTGATCAAGGATCTGTTAGCATATCACTGGGAAATCTGCTCAAAGCACTACGAGGAAATCACATGGAAAACAACGGCCGTGCCCGACAAAGAATTGCATGGATCGGGTCTTTGTTCCCATTGTATTTCTCCTCGGCACATTTGATTAGTTTGGTTAATTGAACATGTAACACACTCCATTATCATGCAGCAGCAAAAAAGATTTTAGGACTCGAACAAATATGGCCATTATCAGCTGCTTCTGACATAACAAACAGCACTATTAGCTTAGAGAGGCTGTATTTTATGGATGGCTTTTTGGTAAATGGGCTGCTTAAGCACTTTTTTTTTTTTTTTCCCGTGTAAAAAACTCCTCGGTGCTGCTCAGAGCCCGGGGTGCGGAACTGACAGGGGACACAAGGTCCGTGTGATACCTTTTCCCTCATTTTCTCACACAGGGAGATAAACCTTGTTTATCCAAGACAAATCCACAAATCACTGTAAGCACCTCTGGCAAACATTCACTCTTCATAACACCACGGACCAGTTCCAACCAGGCCTCGGCTCATTCAGCAAGGGATGAATGAAAACTCATTTTCACCTCAACATGCAAATAAGTACAAATAAAATACACACACACAAATATCTGCAGGGGTGTCAGAGGAGGGGGCCAGACTCTTCAGTGGTGCCCAGTGACAGGACAAGAACAACAGCCATAAACCAAAACACAGCAAACCTGCAGTTCTTAATTCGTTTTAAACTACATTTCTCTAGAATCTTCCTTTTTGGCCTTGGGTGCTGGACAGATGCAAGTGTTGACCTTGTTTTCCATCACTTTTGGGTTTTTTTTTTTTTTTTTTTTTTTATTTGGAAAATCTGGTCATCAAATTGAACTTCTCATAGGAAATTATGCATTTCACCACCTTTCTTGCTAAATTATGCTTTGGCCTTTTGAAACAGAAATTCAGTGTTTCTCACATTTTCAATTACAATAGTGCAAAGAATTCAGTTTGAAAATGTTTTGTCATAAAATAAAAGTATTGGTTTTCAGATGTCTTGGGTTGAGGTTTTGAACCTCCATCCAGTTTCAGAACATTTTTTTGTTCAGTACTGAATATTCTTATAAGAGGACAGGTTACTTCTCTCTAGGGTGTTCATACCAAAGTGACTGAGTAAAATATATTGGCGGAGGCATCAGGAGTGTGATGTAAATGTTTCTTATGGTTTTAGATTCTATAGGTTTGTCAATGACTATGAATTTCCATAACCTAAATGTGGGCAATATTCCATGATACCATTCATGTGCATGTGAATGGGAAAAGTTGAATTGTTTCATGACTTCCTGTGCTGAGTAGCCTCTGAAATTTAGAGCTGGTGGAATAGCAAACCATGAAGGAATATCTGCATCTTCAGAGTCCCCTTGAACTCCACAAGTCATCTCAGAGAGATCCAGAGGAGGCAGATTGTGGATTAAAATGCAATTTAATTCAGAGCACATGGACAGTTCTCTGCTCCCCAGCTGTAAAGGTGGTTGATGTTTCCACACTCCTGACTGCAGCCACTCCAGTCCAGATTTCTAATTTTGCTTCTTAAGCAGCTAAAACTGTTTCACAGTATTTTCTAGGCAGAGGGGGATTTTCCACACAGAGATCTCCTGGCAGCTTTTCAAGTTTTTTACAAAACCTTTCCCTTTCCATACTTGGCCCCAGAAGCAGCATTTACTGTGGAGAGTAAACTCACTAAGAAATAACAACTTTCATCCTTATTTGCCAAGATTTTGATCAATTCATATCATCCTGTTATCCCAGGTTACCTGATCTCAGACCTTCCAGCTGGTGATGTGTAACACCTGAGGACCAGACAGCTTCATAACAATGTGAGCACCTGATGGAAATGCTGAAATGCAGGGCAAGAAGTGTCTGTTACCCTCACAACAGAACTGGCTGATCCCCCAAACATTAAAAATCCCCTGTAGATGTTGGTAATACTTGTGAGTGGGACTCCTCATGCTTTTAAGTAAAGGGATCTTGGCTTGAGTGGCTCAAAGTCAGACAAAATACAGAAAAGAGATCACAGAGAGGGAGTCAGCTGCTATTTCTTGAGAAGATGATGGATCCAGTGGAGGCACAATTTGCAGAGGAAGCTGAGAACCGAGGGAATCCAAGCCAACCCTGGCATGGACACTGGCTGATCAACTCTAGGGACACAGAGACTAGGTAGGGTCTGAGGAGGAATTATTTAAATTGGAGCTTAAGAACCAATTTCCTCTGGAGTAATTTTCCTGCCAATGGAGACAAGAACCTTCAGAGAGCAATTCAGAGCCAAGGATGAACAGGGATTTATGGGGAACAACCCATGTCCCCTGCAGAAAGACAGCCAGGCAGTCATGGTCCCAAATGAGGACCTTCCTATTTCTCCTCATATACACAAGTAACATTCCTGAGTGCTGGAGTTATCCCAGCCACCTGCACAAAGCAGCACAAGCTCTGCGGGAATGAAGGGATCTGTGCTGAGGTCGTGTGAGATTCCAGATGCTTTGAACCATCTGAAAATGATCCTTTAAAATTTCATTGAAACAAACCGACTGAAATTTGCTGCAAAGTTTTCATGAGGTTTTCTGCCTGATTTTCTGCCCAGGACCCTCTCTGCTCTACAGCACAACCCAGCTCAAAGGTTTCAAATATGCCTCAAACTACACACCCTGCTTGCCAAAAAATTAATGCAAGCAATTAGTGTGGCAAAGCACTTCAACAAATAGTTCCATTCATTGCAGTGGTGTCCCACATTGGAGCTGGCAGTGACCCACACTTCCCATCTCCTGTACTCGCTCTCCCTCATGCAGACACCCAGCACTTATTCAGTGGAAATATTTAGCTCACAAATCCCCACTCTGAGCTGTTGGGGAGAGCTCTCAGACTTGCCTAAATGTATTTTCTTCCTTTTTCCTTTTTTTCAATTCAGTGCTTCAGCACTAGCGAGAATTGCCAGCCAGAAACTCTTAAAGCTGAAAGCCTCTATATTTTCCTAAACATAACAAACCTGTGTTTCACGTCCCTGAGCAACACCAAGATTTGGACTCCTGTGTTTCTCCTCCCCTCTTGGCTCGATGGAGTCACCTCTAAGGATCACAGGGCCATTTCCTGCAGCCCCTTCCACACCACAGGCTCTGTGTGCACCGCGCAGCACAGGACCCAGCCAGCCAGAGCCCCCCAAACCTCGCCAGGGCCCCTCGGCAGCGACTTTCCTCGGAGACGCGCCTGGCTCCGGCAGCGCCCCGCGGGCGGGTTCAGCACCACGGACAGAGCGCGGAGCGGCCCGGAGCTCTTCACGCGAGCTGTACAAGCGCTTTACACGGGGTTTACACGTGATTTACACTGGCTGTACGAGCGCTTTACACGGGGTTTACACGTGGTTTACACTGGCTGTACGGGCGGTGTACACGGGCTGTACGAGCAGTTTACACGGGGTGTACACGGGGTTAACGCAGGGTGTACACGGGGTGTACATGCAGTATGCAGTTTACACAAGATTTACACGGGGTTTATAGGAGGTCTGTATGGGATTTACACGGGGTGTACGAATGGTTTACATGGGGTGTACACGGGGTTAGCACAGGGTGTACATGGGGGGATTACACGGGGTGTACATGCGGTTTACACGTGGTGTAGATACCGTTCACACACTGTTTACATGCGGTGTACACGCAGTTTACAAGAGGTGTACACATGGTTTACACACGGTTTACATGCGGTGTACACATGGTTTACAGGAGGTGTACACATGGTTTACACACGGTTTACATGCGGTGTACACATGGTTTACAGGAGGTGTACACATGGCTTACACTCAGTGTACATGTGGTTTACACGTGGTGTACATGCAGTTTACACTCAGTGTACGTGTGGTTTACACACTTTCACACACAGTTTACACACGGTGTACACACGGTTTACACGGTGTGTACACACGATTTACACACCCTGAGTGCCAACACAGAAATAATGTCTGTAGTTGTCTGACAAACAGTAAAAAGGCAGACTTGCTCATCCTAAACAAAACACAATAAAAAATATCCTTGAAAGAATTTTATAGCCTGCCTCACCCTCAGACATATAAAGGCCCAGAAATTATGGGGCTGGCTTAGGTGTGAGCAAGTCCTACCACGGTAAAACAGGGCCCAATAAATGCAGGGTCCTGATGGAGGTCAGACCGTATGAATGCAGTGCTGTTTGGGTAGGGGCCATCCCGAGGATGTGCTGCTGGACAGGCTCTGTAAATTCTCTCAACACCCTCTTCTGCCCAGAGGAGCCAGCGAGGTGCAGGGCTGGGCTCCTCCCTGCCTTGGTGCATTTCATACAAGGGCTGGCAGTAACTGGTCTGACTTGGCTGGGCAGGGGAAAGGTAAAATAACTCTCCACAAGATGATAATCCAATTCCTTTGCAGAAGAAATAAATCTCCATTACTGCCCTACACCTCTGCTGCAGTTTCCAATCGGCCTCTGTGTCAAAGGAACTGCTTTTATGATGGATCTGGGGCATTTATTATGACAGCACAAGGCATAAACACTGCCCAGCATCAAACAGCTTGAGAGCTCTGATTTCAAGCTAAATGCAATAAGAGAAGAGAACCTTCCCACACCAGGGAAATGAAGACTGTTTTAGTAGATTATGGTGAGAGCACAATGATTTCACTACAGAGAATTTCATTCCCTCATCTAGCCCAGAGTTCATGAGGAATACTGTTCCTGTTTCAATTACTCTGAGCCTCAGTCCCTCCCCCAGAAAATGCACATCTCCTGTCTGTGAAGAAAAGACCAGAACACAAAGGCAGTGACCCCCCCCCTTTTACAGCACCAGGCCCATCTCTCATGGGAAAGGATTTCACATACAAGTAGTGCTGGAGTCCTGCTTCCAGAGTCCCCAGGTGCCCAAGAGAACACGATGCAGGCATGGCAGGACACACACAGGTGATTACCACTTTGGCTGATGCCAGTTGGAGACCTTTCCTGGTGCTGCCCCAGCTCACCCATGGTGGTACCTGGCCCACCTCTTCTGTTCCAGCAGTGCTGCCAGGCAGAAAAGACCCAAACTTCTCCAGTTTGGAGTGATCCTGTTAGCAGGGCTCTCCAGCCAGCAGAATTTACATGGAAGGGTCATGAGTCAGTCTCCTTCCTCAAAACAAGTTCTGCCAAATGGGGCCAGGGCAAGGTCTTTCTCCTTTTTGGTGTGTTGGAGGAATTTCTTTGCTGTCTCCTTTTCAGTATAAGACATATTTTCAGCTGAAAAATTTCCCACCAGAAAACTGCAGTCTGAGGGCTGAGAGACTCCTGCAGCTTCTGAAGGGTTTGTGGTGATTTCACCTTCTCAGTTTAAAAATGAAACTCCACCTGAAAGTGCCCTGAACAACTAATCCAGGCCCAGGAATTGTGTGTCCAAGGGCAGAGCTCCCCTGTGCACAACTGCCTTGGAAAGAAACCCCCAGCCACCTCAGTCTGCTGTGCAGAGCTCTTTTCTCATCAGATAGACACACCAATATTTCAGGGATAAAGTCCCTCTGGCAGAGGAACTGGTGATTTGGGGATCCTGGCCCAGTTTCTGTGCGTGGCAGCCTTTCTCATCTGCCTGGCCCCTTCACACAGGGGTTTTGTGCACGGGCAGGAGCACTGTGTGCATCACAGTACAAACCCTGGTGCCTCTAAAGTTTCAGAGCCCATAAGGTTGGACTCCACCTAAAAGGGGTTTTCAGGATGGCACCTTTAAATTTAGGAGCCTGAAATCCACCTACACCTCTGCACACCCTCAGCAATAAAAATCCAACTACCTAAGGCTGGAAAAAGCACAATGACCTGTAAAGCACAGCCCCCACCCTGTGACTCCAGGGCACCTAAGTTGGTCTTAAAGTGATTTTGTGAACAGGCTGAACCCCGGGTGCCTGAATCCTCAGCTGCACACCCTGCTGCTGCTGCTGGCTGTCCCTCAGCTCCTGTCCCTCAGGAATGTGCTGCTCTGTGGAAGCTCTTATCAGACTCTGTTGCCCGGGGCACTCCTGAGGTCAGCACGGAGCTTCAAGGCAGGATATCATCACAGCCAGGCTCCTGAGCTGACCCTCCAATGCCAAATACTGTTTTTCCTCCTTTTCTTCCTGCAGATGAAGGTGGAAGATGAAATGTAAGAGATGAGAGAGAAATTGAAAATTGCTAATCTCTAATTTCAGCTTGATAATTTGCTTTGGCCTCTGGGGTATTAAAATTATAACACTTTCAGACTGTATTAAAAAAGGCATCAACTCTCTGATTGACAACTTTCTTAATAACATTTTTCTTTTCAGAAGGCATTACACTGAGTTAATCTTTAAATATAGTCAATTACCACTTCTATCTATAGGATCAAATGGTCTCTTAATCATACAGGAAGAAAAAGACACCACTTCTGTGTACTTTGTGTGGAGGTTTGGGAACCACTGATACAAACCAGGGAGGAATAATGTCACACCTCATCACTCAGGAGGATGTGATCAAACTCCTGGAGTTATCCTTCTTTGTACAAACCCCATCCTTCCAGTTGGTTTCTCTTCTGAAGAGCTGCCAGAGGATTGTCACCAGGACAGAGCAAAGCCTGGATCTGCAGCAACCACTCCCTTCCCACACTTCTAACCCTCTCAGCTCCCTCCAAACATGGGCTGGGGCCATCCCCCTTCCCAAAGCTGCCTGTGGAGCTGAGCTGAGCAGACCTGAACTGAGCAGAGCAGAGCAGAGCAGAGCAGAGCAGAGCTGAGCTGAGCTGAACAGAGCTGAACAGGGCTCAGCAGAGCTCAGCAGGGCTCAGCAGGGCTCAGCAGGGCTCAGCAGGCTCCATCCCCTCACCCCCAGCTGCCCATGCAGGGCTGAAGGAGGGATCTGCAGCCAGATCAGTTTGCAGCCAGGCCCTGGGAGCAGCCCCTCTCCAGAGCTTTGTCTGAGCTCCCAGCAATGGTATCTGACTGGGAGCAGGCAGGGCAGCAGCCAGGATTAAGGGGGCCCATATTAGCTCTTCCTGCCCTGCTGTCTCGGGGGTTGGAGCAGGTGCCTCTCCCTGCATTCCCACAGGCTCCTGCCTGGCTGCCAGCCAGTCTGAGGACAGTCCCCAGCAGCTGTCAGGCTGATGGGAGGGCCTGGACATCTGAGTGTGAGGCCACATGTCACCAGGAAGGACAAATAGCACCACTGCCTTCCCTCTAATCTGGGATAATTCCCTCTTAGAAATCTGATCGGGTTTATAGACCCCCAGCATCCAGATCCTGGGGAAATCCAGGTGGGGAAGGGCACTTCTTCTCCTGCCTTTGTTCAATTATGATGGGGTGGGGAATGTTTTCTTCTCAGCACCACACTGGAAGAAAACAGAGCACAGAAAGCCATGAAGCATTTCAGAGCACTCTGGTTTCCCAGAAGAGTACTCTGGTTTCCCAGAAGAGCACTCTGGTTTTCCAGAAGAGCACTCTGGTTTCCCAGCACTCCCCTTGAAGAAGCTTGGAAGCATCTGAGCACGTGGTGTGACTATGTAAAGGGCTGTGTCCTGAGCGGGGACTTGGACCTGAGAGATGAAAGAAAGGCTCTGACATATTCCTCAGCTCCTCACATGAGGCTATTTCTAGCCTTACCACCTCTGTGGATACTATTTGGAATTTTGCAGCTGATGAGAAGGGACAGAAGAAGACAATCAGATAAATAAAGTAAAAAGAACCTCCTTTGAAACTGTCAGAAGCTGAGGGAAAACCATTGAGTGGATGAGAGGTGAAATGTTTGCACATGCAGGACCTGCTCTGAGAGCCAGTTCTGGAACTGCTGCTTGAGAGCCTTGGGAAGGATTTAACCCTCTCAAACACCACGGTGCTTTCAATAGATGATGTGTAAAATACCTCCTTCAGCCTAACCACAAGTCAGGGCCTGAAGCAGGAATCAATAGTGAAGCTCCTGCTGTGTTCTGAAGAAGGTCAAATGAAACAACCACAGTGGACTCTTCAGCTTCAGATTCTATCAGAGGACAGGAGAGGGAGAACATGAGTAGCCATCACACAGAGGAACAGAGCATTTGCCCTACTTTTGCCTCTGCAAATGTGAAGATCTTAAAAAAAAATAAAATCAAAGAGTGCAGTACACCAACCTTTGTGCTACCACAGAAACATCATTCCCTTCAGGAGATAAACCATCCCTGGCAGAAAAGTTACACAATTCATTCAGGTCAAAAGCACATCCAGAGTGAGGAACCTGAATCCATCAAAGCTTTCACCACTGCTCTCTGATGGGGTTGGGAAGAGAGTGCAGGTTAAGAACTTAAGGCGGAAGAAACTCAAATTCTGTGTTTCATTTGGGAAATCCAGGACAAAATAATATCACAAAGGAAGCTTTCAGAACAATTCCAAGCACTACATTAGTTTGGCAGACTCCACTCAGAAGTTTCTACTCTATAATTTCCAGATCATATTTGGCCAATATTTTTTTTAATTAAGAAACACCAAGAGGCAAATGCAGATGTTTTTCGTGTAAGAAACTTCTGTATCTGCTGGATTCTGTTCTTTGATGGCAGGGGAGGAGGAGGAAATCATGGAGCTGAGAGTTGTCTCTGACAAGTTCTCTGCTGAGATGTATTGAGAATGTTCAATTCAGAAGCCTAGGTGCATTATTTAATTTTTGGGGAGCAAAGGAGGAGTTGTGCTGCATGGTGTGGAGCCTGAAAGATGGCAGTAAAAGAAAATCAGGATACTATAAAGTTATCAACATCAACAAAGTGAAGAGCAAAAAACCAGGAGCAATTTCCATCCTCCTCCAGTGGAATTCATTATGTATTCACTGCACAGAAAATTTCAAAAACTTTCTTTCAAATGGACCTGTTTAAATGTATAAAATGTGTAGCAGATTAGGTGATTCTGTAACCAGGCTCCCAGTGGGACTGACTTAAGTGGAAACAGCTCTTTAGAGGAACATCCTGAAATTTGTTTTGACTTATCTCCTGAGCTGTCTAGAGATTTAAATCGTCACTCAGATGTGGGCTCCTAACTCTGCCTGCAGCTTAAAATAGCCCAGGAAATGGGTTTCTAAAAGGCTGTTAAATAACACAAATGCTGGCAAAGAAAAAATAAAAGTTAATTTTTCTATTCCTCTCCAAATGGAGGAAAATGTTATTGACCTGTTCAAGCTCCAAGGAAATTTTCTCCCAAGTTTAAAGAACTTGTTGTTTGAGCAGATTGCATTACCCAAATTGCCTCCTGTGGGAGACCTGATCACTTACTGCCTTTTCTAAGAGCTGTTCCTCTTCCAGTACATGCTCATGGCACCCCTGGTGAAACTGCAATGGAATAATTAAAACCATCCCAAAAAATTTCTGTTTCCCAGAAAAGTGGGCAAGCTTTGCCAGGCGAGGCTCGGGTTGGACACCAGCAGGAATTTCCGCATGGAAAGGGTGGTCAGGGATTGAGGTGCCCAGGGAGGTTTGGAGTGCCCATCCATGGAGGTGTCCAGGGCAGGGCTGGAGGTGGCACTCGGAGCTCTGGGCTGGGGACAAGGCGGAAACCAGGCACAGCTGGGACTGGATGATCCTGGAGGGCTCTTCCAACTGAATCCTTTGTGATTCCAGGATCAAACCTGCGTCTGTGAGTGACAATAACCTGGGGCTGTGGGCAGGCTGCAGCCCCTGGGACTGCCATGGAGCACCTCTGTGCTCCTGAGGGACTGGTGGCACACCAGGGCCAGTCTGGACCTCGAATGAACATCCTGACCGTGCCTGTGGCATGGAGCTGCTGGGAGAATCAGTCTTTGATTTGCACCATGGAATCTCCATGAGGGGATGGAGAGCATCTGGAGGCAAACTGGGAATTCACTTCAGAATGACAATCATCCTGTGAACCCAGATTCACTGGCAATTTATCCCAGCACAGGAAAAACCCAGGAATCGAATCCAAAGCAGCTGCCAAGGTGTCATTTAGAGTCACTGGGAAAGGCGACTTTCAGAGGGGAACATGAAGAAAGCTCACCCTTTAAAAGGGTACTTCAATGCCTCAGCAAAGCTGCCTGGAAGTTTTTTGAAGATTTGATTAGAAAACACCAATTAATGTGTTTCATCAAAAACCAACTTTTCCTGGGAAAGCATCTGTTTTGATGCTGAGGGTTCTTTTCTCTCTCTTTTTTTAAAATTTAGAAAAAAGAGAGACAGAAGTTATAAGCAAAGAAAGAATCCAGTTTTCTGGTTTAAAATTACTTTGAAATTTAAGCTAATTGCAGTCAAATAAATCTTTTAAAAATAAGAAACATTCAAAACCAAAATGGAACATGACCTTTCTGGGGATTTGGATCTTCAGAAGGAGAAGTGCACTTCTGGAGCTGTCATCTATTTTGTGGGTAAAAGAAAAAAAGGATCTGTATATATATATATTTTTTAAAACTATTCTTAGTAAAAGAATAACAATCCACAGACTCTGTTTGATGGCTCTTTGGCATCCCCAAGGCTGGTTTTGGGAGTGATATCTGGGGCTCAGCTGTGTGCCTGACAGGCTCTGTCATCTCAGAGGGCTGGGGGACACCCACCTTGGGAACCCTTGGATTCCAACTCCCCAAGTTCCCAGCGACATCCCAGAGCATCTCTGCTCGAGTTCAGAGATCCTAATAAACAAACAGATGAATAAACACGGAACGGCCCCACCCCGTGCTGCTGCCTCCCCTTCCCTCAGCCCTCCAAATGCTGCTCCGCAGAGATAAGCCCCTGGCATTTTCCCTCCCAGCCTCCAATCAGCCATTATCATAAAAAAAGTGCAAAGCATCTATCAGCCGTGCAGCTCAGTGATTTATGTTCAAAGTTAGGATTATCTATTCTGCTCAAATCCCTTCAAACAGGAAACTGGATAAAAGAGAACCGCGCTCCGCAGATAAAATTGGAATATAGGTTCGTGCAACAGAATGACAGGCAGGTTTTTATCTCTGGACGGCTCCAACCACCTCATTTTGTCAGGAACTGTTCATTATCCAAAGCCGGGAACTTGCACAGTGACCTCAATGACATTCTTGCATCTTCTCCCTCTGCTCTGTGTGCAGGGTAGGGCTTGGGGAGCTCCCGAGCAGGGCTGGGCAGGAACCCGGCAATAACCTGGCCAGAACCCAGCAATAACCTGGCCAGAACCTGGCCAGAACCCGGCCAGAACCCAGCAAAAACCCAGCCATAACCCAGCAATAACCTGGCCAGAACCTGTCAATAACCCGGCCAGAACCCGGCCAGAACACAGCCAGAACCCGGCCATAACCTGGCAATAACCCGGTCAGAACCCGGCCAGAACCCGGCCAGAACCCAGCCAGAACCTGTCAATAACGCGGCCAGAACCCGGCCAGAACCCGGCCAGAACCCAGCCAGAACCTGGCCAGAACCTGGCAATAACCCGGCCAGAACCCGGCCAGAACCCGGCCAGAACCCGGCCAGAACCTGGCAATAACCCGGCCAGAACCCAGCCAGAACCTGTCAACAACCCGGCCAGAACCCGGCCAGAACCCAGAATAACTTGGGGCTGAAGCCCAAAATCAGCCCCGGGCACGGGGCCAGGCAGGGCGAGGGCCCCCGGGGCATCTCCGCACTGATGGGCACCTCTGCCCCTGAATGCCCCTGAACTAATGCCCTCCATTCACCAAAGGAGGGGAAAAAATATAAATCTGTTGAGGCAATACACACAAATAAACACCAACTCCAGCTGAAACAAACGCCAACCTGAGGTGAAATAAACGCCATCCTGAGCTGAAATAAATACCAACCCAAGCCGGTCAATTTATCAAACAGAAAAACAAGTTTCCAGTGTCGGCTCCTTTTGACCACATCTTTTCTAGCATAGCAGGACTCAGGGTTCAGTAATTTATTACCTCCCTCCAAAGAATAACTTCTCTATCCTGTAACCATTACGCTTCATCTCTCTTTATTCTGCTTAATTAGGCACTATTATTGCTGGCACAGTAATGAGGCTCGAGAAGCACCACGGGCGAAGGTAGAATGCTTTCTTAATCCAGTGGAGGCCCTTGTGACAGGCCAGGCATTCATGGCCCCGCACAAAGGCGCTTTGTGAGGCTGGAATTGACTGCCACTGCTGCTCACACACCTCAGCTCAGGGTGGTTCTGAGGAGCAGAGAGAGTCAGGGAAGGGCAAATGACCCCTCGGAGTGGAAAGGAGGGGAGCAAAGGAGAAAAATCCAGCAGGATCTGGGGATAGGGGGGTCCTGCAGCCTGCACAGCACCACGGCTGATTCACCAATTTACTGAGATATGACTGAGATATTTACTGAGATATTACTGAGATATCACTGGGATATCACTGGGATATTAGCCTGATTTACCTGCTGAGACAGGAGCAGGCAGAGGGGTGGGAGAGTGCTGGGACACTTGAGGGGCTCAGGTGGTTTCAGACCGAGTGAGGTGACATTTTTCTTTCCTCCACACGTGGCTCAGACATTGAAGAATCATAATTGTTTTCAAAACACTTACATGATTTGAGTGCCTGCATGGGGGGGTTGATGTTTTTGGGAATATCCCAATTAACCACGTCCTGCTTGGTTTTCCCTTTTGGAAAACAGACCCAGGTAAGGGTAAATACTTCTGATAACTGAGAGACACTGACTTTGTAAGAGTATGAAGGTACCATGTCCAAAGTGAGTTCTGGCAGCTGATCTGTCCTTCTATGGAAGACCTTAGAACCACCAGGAGAGGGACCAATGACAGGCTGGTGTCAGCATTGCTTTAGGCAGAGAAGGGAGAATTGCTGCTGGATCCTCCTCATGCTGCATAAGTGAAAGAAGTCCATACCTATTTATATTATTTAGTAATGTTTTAAATATTAATAACTAATGTTATTCTTTAGCATTTGAGGTATTTGAGACAAGATTCTGCTGAGTGAGGCTGTGAGACAGCCAGCTTGGAGTGCATTAGGCTGGAAAGACAAGCTGAGGGCAGGAGGTGCATGGGTTGCACTGTTTTCCACTGGCAGGAAGCAAACCCGGATCCAAGGCAGAGCTGTCTGCAGCTGGGACTGCTTTCCTTTACTCCAGGATGAGGAGCTCATCAGGATGAGAGCAGGAAAGGATCATGAAGACCTTTCCTCACCTTTCCTCATTTACTCAGAGGCTTCACCTAAAGATTCAGAAAGGGCAGGAGATTAATTGTACCAGCTGCCACCCTGGTGTGTGTAACAACAGACTTACGACCTTCCTGCTCTTTTCTGCCTGGAGCCTGACAGAGCTTTGGGAGATTTACAGCCTGCCAGCCCTGGACATCTTGGGGGTTTGTTCTCCCCAGTCCTCCTTCACTCACTTCCCCTTCAGCATGGGTCTGATTCCTGCCTTCTGAAAAACCAGCCTAGGGCTCAGCAGGAGCAGCTGGGGATGGGGGAATTGTCCCAGAATTCCAACACGAGTGTTCCCAAGCTTGGCTTTGCCTTTGCACCCGGGTTTCCACACCCCCTGCTCGTGGCGTGGAGCCCTGAGCCACCCAGGACAGGGTGGCCAAGGGGGAGCAGGTGCCAAGGTTTGCTGATAGATCTCCAAATTTCTAACAGATCCACAGCTTTTTTATCCTACTGTGGCACCACAAAATGGTCTCTGAGCAGAGGCATGTGGGACCTTCCTGAACCTGTCCTGGACTTTAGGAGAGGTGTAAAGGAGGAAAATTGAAGCCTGGAGCATCCAAAAGACTTTTTTGTCCCAAGGTGGGAAGAATCAGCTTGGTACCAGAGCCTTGCAAGGAGCTGCCTGTCCTTGGTACATTTTAGGGTTTTAGCTGTGGAGACTTGGTTCCAGCAGCTGCAGGGAGGCAGAAGGCCAAGGCCCCTGAATTCTTGTTCTTTGACGTGAAATGGGGTTTTGAGCTATGTCAAAAGGCTGAAGGAATTGTTCTTTCTGGCCTCTCTGGTGTCCCGGGATGTGAAGTGTTCCAGTGGGGCAGAGCAGTGCTGCTCAAGAAACACAAACTTCAAAGACCTGCTCTGCCATGGGCTGAGGTGCTGATTTGAAAATATTTCCCAAACATGTTTTGCATCTGGAGAAACCCATCATTAGAGAGAGAAGCGGGAGAGCGCTCCCATGCAGAGGAACATCTGCACATGTGCTGGCAGAGTCCCAGAATCATGGAACTACAGAATATCCTGAGCTGTAGGGACACACAAGGATCACCCAGTGCAGCTCCTGGCCCTGCACAGACCCCTCAACAGTCCCATCCTGGGCATCCCTGGCAGTGCTGTACAAAGGCTCCTGGAGCTCTGGGGCTGGGCCCATTCCCTGGGGAGCCTGGGCAGTGCCCAGCACCCTTTGGGGGAAGAACATTTCCTGAAATCCATCCCGACCCTCCCTGGCCCAGCCCCAGCTGTTCCCTAGCTCCTGTCCCTGTCACAGAGAGAAAAGATCAGTGCCCACCACTCTCACTAGTAGGTAAGAGTTCTTTGGAGACACGAGATTGGAAAAATCCTACTGATCTCAAGTCTTCAAAAGCCCTTTTCAGTAGTGGACAGAAAGGAAATAAAACCCGTTTCCCTTCTGCAACATCAAACAGAATTTTACTGTTGCACTTCTCCACATATTCCATCCTCATCAATCCAAGCACTCCTGCAATGGTGTTTTTTCTGTTTGTTTGATTGTTTTTCCCACAGTAAAAAAAAATTTATAAATCCCTGAACTTTTATATTTGCCCTCCCAGAGTCAGTGAGGAGCTAGGAAGGCTTTTACAGGTTCTTTGGTCAGAGTCCCTGATACACTTAGACCCCATTCCAGCTCAGCCACATCTTCCCCATGACTGCACAGTCCCCAGGATGTTTAGAAGCAGTTAATTAAATATCTGAAATGAGAGAGCAGCATTTTACATTTATTGCCACTCTCAGGTGCTGTATAGTTTTTATCCCTTTGGCTATTACGTGATGCATTTGATCTTTCTGTTTAATGCCCCCTTCCCCCATTAACTTCTTTGCTTCCGCAGCTCCTGTGCTCGGCAGAACAGGGAGCAGCTTTGATAAAAGCACACATCACTCCAATTCCCTTCCTCGGAGCTTGCACTTGAAAGGGACACGGCCAAGGTGTTTGCCATAATGTTTAAAATACGTTCCCCACCCCATCAATCTGTGTTTGCAAGGAGCCTTTGAAAGCTTCCAACCGGGATCGTTTCCCTGAGCAAAAATTTTTCAGCAGCTCCTGGGAGGAGAGGCTGCAGCAGGAAACAGCAGGGCCACTGTTCTGCTTTGCATTTCAGCCCTGCCACACAGTGTGCTGAGGTGGCTCTCCCATCCTCAGGACTCCCTTCTGCCCCAAGGCCATCTGATATTCCGGCAGAACCGTCAGGAAGCCAGAGGAATTAATAGTTGTAGGATGTTCTGTGAGTCTTGAAAGGCAAAAAAGCAGAATATCTGTCTCCTTGTGGCTAATTCAGTATGACTACCCAGTTTCTTGTAAATGTGTTGGCATTTATTTAATCAGATGGAATAAGGCAGTAGGAAACCACGGGGGGATATTTGCTGATATTTGCTGTTATTAAGAAATCCCACACGCTGCAGCAGAAGCCACCAGGAGAGACCCCACACACTGTAGACTTCAGCTGAGTTACCCCTGAGCTGGGGGTCCACATGGTGCCCACAGACAGGTTTTTGTGTCCTCAGCAGCCCTGACCCCACAGGGCAGCCCTAGAGCACCCCCACCCTCCCCTGGATGGGTGCAGAGGGTGGGAACAGCAGCATCATTTATGAGCCTGTGCCTCAAAAGGCTCCCTCTGTCCCCTCACAGCCCCTCTTGTCCCCCAGTGACACTCAGGCCATCCACTGGGGTGACATCCTCATTAAACACTCTCTGGTGGAGATGAGTGTTTGGGTTCAGCAATCCCACATTGTCCAAGGGCGGCTGCTCCCTGCATCCCACCCTGCTCCTGCTCCTGCTCCTGCTCCTGCTCCTGCTCCGCTCCTTCTCATCCCTCCAGGGCAGGGCATTTTGGCTAAAACTGTCTCCTGGATACAGCCACAGTCCCTGCCAGGACACTGAGGGTGAGACTGAGGGCACTGCATTTCCTTCAGCTGGACAGGTGACCCCACTGCAGACTGCTGTGTGGGTGCTGATCCAGCTGATCCCAGGGCAGACTCAACCCACTCCCTAGAGAGTGCTCTAAGCTTTGCTTTAGAGAGGGGAAACCAAGGCACAGGACCCCTTTAGCTAATCAAGAAGCCTCCTGAATAATGGGGAGAAATTGAGTCTCTCTCATCCCAATGGAATCATATTCCATTTATTCCTCATATACCCTTTGATGCTTTCTTATGAGTTTGCTTTTGCCCTCCTCTTTCTCTTTTTCCCCTATCCTTTTTAAGACATTCCTCTAATATTTTCCTGGCTGCTTGAAATTTGTGGAGGCCTCTCAATGTTGTAAAACCTTTGAGGAGTGGGCTGGGAATTGTTCCATGCGTGTTCCCAGACAATACAAGGAAATGCAAGGTATTTATCCAGTCTGGCCATAATATTCCACCTTGAAAATTCCATTTCCTCAGTGAAACTGCAGCCCTGGCTCCTACTGCTGCCAGATGATATGGCGAGGAGGTTGTGTTAAGTTATTGATGTTTATTAAAAGGAGGAAAGTTTCGGATTGGTGCTGGTTAAGATTCATCTGGAAGCAACAAAAGAGCCTGATGGAGATAAATCTGTCCATCACACAAAGTCACCAACAGAATTTATTAAGACTTAACACCCCTGCATTACACTCCAACTCTGTATCTTGTTGTTATTTTCTTTCTGACCTCTTGTAAACTGGACTAAGTAATAAATTCATGTGTCATATCAGCTTTTCCTATCTATTCTGGGCACAGTTTCCCCTTCCTCAGAGATTCTGCATCGGATCCGAGCCCCCCCAGCCTTATTTGGCAACAGGGGGCAGGCAGCACAAGCAGCTTGGCTGACAGCTAATTATTTCCCAGCATGGTGATCATTCAGGGATAACATCACCTGGAAATGGGCTGGGGCTGCCTCACTCAGGCCCTTCTGCAGAGCAGAGAGAACAGCAGAGCAGGGCTGTCCCAGGAGGGCAGAGATAGTCCTGGTCTAAAACCCCAGAGAAATTGCTGCATTAACAAGTGACATCAGACTGTGACCTGGAATTCTCCTCCTTCCTCTTCCCCCACAAAGCTGATGACAAAAATCCCCCTTTGAAGTGCAGCTCTGGGCTCTGGGGATGCTCAGGTGACCCCAGATTGCAAGGGGAGTGACCCTGAGGTGCTTGGCACATGCAGCACCCCCGTTCCCAGGGTATTTTTCACTGCTGGTAGGAGATGTCCCCGGGCTCCAGGACAGAGTATGTCCACACTATGGGCAGCACAGGCAGGGCTGGAGGTGGGCTCTGGCTCCAGGGTGGGTTTTTTGCAAGCTGCAGAGTGTGAGTGAGGAGAACAGCAAGTGAGGGGTGGGAACACAAGGGCTGCTCTGACCAAAGCACATCTTTTAAACTTCACCCTGAAAAAATCCTCCCTGTGGAGCAGTATTGTGGGGAGAAGAACCTGCTCCCAGAAAGAAGTGGGATTAATTTGAAACAAGATAATCAGGTTAAGAGTTTTTCATTACAAAAATGTCATAACCTTTTGTGAAAGGGAGAAGAGGGATTTACTGACCCATTTTCAGTGACAAAAAAGATTCACGGAATCTCTGCAGCCCAGCCATGGCCAACCATTGATACTCCCAGTGCCAGAAAAAACCTCCCAGAGACCCAAGCAGAGCACTCAGAGCACCACCAGCAAGAGCTGATGCTGTGGAGGCATCCGGGATGCTCCTGGGTGGGGATCAAAAATGCAGATGTGGGGATTTGTGGAGCCTCTTGCTCAGAGGGCTTTGGGAAGATGCTGACTTCAGGCTGTGGGGGTGAGAGGGGATTGAGGTTGGCATCGCTCCATCTCCTCCTAATTGCTTTTTATAAAATTCTGCACCTGCAGGACGAGGTGATTGATTAACGTGCTTCATAAATCTCAGGCAGTTCAACAGCTACGACGTGGTTACAATTTTCTTCTTAAAGTTCCAGCCATGAAAAATAAAAGGGGTTTCCAAGGGAACCCAGGAGTTTCCACAAACGTAGTTGATTTGGTTGAATTCTTTTTCTAATGAAAACTTTCAAAATGAAACAAAATTATAAATGTTAATTTTGAAAGGCATCATTTTGGGGTTGTTCCCCAAATCTGGAGGGATTCTGCCTTTTCATTCCTTTCTTTCTCCTTTCTTTTTCTTCCTCTTTAAAGTTATCTCTCTTTCAAAGGCTGGAAAAATACCCACAGAACAGTTTCCTCTTTTTTCCTTCTTAACTTTCCTCATTTTTGCAAGCGAAGTATAAAATGAAAAACAAGCCAAAAAACAAATGGAAAGGAGTCCAAACACAACTTTAAATAACATCAAAACCTGTCTTCCCTGGGATGATTAAACTCATCATCTTCTTTTAAATATTTCATTTAAAATAAATGGCCTTCCCCAAACAATCCACTTTCTGTGCTTATTTGTTATCTGACATTGGATCTCAAAGGGAATTTGAAGAATGGATGTGGCTGTGTCTCCTTAAAAGGGGGATCACCAGTGAACAGAGCTGTGGGATTTTGGTGAGTGGGACTCCCCCACAGGCAGGGGGAAGAGATTCAGTACAGAGCTGAGCACAAACACAGGATTCCTGGTGATGTAAAGTGCATCATCACACTCTGGTGCTCTGGACACAAACACATCCCTCCAGCACCTGAGCCCCATCCTGACTGTGAGAAGAGCTCAGTGAGAACATTAAACAGGAGCATTAAACAACAGATGCCAACTCCACCAGAAATTTGGGCAATGGGTGTTATCACAACTGACAGTCCAAATGGAGAGACAGCCCAAGCCATTCCCCATGTCCATGCTCCAGAAACCTTTGTCCAGCAGGACTTTTGGCTGTGCCATATTTGTCTAGGAGGTTTATTTTAAACATGAAAAATATGTTCTACAAGAAAAAATTAATAAACAAAATCATCCTTTTTTTCCCCCTCTGTGAAAGTGTCTCCCTGAAGACAAATATTTTAGTTACTCACATTTAAGGGTCCCAAAGAGGCTGTTGTTTAATCATAAATAATGCAGTTTACACCACAATATCAGGCTGATCCTTGCAGAAGACTTTCAGCAGTGCCAAAGGGCTGCCCCGGTGCACCTGGGGTTACACAGCGGGGTAAGAGGATCCTGCTGGCTGATCCAGCCCCTCCCAGCCCCTCAGCACTGCCTGGCTCCTCTCCACCACTTTGCCCCTTTTGCTGCATCACTCTCCCCTCTCATCTTCGTGGCCCTGCAGGGGTACAGCAGGAAATCCCAGCTGCCAGATGCCACCTAATATTTCTGAGCAGATGAGTGGGTGCAGCTTGGCAGAGAACTTCCCAGTTCGATCCAAGTGGCCCCATCTGTCTGTCCCTTAGGGGAACCACAAAGCTGACACTGAAATATTCTGTGTGCACTCAACGGTTTTCTCTCTCTCCATTTTCATGGGTGCAATTGTGCAATCACTGCTATTTTTATGTTGCTCTACAAAGGTTTCATGGCCACATCAGAGCCTTAGCACTTCATTCCTGGTGCCCACATTCTCCCATAGCTCTGTTTGAAAGGAAGATCTCAGGGCAGATGATAATTCCAAGCAGCAGGAGCTAAAAGGGAATTATTAGAGGATTGCACAAGCACATGGTCATGGAGACAGGAAGGGCAAGGTGAATGCTCTGAAAAAAGAGAGAACAATATTATTTTCCCCTTTGCACTGGGGGGAAACATTGGTTTTATTCCCTGCTCTGAAACACCTCTCGCTTTTTCCATCTGCACATAAATTGGATGAGAATTCTTAGCTGAAATGGAAACATTATTCAGGGAGCAATTTCTTCTTTATTATTATTATTTGAAGCTAACTCTGTAGCTTGTGCAGAACTGCTCATTTCAGACGGGCAAAGCTCCTTTCTCCAGCATCTGAGGCTGCAACCTTTCCCTGACCTCCTGCTCTGGAGGTTAACGCGAGGTTAACGCTGCAAAAGCAAATCAAAGCCCGCGTGACACCAGTTCCCTGTTCCTGTTTGTGTTGCTTTATGGCTCCTGGGACCCCGTGCCGGAGCGCCTGCCATCCCCCGGGGGCCTCCCAGGCAATAATGGCTCTTTATTTCCTGCCCGCGAGCACATTTCAACCGCTGCCTTTAAAAACAACCAAAGAAATTTCTCTCTTGCAAGAACCTCATTGTGAGCAGAGCAAATGAGAAGTGGAGATGATGATAACCTAATCGCTGGGCTCTTTAAATACATAGAATTTCCTCTGGAGTAACTGGGTTGAATGTCTGCCAAGCACCGGAGCTCCCAACATTTCCAACAGGCAGGCAGCGTGTCAGGAGAGCAAACGGGATGAATTGCTCTGGATTTGGCTGTTGCATGACCTGAGCTGGTCCCTAGACAGGAGGGCCACGTTCTCACCCTGCTGCTCTTGTGGAAATGTGGTGCAGCTCTCCCGAGGTGCTGAGCTTTGCCTTGGAACAGTGACATGCAGTTACACCCAGGAGCGAGCCAGGGAAGGAGGAAAATCTGGAGAGGTCACTGTGATGTGCAATGGGGACATTTCCTCGTGGATGTGTTTCTGGAGGAATTGTGGGGAAGTGCCTAAGGCTGCAGAAGGGATGTATGGAAAGGAGGGATTTGCTCAGGACCTCCTGAATGCCACCAGTGCCTCTGGCAGCCAGACACCAGATCAAGTTACACGTCTAAACACAAACTGGAGTGCCCTGCTCACAGCACATTTGATGATCTGATACATAATCCCAAAAGAGGAATAATAGGAACCACAGGAAGCTGCTTTCCCTGCACAGCTCCATGCAGCCAAGTCCTTGATCCATTTGCTTTCATCTCAAGCAGAGGAATTTTTCATCTCCCGTTTTATGATCTCTTTTCTCAATAGGTTGGGGCTGGGCAGTGGGGTTGTGTGTTCTCCTTATAATGAGAACAATCAGAGCCGAGCAGTTATTAATCACCCAGTCATATGATCCATTAAAACAAATTCTTATTAACCACAAGACATATGTTTTTCTCCTGAACTCCGGAGATAATGCCTGGAAGCAGATGGAAGATCTGCTCTCACAAATTAAATTTGATGGGGCTTTTAAAAATAAATTAAGTCTGACAGGCCTCTCCCCCTTTAATTAAGCTGAATGTAACTTTGAGAATGTTCTTCTTGTTTGCTACAGGTGTTGCTGAGGGTCTGAATTCTACCTATTCCTTCCCTGCTGGTTGTTTCAGAGACCATGAGATCAACCCTCAAAGGCTGGGAAGCAAGGCAGGGGCAGCAGGAAAAGCTCTGGTGAGCCACAGCAGCTTATCTGGACAGTCTGACTTCCAGCCAAACATCCCAGGGTTTTATTGCAAGCAATGCCTGCAGACTCAGTTTGCATTTATTTCTCCACCCAAGGCTCCCCATGTTTCTCTAGGGGGTGACTCAGGGTGGCTGCTGTGCAGGGGTGCCAGGCTGGAGCATCTCCCTGGACACACCTGGCCCCTACTCAAGGCAGCTGTGAGGAGTCACAGCTCCCTGGGATTACATTGCACTCAGCCAAAACCCACAGCCACACAGGACTCACAGAATCACAGGGCTGGTAATGTTGGGAAATCCATAAAGGCCATCAAGACCAGCCTTGAATCCAGCTCCCCACTCCTCTGACTGTGGGTGCCCGGCCCTGGGGCTGAGGGACCTGCCCTGCCTCAGCCCAGTCCTGCTGGGGCCCAGCAGGACATCAGCAGTGACCAAAGGTCTGATGGAAATTGCTACACTCAGAGTCCTGCTGGAGCAGCCTGCTCTCCACAAAAGGTCATGTCCGTGGAAGCTGCCTCCCAAAGCCCTACCAGCAGCTTCATGAGCTCCTGTCAAACAGCAAATGGAAAAGGGCTGGAGTTCAGCCCTGCCAACCCAGGTACTGAGGTTCTGGAAGCCAGGAAAAGTCAGTGACACCCTCATCCAACTGAGGGCTCTAAGCATTAGGGTTTATGTGGGATTTATGGGATTTATGTGCCTAAACCAGCACCAAGCCAGTCTAAAATCCCCAGAGCATCCCTGTGCTGGGGCCAGGCAGGAGAGGAGCAGCTCTGCCTGGTGTGAGTGTCTGTCTGGGTGTCCCAGAGCAGCTCCCAGTTTGTGACTCAAACAAACAACCCTCCAGTGTGTTACACAAGCAAACAACCCTCCAGTGTGTCACACACACAAACAACCCTCCAGTGTGTCACACACACAAACAACCCTCCAGTGTGTTACACACACAAACAACCCTACTGCTTATCATACAAACAAACAATCCTCCAGTGTGTCACACAAACAACCCCCCAGTGTGTCACACAAACAAACAACCCTCCAGTGTGTCACACAAACAAACAACCCTCCAGTGTGTTACACACACAAACAACCGTCCTGTTTATCATACAAACAAACAACTCTCCAGTGTGTCACATAAACAAACAACTCTCCAGTCTGTCACTCACACCTTGTGCAGGACATGCTGGCTGGGCTGTCTTTAGACACTCCAGGAGTGACCACTGGTGTCTACCCTCCCCAACCATTTCCCATGACCATGGAGCACTCCAGGGCTGGTTCAGCCCCAGAGCACAAGCTGCCCTCACAGCTCTGCCTTCAGCAGCACTGGCCACAGCATCCCAAACAACTGCCTTAGCAACAAGTGCCTCATCCTTGGTAGCCGAAAACTCAGGTGAATTAATTACTTTCCCTGTGTATTGCTTCCTAGATGAACACAGCAGGAACTCAAACTAAAATGTTTCTATAAAGATTCAAATCAATAAATATTCTCAGATTGTTGGGTTTGGGGTTTTGTTTGTTTGTTTGTGGTTTTGCTTTTGGTGTTTTTTTTTTAATAAAGCATTTTCCCCATTTTCTTCCTATTTCTTCACTTCAGAAGGAAAGTGCTTCTTCTGTGTGGGAAGAAATGGGGAAAATGGTGTATTTAAAAAAATACAGAAGAAAAGTGTATTTTCACATGGAAAGGCAAGGTAAAATATTTCTGAAGAGTGTAAATTTAGGAGGTGGCTTTAGTCACACACTACAGGGAAACTTAAAGTCAAAACAAGGAGAAGAAATTGCCTCAGGAACAGTGAGTGATATATGAAAGGATTTCTGTGCTACTTTCATATCCTCTTCTCATCCCCAGCCCTCACTAATCACCCTGATTTCCATTACCTAAGAAACCTCCTCTGCCTGTAGAGAGTAGAACATGAATTGCTCAAGTACTTGGGAGGGCTAATTATAGAACATACTAAAATTAGTCAGGGCAGGTTTAAATCCAAGGAATCCAGCCCTCCTTTAACCCTAGCAGAGCACCATGTGCAGAGTTAACCTCGGGGAATGACATGTTTAATCAGGGCAGGTATTTGAAGAGGGTTGTTCAATATGCCTGGAAGTATTTAAGGTGTGTACACAGGCATTTCTCAGGGGTGCTAAAGCAGAGCTGGAAGAGACTTTATTGCAGTGGAAAGCTGTTTTCCCTTGCTCCCAGAAGCTCTAGAGATGCTCCCTCTGTCAGCGCAGACAGGAGATACACAGTAAAAGTTGATTGAGAGCTCTTCCCCTCTGATTTCCCATTTATAAGTATCATCTTTATGATGTGGATGTGCAGAGTTTCTTCAGTGGAATGGCAACATTGTGAAGAGGGGGCACGAACTCCTGACCCTCCCTGGGGCTGATCTGGCATCAAGGACCTGTGTCCCAGCTCTGGGGCACAAGGATCTCAGTGCTCAGATAAACAGAGTCCCACAGATAAACAGAGCACTGAGGTGTCCAACAATCAGCTCCAAACCTTCCACCAAGGATTTGTGGGCACGAAGACAGAGCAGATTTATTAGAAGTTCCCCAACTTGGTAAAGATCCTCTTAATCTCAGTCTGAAGCTTTCAGCGTGTGAATGGTTTGAGGCTACTTGGAGCAGCTGACCTTGTCCCAACCAGCACTGCACAAAACACTTCACCAAGCCCCTGTCCAGTGGCAGCTGGGCTGAAGGCAAAGCAGCACTCCAAAAGCAGAGGAGAAGCACAGCACAGCAGCCTGGCAGGAATCTCCCCAGGCCATAGGGAACCTCCATGGGTCCCTCTCTTCCTCAGGGATTCTCCAGCAGCAGGGAACCATCATGTCACTATAAATGGAGCACAAATGGCCCCAAATGGATATCATCATTCCCAGCAGGGACTTCATTTATCACTGCAGAACCACTTTAGGATCAAAGCAGAAAGGCACTAATCACTCTCCAAGTACTTTATGCCTATTTAATAGGCAACCTTCTTGCCCTGCTTTATGGCAGTTCTTGGATTCAGAATGTAATAGGAAGTTTATCTGATGTAACAGGAGTTTCCCCAGCTGTGAGGGACAGCACTGCATGGCCAGTTGTGCTTGCATGGCACCATCCATCCCCTGCACACTCCTGCAGCAATCCCTGCAGGAATCCCTGCATCTCTTCCTCCCACCATCCCTGCTGGGAGTCAGGAAATTGAAATTCCTGCCATTATGAGATGGGATGACCTTGTCACACACCACTCCAAACAAACAACAACACAGCATCTCTGAGATTCAGCCCAGACCCTCCCTGAACTTCTCCCACATCTGATTTCCCATCCACAGGCACAGGGCTGCAGTGAAATCAAAGCCAAGGTAAACCTGCCCAGGCACAGCTCCTGCTGCCCAAGCTAAAACCAAGCCAGGCCCTGCAAAGGTTTGATTAACACCAGACAAAGTGCCAGGCAAGCCTGGTGCAGCTGTAATCCAAATCCAGCATTCACACTCACACTGAGCAGACCTTGGAGGCTTGGCTGGAATTTCCACCCCCAAATCTCTCTGTCAGGAATGCTCTGGATGCTGCCAGGAGCTCCTTGGTCCTGGCTGTGCTGGGAGGGATTTCTGCCCCTGCCTCTGCTGGCTCTTGCTTTCCTGCTGCCCTCTCCCTCTGGGCTCCTCTGTCCCTGGAGAGCCTTCCAGGAGCAGGTTCCAACAAATGAGCACCCCTGCAGGAAGAGCAGCAGGTAACTCCTACCTGGTCACCTGTGTGATGTTTTCATCCAGAATTCCCACACAGCTGAAGCACTTCCAGTGAGGAATCCCAAAGGCTGGAGGGGGAATGTCAAAGACACATCCTGTAAGGTCACCTGCTCAGCCAGCAGAGCCCCCTGAGCCCACCAAACCCCGAGGCACACCCTCAATGTGCAGCCCTGAGCCAGGCACTGCTTTCTGTTCCTGTGAGGACAGGGAATCCTCCCTGCTCACCCACCCAGCAGGAGCTGCTCTGCCCAAGCTCAGAGGGGCCTCGGGGAACTTCTCATGCAGGAGCAGAAGGACACTTGCACATTTTATGGTCAGAAAGGAGCACTGTGCTCTGTCACCTCACAATCCCAGGCTGGAAAGCAGCTCCTGATGTTATTCCCAGCACAGAAGCCAAAGTGCTGAGATGCCAGCTGGGCTGATAACGTGAGATTAGGAAAGAAATGCTCTGTGCATGAATATTTTCCCTCTGATCTCACAGCAGAGACAGGACCAGCCTCCTGCTCCCTGCCAGGGGAGGCAGGAGCAGCCCCAGAGTTCCCCCTGGAGCTGTGAGCACGGAGAGCTCCCAGCCCTGGCAGTGCTGCACTGCAGCTCACAGGAGGAGGATGGGAATGTGGCCATTCAACTCCCAGTTTGCTTCTGAAGCCTCCCTCATTTGTACCACTTAGCCCCATGGCTGCCTGTGGGAACATCAGAGCTCTTCTTTTAATCCATCTTTACATCTTTGTCTATGGCTTCTTTCAAATTTCCAACTGGTGGGATCTTCCCTGCTCTTTGTTCAGATTACAATAATTTGTCATCTGTGTGCAGATGGTTTCTTAACTACTCCTGTGTTAGAAATAACCTTTGAAGGGATATTGGTTCTTTCATCTCCAGGGCCCAGCAAAGCACAGAGCTATTGAATGGTGAGGCATTAAGGATGCAGAGAAAGCCCCATAAGGCAGCACGTTAAATGTGAGCTCTCCTCCTCTGGAAATGGAAGGGTTTGGAGCACAACTGCTCCAACCCAGCCTGGGGTAGGAATAAAACCCTACTTGAAAAAGGTTCATGGCACCACTGCTGTTTTATCATCTGCAGCCTTAATTTTGGAGGCTGCAAAAGCACCGTAACAGTTTTATTTTAATGACAATCCAGGCACATTCAGCCATTGCTCTGCATCTCCTTTCTCCCAGCAGCGTCATTCCAGGGCTGAGCACTGCAAGGCCAGGCAGGAGCAGCTGGGCTGGGCTGACCTCAGGTGCTGTGTGACAGAGGAGAGAACAGGTGACAGCCCAAAGCCACTTCAAACCCACTGGCCCTCCATAGTCACTCCCAGGAGTCTCCAAAGGGCTGGCTGGGAACTCTGGTGTGGGGATTTTTATTTCTGACTTTCCAAGACTACAGATCCTGAGGGGTGAGATTTCAGGACCATAATTCCAATGTTTAAAAGAGCAAACCTGCAGAACTGTGGCACAGTTAGCCCTGGTGTTAGCACACAGTGACAGGGCAATTAGCACTACCAGGGAATTGCATACAAAGAGGGAGAGTCAACCCAGACCCCGATTTTGGTGAGCTTGCCAAACCAAACTTTCTTTTTTCCTGACAAGGCTCTTTGCTGCTGGATAAACCAACTGAAAGTGCTGAAAGTGTGCTTGGAACTGCCCAAGGCTTTCAGATCAGCTTCCTGAGATGGCTTTATCTAAAACCTGCACCACAGACAGCAGGTAGAGCACCAGTTACAGCTCACGCTGCTGGCATGTTTTAGATGGAGATGTTCTGGAGGATATTTGGGGCAAGGGAACATTATAACTGACAGGCTCTCCTGGGGACTTGCTCCGAGGACCAAGCCATCCCCTCTTCTGGAGGATGCAGAGATGGAAAAAAGGGTTATTTCCAAATCCCTGCCTCATTAGCACATCTCTTATCAAGTCGTCAGTCACAGCTGCTTTTTTCATCGCAGGCACAGCTTTCCTTGGAGGGCAGGGGTCTGCACACAGGGGCAGGCACATCCTGAAAAGGGGAACACCCCACATAGACAAAACCCCAAACAGGAGAGGGATCTGATCTGCCCCAACTTCCAGAGGAAACCAGCCCAGAAGGCCAGACTGGAAAAGTCCCAACAGGAAAAGCCCAGAAAGGCACAAAAGATGATATCCAGCTGCAGTTTAACCCCACAGGTCACTCACTGCTCCCTGCAGTGGATCCTTGGGCTCACAGGACACAAGGAAGGGGAAATCCCTCAGCACAGCAAGAGCACCTGCCAGAGCCTGGAGTCTCTCCAGGAGCATCTGCTGCTCCCATCCACCACCCTCCACCTCCAGGGCTGGATAAACTCACCAGCTCGGGAGCTCCTGGTGGAATGAAGCATTTCCAGTCAGTAACCAGCTGGGGAGACTCCAATTCCCCGGGCTGCAGCCCTGGTGCAGCACTGCTTGGGGGGTTCTTTGGCAGCCCAGGGCTGGTTTGGCAGCACAATGGGCTGGTTTGGAGCAGAGGATTAAAAAAAAGGGGAAAACAAAACAAAACAAAAAAGCAAAGCAGCTACAGATTTCTATTATCTCCACCAGCATTTCACATGTTGGGCTCCTCAGCAACCCTCATTATCACAGCCTGGGTTACAAATAATGGCTTGAGATCACTGAATTACCCTGCCTCCACTTAATGCAGTGTTTAATCCACAGACTCTTTTTTCTTTTTACAGTATTTCCACAGCAGCATTCCTATCAACAAATGCAATCTGACACCTCTCTTCTGTTCCAATTCAAGCTGAAGATTGACTTAAGTTTTAAAATAAAACTTGCTGATGTTTAAGGACAGTTTGATTGCCTACCCAGCCACTGGGGCAATATTGACCAGATTTCTCCAGCAAGCAGAAGCTCATAAATGGAATTACAGCCATAGAAAAGGAAGAAATTAAAAATTTGGTGATCTAGATTTTCCTTTCAGCCACAGAAACCTTTTCACACAGCGAGAACCAAGCCTGTGCACCTTTACAGCACATGTCCCTGTGAGCAGCTCTGACTCAGCCCGGTGTTCAACAGGAGAGCAAAGGAGCACCTGGGGACACCTCCACCACCTCCAGACTCTCCCAGCACTCAAGGAAAAGATTTCAGAGTAAAATACCAGCCAGGAAAAGTGAAAAATCAGCCAGGAAAGCCCTCAAGACCACCCTGCCCTGGCTCATGGATTTCCACCCCTTCTCAGGCAAATCCCCCCACCCCCACTGCAGTGCTCAGGGTTCTTCAGGAGCCCTCGTGGATCTTTCCAGCAGCTTTCTCCCAGTGCTGCCAGAACCTCCCTCATTCCCAGATCCCTCCTGGGCCTGCTCCCACACCCAGCACCTCCAGCACCTCCAGCTGGAGCCCAGCAGCCAAACTGGTCCCTCAGAGGGGCTGCAGAGCCCATCTTCCGTGTCCTGGTGGGGCCAAGGGATGTTCCATGTGAGGACAAGGCAGGTGGTAACACCAGATGCATCCAGACACCCCCTGCTTGTTCCCCCTGAGAAGGTGGGAGTGCAGTGCTGCTTCAGGCCATGGCACAGAGCCGCTCCCCACACAAACCCCATCACCTTTTCCTGCTTTCCTCTTGCTCTATTTGCCACCCCTGTGCAGCCTGGAATGTCTTTCTCCCTCTTGAAATAAAGGTTAATTTTATTTTTATGTCTGTTATCTGGCTCTTTAGCCCCAGGACCTTCCAGCTGAGCCCACAGGGTGGCCACGGTGCTCTCCCCTCTCTGAGCCAGGGCTGCTGCTCCATCCCCACAGGAGGCTGCTCTGATCTGCTGGGAGCTGGCCCAGCACCAGGACAGGCTCCAGCTGCACGGCAGAGATTCAGAGCCTGGGCAGAGAGACCCCAGGGATTTCTGTGCACAGGTTCATTTGAGGCCACCTTGAGCCCTTAATGATGTTCCCTGGAGCAGCCCATGCACGAAAAAAATGTGGGAGTGAAATTACATAATGAGCATCTCCCTGCAGCCCAGGAGGAGCAGCCGGAACACTCCAGTGCTGCTGTTTCCCCCTCATTATGGAGCTGGAGCTGAAAAGAGCAGGGCTGGAGGTCTTGAACCCAGTGGGTCTCCTTTGCAGGGCTTTTTGCAGCCCCCACACTCCCGATTCCTGCACGGCAGAGCAGCATTACAGCCCAAATGAAGTAATCCTGTGATAAAGTGCAATCATTTATTTGAAAAGTCTAGTCTTGCCATTAAAATGCAAATGAAATGAGTGCTAATACATTAACTGGGGATGGGAGTTGAGATGGCTTATGACACGTGTGCTTTCATGTGGAATAGAGCTGAGTGATAACAGTTCTGTGTAAGAGCAGTCGTGTTCAGATACACGTGTTTGTTTATTGAAGATATTAATGAAGGGCAGTGCTTAGAGAGTATTATTATTTCCTCATCTTGTCTTTCTTTTGTCCCTCCCTGGTTCAGGTTTCCTGCTGAGGGGACCCTCCCGAGGGGACTCTGATCAAAAGTCACCTTTGATGAATGATCTGAGTCCACACTGCAGCTGAACAAAAACTGGAATGTGTTTAATGCTGTTCTTTGAAGGGCAGCTGCAGGTCCCCCCCAGTGGATGCCCCATAGGCTGCAGCTGCTGTGACTGATTGAGAAAATGCACGGAAAACCAGGCCCCGTTCATTGCCAGGGCATCCCTGGGAACAGGGCGGTGTCAGGGCAGCTCTGGGTGTTCCCTCTGGGAAAAACAGTCCTGGATGTAGGGACAGCCCCAGGGCTGGACGGGGCAGGGCAGCCCCACTGCCACTGTCCCCGAGGGCAGCCCTGCAGCGGGACAGGGGGACAGCCCTGGGACAGGGGGACAGGGGGACAGGGGGACAGCCCTGGGACAGTGGGAAAGTGGGACAGGGGGACAGAGGGACAGCCCTGGGACAGGGGGACAGGGGGACAGGGGGACAGCCCTGGGACAGTGGCACAGTGGGACAAGGGGACAGCCCTGGGACAGTGGGACAGGGAGACAGAGGGACAGCCCTGGGACAGTGGGACAGGGGGACAGCCCTGGCACAGGGGGACAGCCCTGGCACAGCCTGGCAGGTCCAGGTTTGCAGCGCTCCCAGGGGGCTCTGTGGCTCCTGTTTGTCCCTTGCACAGGGCTCGGGCTGTGTCACTGCGTGTGACAGCTCCACATCTGTCACTCTGCCTGAGCTCTGAGCACCTGGCAGCCCTGGGCAGACACAGTGACCTCCCCCAGCTGTCCCCTCCTGTGCCACTTCTGTCCCCAGGATTGCCCCTGGGGGGTCTGCAGCCACCTCAGCGTGCCCAGCCCCGGGCAGAAACAGCCCAAAGCCCAGGGGTTTTATTTAGAGAGCATTTCAGGGCTGTCATCACAGCAAGGGCAGAGGTTTGGGGCCCTCATCACCCTGCAGGGACACCAGGGACACCTGAAGCTTTTCTTTTCCCTTTCACTGCCACAGCCCCTACAGCTCTTTACACACGTGGCCGTGTTTGCCTTCATCTCATCCCACTGACCTGCTCAGCACTTCCCAGAGGCAGAATGAGCAGGGAAAATGCTCCCTGCCCTTCCTTTGTCTGACACAAGCTGTGGGAAGAGTACTGAAAACTTTGCCTCTCCCCCTGTCACCAGGGCAGGTGCTTGCCAGCATCTGAAACAACTCTGTGACTCTTTGAAATGAAATCCTGCTGCTGCTGCCACCCCTTCCCCATCTCCTGTGTTTATGCACACACAGGTTTGTTTTTGCAGGGCTGTTCATAAGTGCTCTGGCTTTGTCTCCATTACACAAAAGGTTTTTCTCATCAAAACAACTAATTGAAGTTCATTCTCTTGTTGTGAGATCATTGTCTAGACAAAGAATTATAGATTTTGCCCAGATATACCTAGGGAAGGAAAAGCCAGCCAGTCCCTTTTAGGTAACACTATCTTATCACAGTTTGCAATGTACACCGAGGTGGATATCTGCAGTAATTATCTCTGTGTAAAAACACCTCTCCTTTCCCAGGGAAGACATAACAAGAGATACACATGCTTGATCTGCCAGCATTTTGTTGTTATTATAAAGTTGTCATCGACTCCACGTATGTTCTGTACTGTGAGCCAGGACAAGGCTGCCAAGAATTATTTGTAGTTCTCAATTTGAATAAAGAAATGCAAACATATTCCAGCAGCCCTGGAATCAAACATGCATGGGAAGGAAATGCTGTCTGCAAGGATATCTTTGGAAATGACAGTCCCACCAGGAAGGACTGTACTTTGGGAGGTTGCTCCAAACCTGAGCGGGAGCTGGGAGCAGTTAACGCCCAGTCTAAAAGAGGGGAGGGAAGTGCACAGAAGGCTGCTCCCAGTGACCCCCTCCATCAGTAACCACAGTGCTGGTTAAAGTGGGGATGAGCCCTCCATGCTTCAGGCAGACTCAGAGCCCCAGGCTGGGCCAGGCTGCAGTGACCCTGCCACCAGCAATGAGCTTGTTCCTCCCACGGGCCACCCTGGCATTCCCAATGCATGGTGCAGCACCAGGACTGAGATTTCGTTTCATTCCCTCTGTTGTATTGATGCCTGTCAGTGCTGTCAATGTATTTAAACCTTGGAGTGGTTTCTGCTGGACACCTGGGGGTTCTCAGGACAGGTGCAGGTGATGCTGCAGAGTGGGACATGGCAAATCCCTTTGGCAAGATGAGCAACACTGTAATGCTGCAGCCTGTGCTCTGGTTCAGGAGGGGGTTTTGAATTCCTTGGCATCCATCTCTCTGGGATAGTGGGAGCTGTCCCTGCCCAGCTGGACCAGCTGATCTTTCAGATCCCTCCCAGCCCAAGCCATTCCAGGATTTTGTGACCTTCACTGAAGGCCCTGACCCTGCCAGACCCTTCCAGGGTTCCATGAATTGCAGTGCAGAAACACAACATCCTTGGAGCCTTGGAGCCTTGGAGCTCGTGCCCTCTGCAGACACGAGATGCCCCAGCTGGGACCAAGGCGGACTGGTACAAACCCAGAACAGTTCACATTCTGTGAAGAGCACAGAACTCCAGCAAAGCAGCAGAGATTTGTCCTGGTGTGAGACAGAGCAGGTCCCTCCCTGCTGGGGAGAACCGTGCTATACTCTCACGGAAGGAGCTTTTCCCACCTTCCCCACCTGATAGAACACATTCCTTTTGGGTTTATCCCGGTGAGAGCTGTGCCAGTGCTGTGATACCCGATAGCCACAGACCGCGCTGACACTGCCCCGCCGCGCCCCGAGCACAGCGGGGCTCGCTGCCCCGTGCTGGAGCCAAACCAGCCCCAAACCCGGGGGGAAATCAGGGAATTCCCGCGGCAGCCCTTGGGGAGCTCTGGGCTCCTGGGGCTGCAGCCCTGCAGATGTTCCAGCTGCTGGAACGCGCTCGGCTCCCTCCGGAATGGGAAAAAACCAACCGGGAAGTGCCACAGAGCTGCTTTCCACGTCCCCATCGACCCCCGAGCGGAAAACTCACTAAACACCCTCTGCAGAGCTCAGCCCCTGTTCCCCACCCCAGTGCCCATGTGTCCATCCCGAGCCTTTTGGGGCGGACCCAGCGGGAATCTCTGCCGGGAATCTGTGCCCGGCTCCCCCGCAGGCTCTGCTGCTGGGGAGGGGGTGCTGAGGCCCCAGGACCAGCCCTGCCAAAACAGGGGCAGCCCTGGCACCAGCGACACAAAAGGCAATTGTTCCCCAGAGATCCGGAGGGAGGGAGGGAGCCCTGGGGTCCCTCGGAGCCCCGTGATTTATGGCTTGCAATAACATGTGTTGGAGCCCTGCAGCCGAGAGTGCTGCGCGGCTGACCTGGAAAAATAAGTCTATTAACCCTAATCAATCTCCCATTATCCACTCTCGTCCACAATTTAGCCGGCAAAGGAGTCACCAAGGCCTCTCAAGTCGGTGTGAACTAATCCCATTGTCTTTCCTAATCAGAGGCCACGGACGAGGAGCGGAGCGGCTTCTTCAGCGCGGAATTATCACCCAGTGTTTAAGGGGAAAGAACTGGGGGGGACGAAAGCTCTTCTCTTTCATCTTTTAATGAGAAAGTGGAGAATTATTTTCCTTCTGAATCGCTGGGACTGAGCGAAGCCCAGGGCTCCGGTGGGTATCAGTTCCCAGGGTCTGCAGGGAGGGCTGGGCACAGAAGCAGGAAAACGGCTCTGCCAAAACTTCCTGCTGCAATTAGCAACCCCGTGGCTGCAGATTGAGTGCTTTATTAGGGCAGCTAATTATGAAGTTTATCAGGGCCGGGGTGCAGCTTGGCTCAGCTGTGGCACCCCATGGAAAGGAGAGAGGGAACAAAGGGACCTGGCGTGTCACTTGTACGGACTCGGGGTAATGGATTCAGCAGAAAATATCACTTGAATCTGGACCAGGAAAACAAGGAATACAAAGCCTCTTTCTGACTGAGGTCTTTCTTTCCTTCCCAGCCCTTCCCCCCCGTGTCTTTAAAAAAGATTAAAAATATAAAATAAAATTGGAAGTCCTATCAAATCGGCAATGCTGAAAATAGCAGTAAATCAGGAAACCCTGCCATGCTCCCTGTCAGAATCTTACAGCAGGGTGGGACTCAGCAATCAAAAGATGCTCCACGGTGAAACATCCACCAAATTAGTCCAGCAGCAAGCTAACTTTCTTTAGCCCTTTTATGTTAATCAAAAAGGAAAAGAGAAAGTGGGGACATTATCCTGCTAGAAATGAAAACAATCCTTGCAAAATTTCCCCCCTCCGGCATGAATTAGAGCAGAAACAAACACACCACAGGGCTCCAGCAGATCTTCCAGGATTAATTATCATATTCACAGCAGCTCAGCATTTTCTTAGTAAATTAAATTTTTCAAAGCCCTCTCATGTGCACACAAGCCCGTTGCCACCTCGCAGTGTTCCTATGCAGCTGAAGAATGGAAATTCCCATGTCTTCGGGGTGCTTCTCTTTCAAGGGCACATAAAAACCCTCGAGTGGCCTTGGAGGAGGGCGTGGAACTTCCCCAACCCCCCGGCTGTGACTGAAGGCATCACCACAACCCTGAGCAGCTGGAGTTAGGGCAGAACCACCCACAGGGCCAGGGCACACCCAGGGCAGCTCTGCTGGTCCCGGAGTCACGGCAGCAGCTCTGACCTGTCCCTGCCCTGAGCTCAGCCCTGGGACAGGAGCAGCTCCCCAGAGCCAGGGCAGGAACAGCTCCCCAGAGCCAGGACAGAGGGATGCTCAGAGTCAGGACAGAGGGATGCCCAGCCCCAGGACAGAGGGATGCCCAGCCCCAGGACAGAGGGATGCCCAGCCCCAGGACAGAGGGATGCCCAGCCCCAGGATAGAGGGATGCCCAGAGTCAGGACAGAGGGATGCCCAGAGTCAGGACAGAGGGATGCTCAGCCCCAGGACAGCAGTGGAAGGGCTCATCACATCTCTGGACAAACGTGAATTATGGGCTGGTGCAAGAGGGGGAAACCTCATCTGCACAGAAATTCCTGTGTGCAGCAAAGAGTTCAGAGTGGGAGGTTCCCAAGGGGAAAGAACCACTTGGTTCTTTATTGCACAGCAGTACTTGGGAATGCTCTTTCTCTGCCCAAAAGGAACCTCAGCACCCTGCACTTCAGCAGATCAGACTTTGGCCTCTTCAGGAGCCTACACAGCAGAATCCCATGGGATAGGGCCCAGGAGTTCTGGCTGATATCCAGGGAAGAGCACAGAGAAAGGCAGGGATGAGGGTAGGAGAACTAAGGCCCAGTTAGAACTGAGCCAGGAGTGTAAAAGAGAACAGGAAGGGTTTCTGTTTGTTCCCTGGAAGTGTTCAAGGCCAGCCTGGTTTTGGACACTCTGGTCTAATGAAAGTGTCCCTGCCCATGGCAGGGGGTGGAATGAGATCGGTTTTAAGGTCTCATCTGACCTAAACTCGTGCTGGAGCATCTCCACTTTGATCTGTGCCTTCAGTGACAGCCCCCAGGGAAGCAGCCAGCATCAGGAATTGTTACCAGAGCCATGGAGGCAGGGCTGTCCTGGAGGGACAGAAAACACCAGGTCTGGCCCACAGCTGCCCTGGCCCACTCCCCACAGCCCGGGAGAGCCTCAGGTCCCTGGACAGACTGTTTGCTGTCTGTGGGTGGGGAGGTGTGGATAAACCCACCTGTGCCTGTGCCATGAGCCCCACACACACCTCACAGAGAGGGAAAAAGCACTGACAGCCTCGTTAGAAGGAGACTTGGAGACCCTGGGTGTTATGGATTGGGTGAGGCATTAGATTTATTTAATGAATTAAGATGCTGACGTGTTATTTACAGAATGCCTTTGGAGATAGAGTTGTAACTCACGGCTGCCATGGGAAATCCTGGCACCGAGGCCTTGAGCAGAAAGCATTCACTTTTTTTATGGTGTCCATTGGGGAGGGAAATTAATGCTAAGCAGGCAGTGATAATTTGCTGCTTTATAGGATTGAATTATCACCCTGTCAGCAGGGAGATGAAAACCCTGAGCCATGAACAAATACACCTTTGCACCTGAAGCAGCTGGATCAGCTGCTGCGAGCTCCCATCCCTTCACGGGGGCTCTGTTGTTCCAGGAATTAATTCTGAAGCCTCCTGGATTTCTCCTTGTCCTTTGGATTGCTGGGCATGCCTTAATTTGGCACTCCAATATTCCATGCTCCTTCACCAGGCTCATAAATCACACACAAACCCTTCCTGAAAAGAGAAAGGGGATCTGTTCTCCTCTCCATGCACAGGCACAACTTCCCAGAGTTACTGCAGCTTTGGCACGTGCACGGGAGAGGTGGCTGAACCCCCGGACCAAGAAGTCATTGGCATGGAAAAATAATTGCAAGAGAAACAGCTGCCTGAAAAGCAGGAATACCATGACTTGGATCAAAGATATTGTGCTGGATTGTGAAGCAGTTTTATTTAGCACTAGCTGGGCTGCATTTGCTGGAGGGCAGAGTCCAGGCCTGTGATCAGCCTTTCCTTGCTCCATTTCTTACTGTCCCTTTTCCCCACTGCAGTTGCTGACATGGGGAAAAACAGGGATTTTTTCTCTAATTTCTCCCAGATGTTGAAGAAAGGTCTTTTGTCCTGTAGCCACCCTGGGGCAGAGGGATGTGGAATGAGAGATGAGGTGGTTTGGGCCTCAGTCTTCCACTTCCTCAGCTGGGCAGTCCCTACTGATGGAGTTGAGGTTGCCAGAGGACTTCTGGATTCTGCTCCAGATTCCCAGCATGAGAAGGTATGGATTTATCCCAGGACCAAAGGACATCTCTCTTTCCTCCATGAAAAGCCACGTGCCCAGGTGCAATCCTGCCAGCACGGGGATTTTCCAGCTGTCTGTTGGCCTGAGGTTGTTCCCAGGGCAGGGAAATTCCCAGGCCAGGAATCAGCCACCACCCCTTCAACACAGAACTCTCCCTGCCTCTTACTGACACAGGCGCTGCTTGTCTGCCAGGGCAGAGGGGCTGGCACATCTCCCTGCCCCTTCAACGCCCTGCAAAGTCAGCCTCTCCAGCAGAGCTGCCCAGCACTGACCCAGCACTTTCTGGTGACCTGCACTGCACCTTTTTCTCATCCCAGAACGCTCCCTCATTCAAAGTGCAAATTTTACTAAACTGGGGCAGTTGCAATAGGCAGACAGAGTTGAGTTTTCAAACTGCAGGTACTTCACTCAATGCAAGTTTGGCTCAGACATCTCTGGTGTTTCTACCACAGAAAAAGGAGCCTTAAAATGTTCATTAAAATGGAGTTATTTTTCATGTTTCGGGGTCTGAATTGCATGTGCCCAATTGGAATTGGAGACTTTCAAGCTCGTGGAAATCCTTGTATGTGTGGGGAAAAGCCATCTCCCACCCAACCCTAACAGACACACGGGGCATTTCAAACTGATCCTGGAACTGGTGGAACAGCTGCTTGGGATCGGGGAACAATCACCCGTCATTCATCAATATTTGCACACCCCCAGTGGCCCTGGATTCATGCAGCTCTGGGTGGGTCAGGGGTGATTATTTGTATAAAAGGAGCCAGTGGGACAGTGTTGTTCAGCCCTGAAGTCGTTGAAAGGTGTCAGCGAGTTTGGCAGGGTGGTGGGGAGGGAGTGTGAAAGCCGATTATCCAGCCTGGCTTCTCCCTGGAGTCATTTCCATCGTTCCCATTTAGCTTTTATTTGTTCTCTAGGAAGGCTGATAATGAATCAGGAGCAGCCTGCACCAGGAGGACACGGCTGAGCCGTTTATCTGTGGGGCTGGTGCCCACGATATCCTGTGCCATGCACAATCCTGTTCTCCATACTGAGCTTCCCCAGGGTCCTGCCCCAGCAGGATTACTGTAGGAACAGGCATCTCATAGCAAAACCCATCTACAGAGCCAGCACTGCCCTGAACGCAGGGGACAATCCCTTCTATCAGTGTAATCCACCCTGTGCCCTATCCCCCTGGAAAACCAAACAGCCAGAGAAAACAGGCACATCTGAAATGCTGGAGACACGAATTCCCAGGACAATATCCCATTCCTCCTTTCTGAGGGTTTAGTCTCCCACAATAATTACTGCACTGAGTGCAGCACCCAGGGAGGCATCCCAGTAACATCCTGGCCCTGATGCACTCCTGGGTAGGTTTTCTAAGAATTTCAACAGGGATAATGTTTATCATCATCCCTATTTCACCACAGTACAAAGGAGCCATGGTGCTTTCACAGCTGCATCTGCCAGGCTGAAGGAAAACCCAGCTGGGTCTCAGGGATGCAAGAAAAGCTGGATAAAGCCATGCCACCCCTCCACCTTGGCTTTTCTGGCCATTATTTATTCCAGCACACAGATCTCACTGCACCACAAGACCAAGGGATTCCTCTGTGTCCCAGCAGAAACCCCGAGAAAAAGGGAAAAGCAGTTCCTGCTCCAGCTTCGTGTCCCACTCATCACCTCTCCCTGCCTGGCACATTGCTCATGTTCTCTATCTGATCACCTCTCACTGCAAAAATGCAGCACCCAGGAGGAGAAGGAAATGCTGCTTGGAGGGAGTTCCCAGGGCAGGTAAAGTCCAAGGCCAGGAATCAGCCAATGACACCTTCAACACCCAGGGTGACAGCCAGGGTCACAGATCAGGGCCACAGAGTCAGGGCCACAGCCAGGGTGACACAGTCAGGGAGGGCCACAGTCAGGGAGGGCCACAGCCAGGGAGGGCCACAGCCAGGGAGGGACACAGCCCAGGTGACACAGTCAGGTTGGGCCACAGCCAGGAAGGGTCACAGCCAGGGACACAGCCAGGGACACAGAGTCAGGGACACAGCCAGGGTGACATAGTCAGGGAGGGTCACAGCCAGGGAGGGCCACAGCCAGGGAGGGCCACAGCCAGGGTGACACAGCAAGGGAGGGCCACAGCAAGGGAGGGACACAGCAAGGGTGACA
>JBBMKD010000054.1:11177585-11196795 GCA_037834095.1 Argya squamiceps | reverse complement strand
GGAAGGGAAGGGAAGGGAAGGGAAGGGAAGGGAAGGGAAGGGAAGGGAAGGGAAGGGAAGGGAAGGGAAGGGACCTACCATGAGCATCTTGTCCAATGGCCTGACCACTTCAGGGCACATCCACATGGACAGGAAAGGACACTGAAGGGAATTCAGGACAGCAGGGGAACAAAGGGGTGGTTCAGGGGAAAAGGTGTGGGGTTGAGTAAACCTCAGAGAAATCAGGATTTGGAGCAGTGGGCCATCAGCTGCAGACCGTAAAAACTTCCAATTCAAAACATTTTCAAACCAGACTCGTTTTAGCCAATGGAAATGTTCACCCTGATGATATTCTGAGGGTTTCCTGTCAAAGTACAAATCTTTCATGTCTTTGACAGCTGAGAAATGCGACATGCCAAGCAGTCAGAGGGAAAATACTGCAAACCCCATTAGTTTTGACCAAGCAGCTAATTCTCTTCTATTTGAATTGCCAAAGAACTGCTTGAAATATTTAACTTGTCAGCTGCCAAACCCCAGAAATATTTGGTCTCTGATGTTTAGATGAATCTCAACATTTTATTTACAATTTATCAAATTTTTTCCCCCAGAAATTGTTTTCATCTCATTAACTGTGAATTAAGCTGGGGTGCCTGCATCTGCTTGAGACTGTGAAGGCTTTGATGTTTATTATTTGCAGAGGACAGCAGCTGGCGAGGGGCAGACCCTTCCCCAAACCCTGGGACTCTGTAAAGGCAGCAATGGCAGACACGGCTTTGCTCAGGGTGAGCAGCAGGGTCACAGTGGCTCTTTCAGGTGAGAAGGCCTGGCAGGACACAGCCCGTGGAGAAGGGCTGAGGGTTTGGAGCACACGGCCCCCCTGGCAGCCTGGGTAGGATGGCTGAACACGAGGAGGGGTTGGTGGTTTCCAGACAGAAAGAAAACCACTGACTCTACTGCTGTCAGGCCAAAAGAAAAATAATCAACATCACATGAAATGTCACCAGGAAGGGGTGGGGGGAGGATTTGCAGCAGGCTCGGTGCTGAGAGACCCTGGATCCATCCACAGAGCAAAGCAGAGCTGGATTTACCCCAGAGCCCAGAAGGTGCCCGTGGGCACAACCCCAGGTCTCTTCTACTGTTCAAGTGTAAGACCTCAAAAAACAGACAGAGAGCGGTGGCTGTTCAGCCTGGAGCAGAGAAAACTCCAGGGAGAGCTCAGGGCTCCTTTCAGAGCCTAAAGGGGCTCCAGGAGAGCTGGAGAGGGACTGAGGGCAAGGGATGGAGGGACAGGACACAGGGAATCGTTTAAGCTGAAGGAGGGTAAATTTAGATTGAATATTGGGCAGGAATTGTTCCCTGGGAGGGTGGAGAGGCCCTGGCACAGGGTGCCCAGATTTGCTGTGGCTGCCCCTGGATCCCTGGCAGTGCCCAAGGCCAGGTTGGACATTGGGGCTGGGAGCAGCCTGGGACAGTGGGAGGTGTCCCTGCCCATGGCAGGGGTGGCACTGGGTGGGCTCTGAGCTCCCTTCCAGCCCAAACCATTCCATGATTCTATGAATGAAATCTTCTCAAGTTTAGCCAGACCAGCTGAATCCCCATGACAGGTTCCTGGGAGGTGAAACCCCAAGTGTGCTCCCTCCCTGTGGCCCAGCAGAGCCCAGCAGTGCCCCAGGGCCCTGGGGTGGGCAGGAGCCTTCCATGCACCGTGGGCAGTGCAGATCAGGCCCCAGAGGCAGAGGATGGGCTCTGTGTGGTGCCAGGAGCTCCAGCAGCAGCTCCAGCCCTGTGAGCAGGGACCAGCCCAGCCCCAGCAGCTGCTGAGGCCAACACAAGCTGGGCCCAGGGCTGCAGGAGCTGGAGCTGCCCCAGCTCACACAGGAATGTGGTGGGAAGCCAAGGACTTGTCAGGCTCTCTCCCACCGCAGGTTTGCCAGGGGCTCCATAAAAATGTCATTGTGTCTCAGCTGCTGGTGATTATATCCCCTTTCCTGGGGCTGGAACAGGGCTGTGTGGATATGAGGAGGAATATAATTTCTGCCCAGGGCTGGCGTCCCCCTGGCCTTTCTCAAACAATAACAGACTCAATAGAAAGAGACAGAAGCCGTTACTTGGCTCTTTAACCAGTGCCAAGGAAAATGAATAATTAAGAGCATATTACTTGCAATGAATTTCTACAGATGCTTTTAAGTTAGGACCCACTGAGATCATTTTTGAAATTCATCATTTCCCCTTCATCTTTCATATAAAGTTCATACTCCAGCCTAATATGTTATAGCAGCTACTGTTTAGATCTGAGCTGAAAAAAAGGCAGGCTCTGGGTTTCTGTTACAAGCCAGAAAAGAGCCTGGGCGTAAGGGAATGAGGCAGTTAATGTGTTCTGTCTGTGTTTTACCTGTCTGCAGCTCCACAGCCCCTCAGCCAGCACAGAGCACTTGGGGATCTCCAGTGCAAGCTGCAAGAAATGTGTGCTGAGGAGAGAAAGGGTGGAAGCTTCCCCAGAGAAGTTCCTTTCCCTGACACTGCTCGCAAATGTGAAGGTGCTGGGGAACAGCTGCTCCCAAGGGAGCATCCAGAGACTGAGAGTTCCACTGATTGGTTTTTCCTCTCTATTTTTTTCCTTTTTTTGGGCAGAGAGAGAATCTCAGTGGAAATTCAGTAAGGTTTTTAAAACAACTGACAGAGCACTTTCTGTTCTGAGGCCCAGAGAAGGTTAGAACTGGCAGCAGAGCTGCCTGGCCACGGAGGGAGAGCATCCCTGTGCCTTCTGTGCTGGAAGAGCAAGCTATGGCACAGCAGTGGAGCAGCCTGGAAAAGGTTTGATGGCTGGGGAACCCCGGGGGACCTTGTTTAGAGAAGGGTTCCAATCTTTGGGGCCACCCATTTGGAACCAACACACAATTAATTCCTCAAGGGGAGAAAATGGTGCTGTGTATGAAGGCAAAAACTCCCATCCTCTGCCCCCTTCCACAAACTGCATGGCCAGAGGAGGGTTTGGGGGGCAGCTGTCTGGTGTGGGGAGCTTTGTGATGGGAACAGCCACGACAGCAAAGGCCCAGCCTTGGGATGCATTTCCTGGGCTTATTCACCAGAGAATAATTTTATTCTGCTCACAAAACTTGCAGAGAAGGCTCTCAAACCAAGAGGCAAAGATACATCAAGGCTTAGTGGCTGCCCACCAAAGGTTAAACAGAACAGTCTGGAAAGAAGAACAAACTCCAAGACCTTGGCTGAAGAAGTGCCAATTCTGAAGTGAAATTCTAAACTCCTGGCTGTCCCTGCTTGTGTTCAGTCCCACATGAGCACCTTAACACACCCAGGATTTGTGTGAATCTCGGACCTGAATAATGCAGGAGGTCAGGCTGGGCCACCCCTGGGGCTGCTCTGCCTTTGCTCAGTGAGTTTTTGAGAAGGCCCCAATTATGTTCATCCCAAAGGTGAGAACTCAGCTGTGATGTCCCCAGCCAGTGACAGAAGCACAAGGCAAACTCAGCAGTCAGGGGCAGCACAGAGGCCTGGGCTGCACCTCTGGGCAGTGCTCACAGGAAATGAAATGCAGCAGGAGCACCGAGGTGTTTGGGAAGGAAGGGCCCTTTCAGTCCTCTGCACACCTTCCCCACCCCACACACATCCCCAGACCCTGACAGTGTGGAAAACACTGCAGGAGTGCCAAAAGGAGAGAAACGTGCCTCTTCTCAGTCGGTTCAGCAGCAGCCCCTGGTGACTGGGCACTGTGGGGCTGCTCCAAGCAGGGAACTGCTGTTAATTCCCAGTCCTTTCCCTGGATGATTCCCCTGCAGTGCAGAGGGCACAGGTACAAAGCCAGTGTCAGTGGAAGCCACAGAAAGCTGTGGAGTCACAGTGAACTTGGGAAATGTCAGTACAAGAGCTGGGCTACAACATTTTCATGGGACCTCAAAATCCCTGCAAAGTTTTCCCTTTGAAGTCTTCCACGAGGCTAATGGCAAAAGCACTCTGCTACTGGGATTTGTCCTTCCAAATGGACTCAGCTCACAGAAAGGAGGGGGGAGATAACAAATTACAGCAGGCCTTCCAAAACAGCAATAAAACTGTGCCAAATGCATTTGTTTTCAGTTGAGGAAACATTTGTGGAGCACCATAGGTGACCATCAGGCATCTCCCACTCATGGCTGCTTTTTGACACCTCCCTTACAGCAGCCACATTTTTCATGGCTCTGTGAGTCCAGGCCTCATGAATCAAAGGTTTCTCATGAATCAATGCCTTGCTGGAAAACACAAACCCATTAAACCTGAAATGATTTGTCTAAAACATTTCCCCTCTGAACAAGCTCTTGTGGAAGTTCCTGTCCTTCTGTTCAGGTCCCTTGTCCTTCCTCTCTGTTCAGCCCTGGGAGGTGCCTGATCTGCAGGGATGCTCCCCAGCCACAGTGGGCAGGTCCAACCTACAACTGGTATTTGGGAGGAGAGATTTGGTTTAGATTTCAGGAAAGAATTGTTCCCTGGGAGGGTGGGCAGGCCCTGGCACAGGGTGCCCAGAGCAGCTGTGGCTCCCCTGGATCCCTGGCAGTGCCCAAGGTCAGGTTGGATATTTGGGGCTTGGAGCAGCCTGGGACACTGGGAGATGTCCCTGCCATGGCAGGGATGGCACTGGGTGATCTTTAAGGCCCCTTTTCCAGCCCAAAGCACGCTGGGATTCTGTGATTCTGTTTTTGCCCTCATCCCAAAGAGAACCTGTCATGCCAGAGGCTGGAGAAACAGAGGTGTCCTGGTCACACTGGGAAGAGCAGGGGACTGAAAGGGACATCTGGGTCTGAGACCAGCTTGGTGCTGTTTCAGATGCTCATCTCCCTGTAGGTCAGTTTCTCCTGATGAAAATAAAGTTGAAAACAGGGAGAACATCAGGCAAATTGTGCTGCAGCCTGAACTGCACTGATGGTCTTTGCTCTTCCCATGCCACAAACATCTGAGGCATTGCCTGTGCCCGGGAGGGATGAGCACTGTGGCACAGCCTCCCAGGGAGGCGAGCTGAGCACTGAGAGTTAACCCTGTCCTCACCCCAGAGACAGCAGATCTGTGATCTCATCCTGCCCCAGGCTCAGCAGTGAACACAAACCCTGTGCTGATCAGAGAGCCCCAAACCCCTCGAGCACGGCACAGCCGGGGTTAAACCACTGCTCAGCTCCAACTCTTGCAAATGTTTTTGCCTTTTTTTCCCCACCCCAAAGCAACTTCATAATAAATAAGGTCTTAAACTGAAATGACTCTTCAGAGGAAGGAATTTCCACTGGGCATGTTGGGCACACAGGAGCAGCATTTGCAGGCGCCCCGTGGCTCCCACCCCAGAGGTGTCAGCCACACGCCCAGCACCGAGGCAATTTCATATTTCTGTTTGAATATTCCTACAAGTGCCACTCCTGAGCTGATTTAACAGCACGGCTGTGGTGTCTAACAGCTCTCCAGTGATTAATAACAGCCATTTGTTCAAAGCTAACAGCCCCAGTGTGACAGTAACAGATAAATTAGCAACATTAAAAATATGCTAAGGAAAACATTTATGTACTGGCTGAGTGTAGTGTGGGATGGCAACACACATCAGTTGTGCCAATAACAAGCTATTAATGAGAAGGGCTGGATGCGTGAGCCATTTTTGCCCTGTTCTCCCATAATCATTCTGATATGGTTCATATTTAGCCTGATGAGCTGGGCCAGTTCCTCTGGACACGAATGTTTTTATGTGCTCAGGCAGGAATATTGCAAGCAGATGGTGGGAGGAGCAAGAAGAAGGTGGAACATTGTTCCCTCTCAGCTCCCTTTGTCACAGAGCAGCCAAGGTGCCAAGTAATATCTGGGCATAAATTACAGGGCTGTTTCCCAAATTACATCCCCAGCTTTGGATGTCATGCAAAACATTTTAATAGTGCCAATTAAAATTCTTCTGTTCAACAGGTTCCAGGATGCTCCTCCTGCCTTCCAGGAGGCACAGCAGCACGTTCCTGTCCCCAGGGGTGGCCAGCAGCCCTGGAGGGGAGCCCTGGGTCACAGCCCTTTCCCAGCCTGGAGAAAAGCTGCTGAACTGAGGCTTTGCTGAGAGCCTGGAGCTGAGTCGCATCCTCAGAGCAATCGGACACATCTCCACTTGTTCCACGTGGAAATGATCCCAGGGCGTCACGGCACCCATCTTACAGAAAGCTGCCAAGCCAGCTGCAAATGCAGCCTTTTGTCCTGACCAAACCCATCAGACTGTGCTGCTTTGTTCAGCTGCTGAGGTAAGAAGGTCCTTTTGCTGAGAGCCCACACTGCAGTGCCAAGCCCAGTAGAAATCTGTCTGTTACCAGGATGGATTGGCTTTTATTCCTTTTGTTCCCACCACTGATATTCAGGAACAGGCCATGAGGCAGAACCATCAACAGCCTCATTGTACAAATGGTTCCCAGCAGGTGAGAGATGCTGGGGCCTGGTGCAAACAGAAATCACTGCAATATTCCTCAGCAAGTCTTGCAAGGCAAGCGGAAAACTTGAAATTTAGGACTAGGCAATGGGAAAACTTGAACACAGCCCAGCCCGTGCTGCCAGCTCTGCACAGACAGACCCCAAGCACAGCTCCTGGAGGCTGAGGGGAACCTGGGGAAATGGGCTGTGGAGCCCGTGCTGACAGACACCTGAGCTCATTGTTTTACAGAGCTCAGCCTCCCCTCGACAGGAATGCTCAGCAGCTCCTCATCTCTCTTGTCAGGGGTAATGGACCAGTGTGATTAGAGCTGTTTCATTACCCCAAATTCGTTTCCAAGTTGTGTCTTGCTCTGAGGTGTTTGTTTAAACACTCCCATGTTCCATTTGGAAACGTTCTTTGAAAAAAACCCAAATGCTTTTCAACCATAAGCTTCCCATTTTGCTGATAATTACTTCCTTAGTTTGAAAAAAAAATAAAGACTACTTTAGGGGAAAATTTCCCACTCCCTTGTCCCTGGGATGGGATGGGTTTGTGCACCCTCCCCGGGTCTCTGGTGGTTTTTGCAAGGGAAGGGTTCAGGGTGGGCTGGGAGGAGCCCATCGTGTGGGACAGAGCCACCTGCTCCGTCCCCATCCCCGGTGAGCTCGTGGGACAGGCATCCCCTGGAGCATGACCTCACAGCTTAGCAGCTCCTTGGCTTGGCTGGTGGGAAAATGTGAGCCTTTCCCTCTGCTCCTGATTCGAAAAGTCGTCACAGCTCTGCCTTCCCCAGAAACCAAACCCCCCCCCGAGGCCTTACCCAGGGAGCAGCGTGCTCTGGTGAGTGGGGAGACAAAGGTTTCCACCTGCCTTTGCTGGGGTTTTGGGGGAACTCCTGCCCCCAGCCCTCATTGTCCCACCTGGTCTCAGCAGAAGCTCCATCACCAGGACTTTGCAGCCTTCCCCTGCACAACACCTCGGGTGTGAGTGGTCGTCAGGGGCTGTTCCAAGGCTGTGACACAAGGCTGTGACACATGGCCATGTCCCCAAACTCCCTCCTGAGTTCCCTGGAGTGACATCTGGGATGTGCTGCCCCACAGACCCCAGCCCTGGGGCAGGGAGTGGGGCACTGCTTGCTGCCTTTTTGGACACTCCCTCATCCAAGCAGGAGAATACAAGGTGAAAGGCTCTAGTCTGAGGCAGGAAAAGGCCAGGAGATGTAATTCCCTGAGGAGAGAGGACAGGGGCCGTGACCCAAACACCAATGCCAGTGTTGCAGGGCAGAGCAACCCGGTGGGACAGTTCTTCTTCCCAATTACACTACTCCAAGTCTCTTGGAAACCAATGGTTCTGGCCCTGGTTTCCATCTGGGGCTTCTGCTCAGACACAGCCCAGCATACCCAGACTCTGCACAGTGCCAGGGTTTGCCCTCTCCCACCAGCTCTGCCTCCCCTCCCCAGCACTGGGCCGGGTGATTCAGCAGCTCTTTGTCATCCAGAGCTGCTCCCACATCTCACCCCAGCCCCGGCTCTTTGCCTGCAGGACAAATGTGTCAAGGTTTTTTGGTTGAGAGCTCCCTCCTGGCAGTGCAGCCCTGCAGGAGCTGCCGGGAGCTGTGACACATCCCCCAAAACCTGTCAGGGATTAACTCAGGCACCCAGGGTGAGACCAGGCTGTTTGTTTGCCCTGGCAGAGCTGTGGGAAGTGCAGCTGTGATCAAAAGGGTTTGGAGGGGGTGCAGCAGCAGACACAGAACCCTCTCCAGACTGGGTGGACATGAGGAACGTGCTGGAGCTTGGCAGCCTGGCTCTGCTTTGAAGGCAGGAGTTGTGGCTTGTTCCCAAACCAGCAGGGGCAGATGCAGCTCTGGATGCAGATGGTGCATAAATAACCCTCTGCTGTTGCTGACCATGGGTTTAGCTGCCCAGTGTTGGGAAGGATCCCTGGAAGCCACCACAGTGCAGGTGAGACAGGCAGGGGCTCAGGTGAGAATCTCACCTGGCTCTCACTGCCTGGTCCTGCCCTGCCTTTATTTTGTCTCTGGCCAGAGGCTGTGACCCACCATGCTGCTGCTCAAAAGACAATTCCAGATTTCATTCATTCATTCAAGCCAAACACCAACCTGGCCAAAAAAGCACAGAGCAAAACAGATCAGACTGGGTTGGCTTTCACATTTCTTACATGCAGCAAAAGCCTTAATAAACATCAACTGCAGGAGCTTTCTGACATTGCTGGAGAAGTTTTCCAGGTTTCTGGTGGAGCAGAAGTTAACTGGAACCCAAGGCAGATGCTGGAGGAATGGAGAGGGCCACGAGGATCTGAGCCACAGCCAAGTGTGCATAAACCACCCAGAGACTCGTGGTGTGCAGGAAGGAGACGAAAGGGAATAACTAAAAAGGCTGGAAAACACAGCCCAAGGAATTGCTTGGTGGCAATGGAAGACAATAAACCCCAAACTGTGCTCTTCAGACCCAAGTTAACTCTTCACTGCAAAGGAGATGGAGACAAAATTCTCCTGCCTTCAGGGGCAGCCTGTCCTTGACCCAGAGCCTGTCAGCAGTGAGTTCCCTGTGAACAGCCCCTTTCAGCCCCTCTGGAAGCAGCTGAACCCAACCTCAGGCTCAAAGCACATTCCTGTGCATGACCTTAGTGTGGGGTTTAGGCCAGACAGCTCAGGCTGACGCAACTGGCCAAAATACAAAGGACCCTTGAGGGCTTGCAGAGCTCAGGCACACACCTGGCCAAGGGCTGTGCCCCCAAAGCTGGGCTGGGGGTGCCTCTGTGCAGCATTCCACTGCAGGATTCCACTGCAGGATTCCACTGCAGTGTTCCCACTGCAGCATTCCTACTGCAGCATTCCCACTGCAGCATTCCCACTGCAGCATTCCCACTGCAGCACTCCCACTGCAACATTCCCACTGCAGCATTCCCATGGTATAATTACCACTGCAACATTCCCACTGCAACATTCCCACTGCAGCATTCCCACTGCAACATTCCACTGCAACATTCCACTGCAACATTCCACTGCAACATTCCCACTACAACATTCCCACTACAACATTCCCACTGCAACATTCCCACTGCAACAGTCCCACTGCAGCATTCCCACTGCAGCATTCCCACTGCAGCTTTCCCACTGCAGGATTCCCACTGCAGCATTCCCACTGCAGCATTCCCACTGCAGCATTCCCACTGCAACATTCCACTGCAACATTCCACTGCAGCATTCCACTGCAACATTCCCACTGCAGTATTCCCACTGCAACATTCCCACTGCAACATCCTCACGGCAACATTCCACTGCAGCATTCCCACTGCAACATTCCCACTGCAACATTCCCACTGCAGCATTCCACAGCAGCATTCCACTACAACATTCCACTGCAGCATTCCCACTGCAGCATTCCCACTGCAACATCCCCACTGCAACATTCCACTGCAGCATTCCCACTGCAGCTTTCCCACTGCAGCATTCCACTGCAACATTCCACTGCAGCATTCCCACTGCAACATTCCCACTGCAGCATTCCACTGCAACATTCCCACTGCAGCATTCCCATTGCAGCATTCCACTGCAGCATTCCCACTGCAACAATTCCCATTGCAGCATTCCCACTGCAACATTCCCACTGCAGCATTCCCACGGTATAATTACCACTGCAACATTCCCACTGCAGCATTCCCACTGCAGCAATCCCACTGCAGCAATCCCACTGCAGCATTCCCACTCTCCCTCCTCCTGCTCCACACACAGGCCTTGGACACGGCTGAGCAGTGAGTGCCCAGGTATTTCCTGGAGCATTACTAGGCAGGAAATCTGCCTCTCTGAGAGCTGCTGATCGTGTTGCAGACCTTTGCCCCTGTGGCGTGAAGGCTGTGCATCCCCCCTTTGCAGCCCCACGTGGGAGTGGCTGCGGGATGCTCATTCTGACTTCTCTCAGACCATGACTCATTTACAAGAGCCCAACTGTTGTCACATTTATTTTTCTTCCTCCTGCTTCCCTTGGCCTGGCAGGCTGGGCAGGGCTGGTATTCGGGCCCAGATGTGCCATGGGATGACACAGGAGCATCAATATTTTCCTGTGGAATGGATGTGTTTCTGTGCCATCACCAGCTCGTCCCAGTCCAGGGTGTTTAAGGGCTTGGGAATGAAGAAAAGCCCTGATGGGAACAAAGGAGGGAAGAAATTCTTGGGTGCAGTGGTGAGGGGGAGATGATTTGGGTTTAACAGGGCTGATAACGATGCAGAAATGGAGCTGATGAAAGCTGGCTCCCCTGGCTGCACTGTTGATAAATCTCTGGGCTTTGCTGGGAGCGGCTTGGGCAACAAACCCGACTGAGGCACGTTCCTTGCAGCTGGGTTGGAAAGGAATTGCTCCCACAGGGCTCTGCAGGGATGGGGCCTGATCCTGCCAAAAGGGTTCCTGTGCTGAGCTGGGAGCCCGTGACCACCCCACAGAGCCACAGGTGGCAGCTGCAGTGAGAGGGAGAGAAGGTGGGAGGCTCAGGAACTTTGGAATTTAGGTAGCCCAGTAATCCCAAACTTTATAAAGAAGGTGATTCCTGTCACAGGACTGATGGAGTGGCCAGAACAAAGGCAGAGAAAGGCAGTCCTGAGGAGCCTGCAGGGTCACAGTCACACCACACTGTGTCTGTGGTGGCAGCAGTTTGATCCAGCCACACCAGGCACAGCTCTGCTGGCCCTGTGGACACACTGGCACTCGTCCTGCCCCAGAGAGTTTATCATCAAGAGAGAATCACAGAATGATGGTATGCTTGGGCTGGAAGGGATCTTAAAGATGATTTCATTCAAACCCAAGACTGCTCAGAGGCATTCAAGGTTTTCCCTGTGCCTCGGTTTCCCCTATGGAAGGTGAGGACAGCAGTTCCCACTGGTTTCCAGCAGATCCCACCAAGCACTGTGGGATGTTCCTGTGTTTTTGTGGTTGGTGCAGTGCTGGCATGGGCTGGTCCAAACCACAGGAAAGCAGCTTTGCTGTAATTATTGAAGCAAAACCCTGTGACCAAGGACAGCTTTGACAGAGCTGTACAAGGTGTGTGTCCTCTGGAGAAAGGAATTGATATCCACGGAATTCAGTCCTGCTGGGGCTGCAAGGGAGCTCCCCTGATTCCCAACGTGGTCCCAAGGCCCCAACTCACCCACAGGAACTCAGAACACAAGATTTTAATCAACAATGTATTTTTTCTCTGACACATCATTTTGCTTAAGTCCAGTTTAACTTTCTGGACCAAAGAAATGGCAATGAGAAAAGCAAAGGTTCCTCTTCGAATTAGTGGCTCATACCTGATTCACCAAAAAATGTATTGAAATCCAGTAATTTTCATCCTCAAACTGCAGGGAGGGAAGTGGGAAGAACTTGGGCATGCAGCTCCTCAAGCATTTTAACCCAAAACTTCATCTCACTTCCAGTGGAATAAAAGAAACTATTGACCACTGGACAGCTCCCCTTTATAATCAATTCAGAACTGGGCTTTGAATATTCATTTGTTAGTTCTGCTCCCCAAGGTGCTCTTGCTTGAGTGGAAATGCACAGAGAGGATTTCTGTGCTGGTTTGCAGAACCTTCCCGAGGCGCCTTCTGAACCCTTCAAACAGGAGGAAGCATTGGATGGAAAATTCTGCTCCAGGCTGTTCCCCCTCATCTCAGCCCAGGACTGAGTGTAAGCCATTCCTGGCCAAAGGGAAGGAATTCCCCCTGTGGCTCTGATTCCCAGCTGCTCATCCAAACACCCCTTTCCATGGGCCCAGGCTGGAACACAGACCCAGCAGTTACTTTTTTGTGTGGCAAGAAAAAAACATCAATTTTTAACTCATGCAAATGAAGAACAAGATCCTTGTATAAAATAGACAACCCATATTTCACCTGTAATTGTTTCTTTGCCACATTAATAAAAATATGGTGTGTATTATGGTTAATGAATATGTAAATGAGATATGATTAATAACTCATTTGGAGAGAAATGGGAAGATTCATTTACCTTCTGTAATTTCTCTGTTTGGTGCCCAGGCTGAGAGGCTGCCCTTATATCCCTGGACATGTCCACAAAAGGGTGGTGACAGAGCCAGCCCTGTCTGAGCTCCAGGGCTCACTGTGGTGTCCCCAGCTCAGGGACAGCAGGACAGGTCCCAGTGGGAGGGCAGAGGGAAGGCTCAGGATTTCAGCTCCAAACCTCCCACCCAGCCCCTGCAAGGAGCCTGTTCTGCCCTCCTTTGGCCCCAGTGCCAACAGGGACAGGGGTGTCCCCTGCTCTCCCCCCAGGGCTCCTGCCCCACAGCCATCCAAGGGTCCAACACAATCCCTGGGGATAAAGACCTGGAGATCCCTGGGGTTGTTCAGCCCAAGTGGGTTTGAGTGTCCGGGGGTTTATTCCATGCCCAGTATTGATGTCCCCAAAGACTTTGGGCATGGTGTGGAGCTCAAGGTGGGCAGTATTCTTTCTGCTATTTTGTTGTTTTGTCAGGAATTTTGTGTCAGGGACCCAGTTTTGTCCAAGGGACCCCCTTCAGGGGTGGGGGCTGGAAGGACGTTGGGCACAGGGCAGGAGGCACAGAAGGTAAACGCACAGAGGGGATGGGAACCTTCTCCTGGATCATGACTGAAGGATCTTGGAGACACAGCAACACCAAGAGCTTGTGGGGACAGCCCTTCCCTGTTACAGAATTCCTCAGGGAAGGTGGACATGATGTACATCTAGGCCTTGAACAACCCGAGCTGAGGCCTGCACTAAGGCCTAACTGAGGCCTTGAAGCCTGTGACGCAGTCAAAATTACTTAGTCAAGTGTTGTGCAGTTAGAAATTAGTAGTTAAGGTGTCAGGGAAAGATAATAAGGTTGTGAAGGTCATTGAGTAGAATTGTTCGTAGGCATGTGATAGCCACCTTAAGAGTAAGTAAAATAAAGTGTGTTTTCATACTTCTCTCTGCTGTGTGCCAATGAAAAAGCCACTGTAAATGTAAACTATATAGAAATGTATATAAGCAGCCATCTTAGACGAAATAAATCATAACGTGGCTTATAACCACATTGGCTTGACCTGTGTTCTCTGTACTCCAACTCCTTTTACTCTTGGGTAACCCTGCTTCACTTCCCAGCAGCTCCATCCACGAGGATGAGCTTCAGGAGAAGTCAGCTGCCAGGAATCCCTGCTCCCATGCCTCTGGCCAAGGGAGCCAGTGCCACAAGCCCAGGAGGAAAGCAGGTTTTTGTCCATCCCCTTTCAAGGGGGATTCCCTTGGAGGGGCAGAATTTAATTCTGCTCAATGAGTGGAGCTCTGAGCTGCAGCCTGGCTCAGCACAGTGCCCCAGCTCCTGGTCCATGAGTGCTTTCCTTGCAGAGCTGCACCCCAACACACTCTGAGGGTTTCAACTGGGGGCTCCCCGGGGAATTCCTTGCACCCTGCAGGGTCATGATCCAAGCAGACATCCCCAAATTCCTGGGTGAGCCCAGACAGGCAGAAACTCAGCTGCAGAGCTGGCTGTGCACTCCCCATCCAAATGGAAAATTGGCTGGAGACGTGTCACTGGAAATTACAATTTTTGCAGGAAAAAAAAACCCAACAAAACTGTGATCAATCATTTGTTCCAATTTTCATTAAAAGCAAGAATTTTCCTCAAAGTAAATGTTGGTTACAGAAAAGCAGCTGTTTGTTTTGTTTTCTGTAACCAAAACCAGAAGGTTGCTCTTTAAAACCTTTTGAAAAGCAGCTGCTTTGGTCAGCAGAGCAAAAACAAAAGGAAACTGTCACAACGACTAAAATAAATGTTTTCCTCAGGACTTCCAAGAACATGAAGGGAAGACACGACTTGATTGTGGTGCCCTGGGTCTGCTGCAGATGCTGAGAGTTTGCTGCCTGCAGCATCACAGCCCCGTCCTGCCTGGGGGGCTCAGCAGGGCAGGAGGAGGGGAGGGGAGGGGAGAGGAGGGGAGGGGAGAGGAGAGGAGAGGACAGGACAGGACAAGACAGGACAGGACAGGACAGGACAGGACAGGACAGGACAGGACAGGACAGGATGTCTCTGTGGTTCTTAGGTTATTTATTGATTTTTCAATTCGGACAAAGTGTCATTCAAAACCCAAACTCTTCCTCCTTAATGCTCCTTCACTGAATCAAGTTCTACAGCACTCAATTAACACATAAATAATTAAAACATTTCCAATGAAATGTTCTGTCCATAAGAAGACCTCAATGTGTGAAGTGCAGGGCATTAATTCATACCCAGTTTTCTTAATGGACCTTGACCTTCGGCCCCGTGTCTGACACAATGAAGTGGGAATTAATCCACTGTATTTCGTGGGCTGTCAGCTCATCCCAGCCCCGTGGAACACAGCCCCCCAGGGGTCACCTGGCTCTGTGGGGACAGCAACTGTGGGTGCTGTCAGCTTTGGGTTTGGGCTCCACTGCATGGGGCACCCCAAGACTCCAGCAACACCAGGCTAAGCCTGGCACCACCTTCCCTGCAGGCCTGGGCTTCTCTAACTCAGCTCCAGGGAACAGCTTTGGCATCCCTGTGCAGGTGCCATCAGCCTCCCAGTGCTTGGGCAGGAGCTTTGCCAGTGCCTCAGCCAGGGATCAGGCATGGGGTGCACCCAGAGCAGCCCCAGGCGCCAGGAGGGCTGGGGAGCAGCAGGGACAGCAGCAGGGACAGCAGCAGGGACCCCTCTGCTCCCCACCCCGTGCACTGGGGCCGTGGCCATCAGCACAGCCTGTCAGCACAGCTCCTGATCCCTGAGCCCCTGAAATCCCCACCCTGCAGGCCACTGGGGCTGTGGTGTCCAACTTTGCTCAGCCTCACTGCAAGCAGGCTGCAAAGGAAAAGGTGCCAGTTTTATCACCCATCCCTCAAGGTTTGCCCCGTTAAAAATCAGATTTGGGCTTGGAACATGTCTGTGCTCCTGCACTTTGAGATGAGCTTTAATTAAGAGGTAAAATTATTAAAGCTGCAAGTTATTATAGCCCGAGGACCCCAGCCCAGTGATATGAAGCAGATGGTCCCGGGGCAAGCAAGAGCCCTTTAATAAAGAAGCGTTTGCAATTCATGAGCATTAATTATGTCCACTTCTCTCGTTTTAAAATGTTCTGCTTGTCAACCCTGGCATTGTGTGCAGCGCAAGCATGATGAATTAGGCAAACCCCTTCTGGTTCAAGACATATTCTTTGTGTGGTGAAAATTAAAAGTATTATCTCCCAGAAGATGGAGTGATTAGAAAATTTAAGCACTTGGGGATCCCCACCCCTTCTCCCCACTGCCCCAGCTCCCCTGGTCAGGTTTGGGAGGGCACTGCTGGGATCCAGCCATCCCAGGGGGCAGCAGGGGAAGCACCACTCCAGCCCTGGGATGCTGACTGGGGGCACTGGGGGGCCCCAAACAGCTGCTGAACGGGACCTCAGTGCCCCCAGGGCAGTCCTCACCAAGGCACAAGTGGCTGGTGACCCTGGCACAGCAGAAAATCCTGCAAATCCACGGGAAGATGCCAGTCTGGCTTATTCTTGTCATTTGCTTCCTCTCCTCATGTCTTTTCCCTCTGAGCACTTGAAGAATTCACTAAGAGCACTTAAAACCACCAATAATTCCTCCCACCACCCTCAGCAAGGAGCAATTCCTGCTCTGATTCACAGCTCCAAGGTCTCTCCTTGCATTTCCTGGTACAAATCCAGGTTTGCCATGCAGGGCAGCCTCACACCACGCCTGCTGGTTTGGGATAACCCCGTGTGACCTGGGAGCGAGGCTCACCTGCCCTGCCCCCATCCCCTCACCCACTGCACACCTGGCCTGAGGATTTCACACCCTTTGCTTTCACAGAGATTTACTGGCTTTCCTTCTGCGCCGGGTTAAACTCCACTATGGCACTGCTGGATTTCTTCAGGCATCAGTCAGAGAAGTCCAGGACTGGACGAGACCTGTGCAAGGTCCCCACAGTTTCCAGCAAGGGCTGAGCACCAGGCTCTGGCAGGACATGAATCCACTCTGCAAATGAGCCAATTTATCCCAAAAACCCATCCCACGGGCTGTGCTGGCCAGGCTGAGCTGCTCGGTGCTGAAGTGAATCCTCAGCCACAAAGTTGCTGCTTTGAAGTAAAAATACTCCTGCCGGGAATCCCTACACGGAATAAGCAAAAGCAAACGCCCGGCTTTGGTTTCATCCATCCAGCCCAGGGGAGGAAGAGGAGGAGGAGGATGCTCTGGGTGCTTGTTCAGGGCAGGGATGGCTCGGTCTCTGCCAGCGGTGTCCCCATCAGGGCTGCCAGGGGCACGGCCAGCCCGGGATGCTCAGCTCCGTTCCCGGCTCTCAGCACTGGAGCTGCCGGTGCTGCGGGGACCTACCGCCCCCTCCTGCACATTCCAGGGGATGGGGATTCGCTCTCTGCCCCTCAGCTCCGGTGGGAGGGTTCGTCTTGCTTCACGATTTAATTTGGCCGTGATCGTGATTTATTTATAGCCATGTCATAAAACATGCAGCCCCTTCTGAAGGCTGTGTGCACATGAGTGCTTGCAGGGACCGAAATCGCTGTCCCGTGCACCCCAGGACAGCCCCGAGGTGACACTGCCGGGCTGCCTGGGGAACATCCACCGCAGACCAGACATTCAGTCAGTGTTACCAGCGAATTTCACGCTCCTATTCCCATCCCTTCCCCGGCCAAGCCCTCCTGGTGTCCCCCCCCGGGCCAGGGGAGCACAGCTGGTGCCACCAGCTGAGCTCAGAGCGCTTTGGACACTGCTGCCACCGCACGAAGATGTTTCAGCACAGTGACAGCTGTCCCAGGGGGTCCCCAAGGTTGGCTCTGAGACCCTTCAAGAGGAGGAGCACAGACCCTGCTGTGGGTTAGTGACCCCCAAATGGTGCTGGTGGCTCAGGGGGATCCACGCAGGCCTTCGGGACAGGGGAGGGAAGCAGAAATCTTTTCTTGCACGGGCGTGCTGTAATTTGAATATGCAACTATTCCCGGACTTCCCTTGAGCCTGCCCAACCTGCGAGGCCACCACGTGTGGCTTTCCCAGCCCGACAGGGCCAGAGGACCCTCAAATCCCCCTCACACCCCAAATCCCCACCAGGACTTGCCCTGCCCCAACAAACACCAGCACAGCTCAGCCCCACTCCTGCCAAAGGCAAGCCCCTGCAGTGCTGGGTGGGGCACACCAAGGGAAGGGAGAGCCTTTGGGAACCCCCCCTGAGGGGCTGTCACAGCCCTGGGACACTGGAAAATCCCCCCCTGGGTCTGTCACAGCCCTGGGACACTAGAAAATCCCCCCCTGATGAGCTGCCCACCTTACAGGGCTGTCACAGCCCTGGGACACTGGAAAATCCCCCCCTGGGTCTGTCACAGCCCTGGGACACTGGAAAATCCCCCCCTGGGTCTGTCACAGCCCTGGGACACTGGGAGCCCACCCTGCAGGGCTGCCAGGGTTCAGCTCAGGAGCCTCCTGTCCCTCCTGCCCCTGGGCTGAGCCAGGCTCAGGAGCAGCCCCAGCTCCCCCAGCACGGCCGGGGCTCCAGGGCAGGGCTGAGGCGCCCCTGGGTGCAGGGGGGCTCGCAGGGGGACTCTCATTAAGGGGGAATAAGAGAGAAGAAGTGGCAGAATCAGACGCTGAGCACAAGGAAGGGGAGGTGGAAGGTAATTCATTATCGCAGCCAGTTAAGGGCTCCCCATCCCCTCGGAGCGGGGAGTCCTGCCCTGCACAGAGCAGATGGGATCCCCCCAGCCACCCCCAGGTGCTTCACGGTCAATTAGAGGCGAGGGGAGCAAGGGACAGGGGTTAAAGATGACGCCAAGGGCCAGGCCAGGGACACAGTGGGGGCTCCTCTGCTCATGGATCTCATAGACACTAATTTGGTTTAATTTACTTCAAAGGCTTTCCTGGGGGCTGTGGCGCACGCTGGGCTGGGATCTATTCCTCGCAAGAGGGGTTTGAAAGGGGGCAGGGGCCTTTCTCTTGAAAGCAGCCCAGGGACAGAGCTTTGGGGTTTGATTATCTTTTTATTTTTTTTAAATTTTTTACAAGGGCTGCCTCCAAAGGCAGATAAGAGAGAGCCCTGGGAAATGAAAGCTGAAAAAGTGGATATGAAAGGAGACATGACCGACAAAGGCTGTAATGAAGCAGTTAAAGGACTTTAAAATAAAGCCTCTCCCCACCCAGTGCCTGCAGAGCAGCAATAAAACCATCCTGCAAAGTGCCAGCCACAGATTGCCCCAGGAAAGCTCACCCTTGGGAAAAGGTAAATATGTTGAATATCCCCTAGGAAGTAAATAAACCAGGGACAACACAGAGCTGTTATCCTTTCATCAGCCTGGGGGAAGTGGCTTGTTAATGCCGGGAGCTTAGGGAGGCTGGAGAGGCAGGAGCAGCCTTGGCTGTGGGGTGAGAGCAGAGGATGGACCCCAGAGGGTGTCCATGACCTGCTCCCTCCTGGGCTGTGGGTGAGCTCGGGAGCTCTGCTGGCTCCTGGCCCAGCTCTGGGCAGCTCTGGGGCAGCCCCCGTGGGCTGAGGGACACCAGCTGCCCCGAGCACGACACGGCCCTGCCCCTCCTGGCTGTCTGCAGCACCCTGTCCAGCCTCGGGACAGGGCCACCAGCGCTGTTGAAATAAATGGGCAAGGAGACTCGCTCCTTTTTAATGCCTTTATTAAAATCAGCTCTAGGTAGGGGGGCTCAAGGGGCTGCGCACACCGCCACTGCTCCCGATGGATGACGCAGAGAAGGAGACGATCAGCTCTTCCAGACAGCCAAGCTGGGGGTTTCCTCTCGCAGGAGTCCCTGGGAATCCCACTGATTTGTTGGAAAGCCTGGGGGAGTCTTGTG
>JBBMKD010000054.1:11146090-11169670 GCA_037834095.1 Argya squamiceps | reverse complement strand
ATCCCACCCCACCCCATCCCACCCCACCCCACCCCCCCCCACCCCACCCCACCCCACCCCACCCATCCTGCTGTGCCCCAGGAGCTGCCCATTCCCTGCAGGCCGTGTCCCTGTCCCTGTCCCAGGTGGCAGTGCCACCCCTGGGCCCCGCTCACCTGCCAGGATCTGGAAGACTCCGGTGATGTAGAACCTGCCGCCCTTGGTGAGCGTGAAGAGCTGGCAGAAGAACAGGAACAGCGACAGGACGCTGAAGATGACGGAGAGGATCATCATGGCTTGGACAGACTGCAGCCATTCTGGGGACAGACAGACAGACAGACCCCTCAGCATGGGCACCACGGAGGCCCTGCTGTGCCCATGGCTTTGCCACCACCCCACACTGTCCCCCCGGGGTGTGGGAGCAGCGGGGGCCATGCCCAGCGCTGAGATCCTGGCACGTCCCCGCTGCTCGCAGGATCCCCGTGCCCTGTGTGTGCCATGGATCAGCTCTGCAACACAGTGGATCCTGGGCACTGCCCCGGGAGTATGTACCACAGACAGAGCAGAGACAAACCCCTGACCTGCACAGGGCAGACAGAGCCTCTCCCCAGCCCCGTGCCAGGCCCTGGCTGCTCAGCTGAGCTGCAAACACCAAAGCCATGTGCAACAGGCTCTGGGACACCGCACTGGCCAGGCTCCGAGGGCAAATAAACACACGGCAACGAAAACACCCTCTGCCCCTGTGGAGCTGAGCCTTTTGGAGTCCTCCCCAGCTGCCAAACGAAGCTGTGTCCCGGAGCAGAGCAGTCAAACCAGCCCCTGTGAGTCACTGCTCAGCTATTTCCAGCCTCAGTGGGTGTGTAACTCCCCACGTAACAAAAAATATAAATAAACAAGCAAAATGCAGCTCCGTGCCATGAGCTGCTGCAGCTTGACAGAAAGAGGCAGTGCTCATGGGTGCCTCTGCCTTCCCCGTTCCTTATGCAGTTTGAAATGAAAATGCAGGAACCAGTGCAGGTAAACTGAGGCACAAACCACTCAGCGAAAGGCACAAAAATCCTCCTTGGGCCTGGATCCTCAGATGGGATTGGGCAGCACTAAAGCCTCATACCCAGTTTTACACCCACCAATTTCAGTCTCCTGCTTGCAGAATCGGCTCTGGGCAGCAAACAGAGCAAAACTTCCAAAGAAAGCTGCCCTTCAGCTCAGCCATCCCTGACCTTGGAGCAGCAAACGAAGCAGTCAGGACCGGCCAGGGCAGTGTCTGCCCCAGAGAAGTGACCACACGTCCCCACAAATCCCTGCCAGGTGCACTCAGGGTGGGGAGAGCGGAGTTTGGAGCGGGGAGGAGGCACAGCCCTCAGCTGGGATGGCAGGGATGATCCATGGCAGTCCCAGTGGATCCACGGCTGCAGGGAGCTCCTGGGCCACCCAGTCACGTCTGTGTGTCTGTGAGCCACGATTTCTACCCCTCGTCTTTGCCTCTTGTCTCTGATGTTCAGGCAATGGAGCAGAAGCAGCCCCTGCTCCCAAAGCTCTGGAAGCACCCAGAGCAGCCCCTGCTCCTCACAGCCAGCCTGGTCACTCCCCTCCCTGTCACACTTCCCATTCCAAAGGACTCCCCTGCTGCTGCCCTTCCCTGACTGCAGTGCACCGGGTTCCCTGTGCACCATTCTTTAGGAAGGAGCAGCTATTGCTGCTTCCAGGAAACCCCAGGGTGGATTTCAGCCTTGCACACAAAACGCCCAATGTATCTCCCCTATCTCAGGGAAACCCCCCTGCCTCAGCCTCACCTGCCCCTTCAGCTCTGGCTGTCCTCACCAGTGGGAAACAGGACGAGACAGCTCCAGCACCACCAAAATCATCTTAAATCCTTGCTCAGATCAGACCAGCACATGTGCAGCTGCTGAGCTGCACCTCCTTCCACTCCTCAGCACAGACAGGGCTCCCATCCCAGATGGGGAAGCTGAGCTCTCCCCTCACCCCTTCCCGAGCCCTGGAGCTGTGTCCAGCTCCGTGCCCCGGCTGAGCCAAAGCCAAGCCCTGCAGTTTCATCCTGGACCAGCAGGCCAAGTCTTTTATGCCTGCAAAGGCCACGGGATCCGGCGAGAGGAGCCCTTTCTGCTGGGAGGTGGATGCTCCCACTGCTGGTTATTTTAGGAGAGCGCTGTCTAGACGGAAAGCCGAGCCGAGCTGAGCTGCCCTTTAATTGCATCCGCCTCCCCTGCCTGGTTTTTGGTTCTGAATGCAAATGATTTACAGGGGCTTTGCAAAATCCCATTGTAATAAAGAGCCATGTCAGAGGCAGAGAAAGGCGGCGCTGAGGGGGGAGCCCACTGTGGCCGGAGGCTTTGGGCAGCCAGCCTGGGAGCAGGGAAATGGGGAGATGATCCCACAGAGCAGAGCTCTGAGCCTGCTCACATCCAGCCCTTTGCTGACTTTTGCTGGCCTCCTCTGTGAAAACAAAGGGCCAGGACTTCCAGCCCAAATCCCAGCCCAGGACTGAGAGCCACGAGAGCGAGCTCCATTAACTGCACGCCAGCTGCCCACAGACTCCAGCTGGATTAGGACAGCTAATTGCCTTTAATACATTTAAAATCGCCCCTATAACTGCAGGAAGGGTTTTTACCTCCCCGGCCCCATGTGCCTTTAAGCCCTTTGCTGTTGGTGCTGTGTCCAGCCCTCAGGATGTCAAACACAGAAGTTTCCCGGAGGGAGGCCGGCCCCGGGCTGTCAGCACTGTTTACTCCCAGGCTGTTATTTGTGGTTTCCCCTGGGCAGCGAGCTGGTTATCCCATTTTCCCCTTGCAGTTCTTCAGCTCTGTGTTTATATCTTTGTTCTTCAGGAGGAAGAAGAAAAGGAAGCAGCGTGGAAAGGACAGATAACACCCTGCACGCCGCTTCCGGAGACGACCCAGCAGGAGCGGGCTTAGAGCCCTTTCAGGCAGCCAGAGACAAAGCAAGATGTTTTCACAAAACAAATTTGAATTTTCCTTTAAGTTCTGCAAACCCTGATGTGCTCACAGCACTAGTTACAACAGCAGGGAGAAGACTCCATCCCTGGGATGATAACGACCATGTTTCACTGCCCTAAAATCCAGCATGAGAGAAAGAAACCCAGGGCAGAAATTGGAATCCAGAGCAGAAATTGCAGTTGAATCTCCCAGAGAGACAGCAGCCAACCCAGCCCCTGCCAGCAGAGCCCCAGCCCTGCTTGCAGGGAGCTTTTATGCCCTGACAGTACCGAGAGGGCAGGGAAAAATGTGCCCTTGACCAGGAGCAGAGGCCTTGAAGGACAGGCATTGCCTCCCCTGGGTTTAATTCACATCCTCCACACCCTCTTTGGCCCCAGCCAAGGAGGAAAAACAAAGTGCACACTGAAGACACTTATTTGAACACTCAGCTCATCCACTGCTGTAAGAACTCCCTAAATTAGTGCTGTGCATTAAAACCCCACCGTGCTGGAATCTGCAGCTGATGGGAACACTTTGCAGATGAAGTTTTCCCTTTGCCAAGTGTGCACGCTCTGAACATTTAAAAAGCAACCACTTCTGAGGAAGAAAACATCCATTAAGGAGGTAACATATAACACAGCCAAAGCTGGAGGGAAGGAAATTGATGCCCCCAGCTGTAAAACCTGCTGCTTCCTTGCTGCAAGTTGAGTCTCAGCAGGGTCAGGAACATCACAGGTACAAAGGCTCCTGCAGGTGCTGCAGGAGCAGCAGCTCTGGCACCCACCAGCTGCTCCTTTCCAATGCTCCCATCTCCATGCCCTGGGAACAGCCACGCTGTGCTGCATCAAGGTATTCCTGGAAATCCATCTCCAAAGGGGGATTCTAAAGAGCTCCCAAGGTGTTTGTGAGGGCCAGGGGTGAGCAGGAGGGAAACCCTGGGGCTGCAGGGAGGCAGTGGCTGAACACAATCCCTGTCACAGTCCTAGTCCTGTCCAGGGCCTCCTGCTCCTCTTCTGCAGCTCCTTCAGATGGAGATGAACCCCTCAAACCTCTCTTCCTTCAAATCTTCTCCTCTCCTCCTCTTCCTCTCGGCTCTCCTCCCTTTCCTTCTCCTTGAAGCTCCACCCAAGCAGTGCACGAGGCCAGAACATCCAGAGCTCTCCAAAGCTGCCACACTCTGCCATCCCATCAGAGCTCACATCCCACAGAGGCCACTCCTGATGCAGCTGAGGCAGCAGAGAGCTGCTGGCACTACGGAAAACTCCTTCCAACAGCTCCACAAAGCCCAAGGCAGCTCCTCTCCCAGAGCCTCGGCACAGTGGCTGTGACCTCCTGCTGGCCATGCTGAGGTGGCAGATCCATCACTCCATGCCCAGATCCTCCACGGGCTCCAGAGCCAGCTCCCAGGGGTGTCCAGTCCAGTCCAGGAGTGGGCAGCAGTGGTGCCTTGCTCACAGACCTGGTGCAGGATCACTCAGTGCCCACAGGGACATCCAAGAGTCTCATCAAGGCCAGAAAACTGTTGGTTGAAGGGATTTCCAGCACTGCACTCTGCAGGGGGCTCTCCCACCCTTTCTTCTGGTTTGACAGTCATTGTTTACCCACATGTTGCCTTCTTCCTCCCACTCCTCTGTGGGCCAGAACACAAATATGGCAGGGAAGGTTGTCTGACCCCACCTCTCACGGAATAAATGGGAGCCAAAGACACCTGCAGCAGCTGAGAAAAAACCAGCACCAGCTCCCAACCTCTCCTGATCAGATACTCTTCATAAGAAGAACAAGCAACAATAAAAACATCATTTTCAACAGAGGACATTTCTTTCCTATTGAAGGCAAGAAAGTTATGGGACAAACTGATCTGAAATATAAAATATTCTCTTGGAATAGGAGATTTTTAGATTTTAGGAGTAAATTTAGGAGTAAAGGGTGAGCAGGCCCTGGCACAGGGTGCCCAGAGCAGCTGTGGCTGCCCCTGGATCCCTGGCAGTGCCCAAGGCCAGGCTGGACACTGGGGCTTGGAGCAGCCTGGGACAGTGGGAGGTGTCCCTGCCATGGCAGGGGTGGCACTGGGTGGGCTTTGAGATCCCTCCCAACCCAAACCGTCCTGGGATTCTATGAATGCCCTTCAGCTGACTCCAGAACACCAAGGGATGATTTACAGTCCCCCAGGGCTGGCACAGAGGGTTCAGCACTGCCTGAGTTACACCAGTGTCACCCGTTATTAATGACATCAATAAAATCTGCTCTGGGCAACCAGCTGGGCTTTGCTTGTGGCCATCACATCAAAGGCTGGGCCCCTGGCACTCAGGGAGGGGGACTGGCAGCCAGGCACTTCCCAAGGTTTAGGGGTTTCTTTTAAAACAGCCCCAAACCACCAGCCTGCCGATGGACAAGGCAGGCACAGGAGAAACTGTGAGAAGACAACAGGAGAAACGTCTCCTGCCATTGTAGAGGGTGTAGGGATCTCCATGGATGGCCCTCATGGGCTGCCTCCCCACTTTCAGCACTTCCACCACCATCAGAGCAGAACACAGCAGAAAACATATGTTCTTCCCTGCATAACACATTCAGCTGTGGAAAGAAAAGGCCATTTTTGGAGGAAAAAACTTCCCTGTCTGGAAATCTGGGATGGAATCTCCTCGAGAGCACTTGCTGGGCCCAGCCACGTGCCCCGAGCCGGGCTGGCACACAGCCCTGCTGACCCACAGTCCCGGGATTCAGCGCTGAATTCCTGAGATAAGCCTTTTCCAGGAATGTCTGACAGCGCAAACCAAGCAAAGATTGCGACATTTTTTCCATAGTTCTCAGCCTCTTGAAGAAAAAAAAGCATTATCTAACAGCAAATGCAAGAATCAAAGCAACAAGCAGGGCGGTTGTACACAGAGAGGGAGTGGGAATGTGCCCGCTGGGATGGCTCAGCCCTCGCACACACCAGGGGCAGAGCCCTGCCCAGAGGAATCTGGGAGGTGGGAGCTCAGCCCCCACCCAGGCAGTGTAGCCCGTTCCCAGGGGCTGCTGATGCCCCTGAATCCTCACTTGCTCAGCCCTGGCCCTGCTCTGCTGCCTGGCCCATCCCCATGGGATCATCTGTGGGGTGAGCAGCACAGCCCAGAACCTGCCTCAGGAGGAAACCAAAGCAAATCCTGGCATTAAAGCTGGCACCTGGATTTAAAAGTTCTGCTTCTCGTTGGGAATACACACCAAGGTCACTAAGAGAAGGGTCCCTATGTGACAGGACAGGGGAAGCTCAGCTGAGACCAAGGGGCACCACAGCACCACCACCCCACAAAGTCCCCACCCATGATGAACACAGGTGACCCAGCACCATCTAATTCCCAAATTCTGTTCACTGACTCCCGCTGCCTTTTGAAAAGAGAGGAAATAAACCACACCCCAGAGGCCACCGTGATGGCCAGGCCAAAACCTGCCCCTCTGTAAAGACTGAAAGTTCTGCCAAAATTCCCAAGGAGGACTCCTTGCCGTTTCCCCGGAGCACCTTGGCACTCCAGGATTAACCATTCAGTACCATCCTAGGCACAGGAAATAAATTTTTCTGGCTCTCTGGAGCCCACAGCAGCACAGTCTCTGTTTTGAGAGCTGTGACCAAGGATGGGTTGTGGTGCTTCTATAGGACCATTCCCAATTTTGAAAATAAGCATATTCCTAGGAAAGGGGTGTGAGAATGAGGCAGGCGACAAGTGTGAGCCTTGGAGGTGTGGCTCTGCCACAGAATCCTTGCCCTGTGACCTCAGTGCTGCTCCAAAGAGTGGCTGACAGCAGCTCCTGGCAGTGGGGACAGGGGAGGGAGGGAGCAGGACCCACTGGAAAGGAGACCATGGGGCATTTTCATTGTTTTTACAAACAGACCCTCAAAGCCCTACATAAGCCCAGGAAATACCCTGTGATTTCCTGTTCCTACAGTGCTGGTGGGCTCTGGCCCCTGCATCCAGGGTCCCACGAGATAAAGACAGGTCCTCAGCAGCTCTGCTCCCACACCCTGGGTTAATGGGGCACGAGCTTTCCTCCAAGTAAAACCCCTTCTGATGCAGAGCAGAATATCTCACTTTGGAGAAGTGAGAGCTGTCAGAGCTGCTCAAGTCTTGAGCACAGAAAGCTTCTACTCACAGAGCAACTCATGAGACACTTTATCCTGGAATACCAGAATGGTTTGGGCTGGAAGGGACCTTACAGATCATCTCATTCCATCCCTCCTGCCGTGGACAGGACACCTGCCACTGAATCAGGGCTATCAGCCCAACTCAGCTGCTCAGCTGCATTTTCAACGGCGTCATCTTGCCTCTTGTGCCTTTAACGATGAAAAATCAGCCCTGGAAAGGCTCCAGCAGCTCTGGGAGCAGGCACTGGGCACGCCCAGCACACGGCAGGACCATCGGGTGTGGAAACCGCCCAACCACAGTTTGGACAATCCCCTCTCAGCACCGACAGGGCGTCCTGTAAACATCCAGAAAGAGCGGCGCAGGTCTGAAAAGCGAAGGATTTGGGGAGGCTTTAGAGCCGGGGGACTCCCGGGGCCAGCGCTGCCTTTCAGCGCAGAGCGGGGCTCAGCACTTTGGGAGCTCGCATGACCGGCGCTGCCGACGCTGCAATACCGCACAGCTGATGCGGGACAGGCTCCAGAAGCCTCCTGGCCTGGGATGGATCCAGGCGCGTCCCGGCTGGCCCGACACCAGCAGGCGTCAGCAGAGACCGGCGCTGGGCCGGGAGCGCCGCTGCCAGCGGAACCGGAGCCCGGGCACACGCGGGGACACGGCGGCATCGCCTCCCCGCGTGGTGACACGAGTGCTGCGCTCCCAGAGGCTGCGGGTGCTGATCGGGGTCTCCAAAATCCCTCTCACAGCCTCCCTTCACGGCGGCACCCTCCGGGAGTATTTAATGCTCCCGGTGTGGCCGCGTCCCCCTCACCAGGGCCACATGGCATCGCTCTGCTCCTGCCCGTGCCCGGCACGGTGTGACCGTGTCCCAGTGACAGCGCTGGGATTCACGGCTGCTGGCACCGGCGGTTGTACTGAGACAATCTCTTTCCGCAGGAAAGCAAAAACCAGGAAAACAAAATAAATGCTGGCCCCAGCACCACGGACGTTAGTTGTCTTCCAGGGAAAATGAGGCACGGCCTTGCGCAATATCTGACTCGGATTTTGTGTTCTTGGTGCCACTGGTCACCCTGGAAACTGCGTGTCACGGTGGGTCAGCACACTCTCCTCCCCTGCTGACCTCAGCAAACAGCTCAGGGGTGGTGTCACACAAAGTGACATCAGCCTTCACCCAGCCCGGTCCCGCAGAGGCTGCTCGCCCCCGGGTGTGCAGGTGCACGGGATGTGGGGCCCGAGCACTCGGCACAGCCCCCACAGCCAACCCCGGGGCCAGGGCTGTGCCCAAATCTCAGCCTGTGCCCGCAGCAAAACGCGGGACAGATTTCCAGGTAGGGGACAGGTGTCCCCTGGGGACAGAGTCCTCAGGGCCCCGTGTGCGTCCTTCAGACCCCTCACAAGCAGAGCCAGAGGGAGCTGTGCCAAAAAGGGCCCCACGACCTCCAGCAGGGTTTCCCCTCCCCGATCCCGGGACAGCCCCCATCCTGGGGGCACTCACCGTTGGAGGAGGATGCCTGGCACTGGAAGAGGTTTCCAGTGGTGCAGTTCTGCCACAGGTCTGCCGCGTGCTCGCCGTTCACCAGCCATTGCTGCGGGACAGAAGGACAGACACAGCCCGTGAGCAGGGCCTGGGGAGGAGCAGCCACCCTGCCTGCATTCCCCAGTGCCAGCCCTGTCCCCCCAGTGCCAGCTGTGTCCCTCAGCACCAGCCGTGTCCCCTTAGTGCCAGCCGTGATCCCCCAGTGCCAGCCGTGTCCCCCAGTGCCAGCCGTGTCCCCTCAGCTCCAGCCCTGTCCCTCAGCCCCAGCCCTGTCCCCTCAGTGCCAGCCATGTTCCCTCAGTGCCAGCCATGTCCCCTCAGCGCCAGCCATGTCCCCTCAGCGCCAGCCATGTCCCCCCAGTGCCAGCCCTGTACCCTCAGCGCCAGCCCTGTACCCTCAGCGCCAGCCATGTCCCCTTAGCGCCAGCTGTGATCCCTCAGTGTCAGCCGTGTCCCCTCAGTGCCAGCCGTGTCCCCTCAGTGCCAGCCGTGTCCCCTCAGCGCCAGCTGTGATCCCTCAGTGTCAGCCGTGTGCCCCCAGGTCCAGCCGTGTCCCCTCAGTGCCAGCCCTGTCCCCTCAGCCCCAGCCCTGTCCCCTCAGTGCCAGCCCTGTCCCCTCAGCGCCAGCCGTGTCCGCCCCCAGTGCCAGCCCTGTCCCCTCAGCGCCAGCCGTGTCCCCCCCCAGTGCCAGCCGTGACGCTCAGCCCCAGCCGTGTCCCCCAGTGCCAGCCATGTCCCCCCAGTGCCAGCCGTGTCCCCTCAGTGCCAGCCGTGTCCCCTCAGCGCCAGCCGTGACCCCCAGTGCCAGCCCTGTCCCCTCAGCGCCACCCGTGTCCCTCAGCCCCAGCTCTGTCCCCTCAGGTTTCGACCCCGAGCAGCCGCAGCCCCGCACGTGTCGGCCCGGCCAGGCGCCCCCAGGGACGCTTTTCCTTCGAGAGGGCTTTGGAAAGCGAATCCCGATATTTGCTTTTAACCGCTTTAGCCCCAACGGCGCGGGAACAGGAGCTCTTTATGCTCCTCAAACACGGAGCGCGTCCCGCGGGGCCGCGCTTCCCTCCCCTCGCCGGCCTCGCCCGCTGCCTGGCCGGGATATTTGAATGCTTCCACGTGATTCCTAACGGCTCGGAAGATTTTTGTACCGTTTTCCATGACTATTCCCCCAAACACAAAGCAAAAAAAAAAAAAAAAAAAAAAAAAAAAAAAAAAAAAAAAAAAAAAAGCGAGAAAGAAGCCCCTGGTGAAGCAAGCTTGGAAGTCACCAGCTTCACAGAGCAGCTGCCTTAGAGCCAACTCAAACCTCTCCCCGAGCAGCTGACGTGTTCACTGGGCTGCAGCCCCGGGACAGTGCTGGGAAGCCTCTGTGCTGCATCCAGCCCTCGGTGCTGCCGCTGCTCACACAGATCCAGCCTTGGAACTTGGGTTAGGAAGAAGAGGCTGTGCCTTATTCCCAGCCCCAAGGGAGATCTGGGGAGCAGAACCGCTGTGCTGAGGAGTCAGTGCCCGGCCAGCCCCGTTCAGGGGCTTTGCTCAGACTGGTCCTGTGCCTGAAGCTCAATGGCAGGTGGAGCTCCCTTATGGAAGGGGAGAGCACCATCGCCCCAAAAGAGGGGATTTGGGGTGCTCCGAGGCCGCTCCTTGATGTGAACCAGCCTGGGGAGAATGAGGAGATGGTTTCCAACAGCCCTTGTGTCCATGTACCAACGTGGATGCCCTGAGCACCCACCACAGAACACAGCCGAGCGTCCCTGACAGCACAAACTCCCAAATTCGCCAATCCCACTGTTACTGACACCAGCACCCAGCCAGTGAAGGCTTCCTGCTAACAGCCAGGCTGGGAAACCGGGCATAAATAAAAATAACACGTCCTGCTCTTGCCACGCCGTGTCCCTGCCTGGTGGAAGCCCGGAGAGGGGAAATCCGCACTCACACTAACGATGGTGGAGACGAAGAGCAGCACCAGCACGGTGACGTGGAGCACGATGATCCCCAGCAGCAAGAGCAGCATCTTGGCGGCGGTGGAGGGCAGAGCTGCAGCGGGACAGGGATGATGCTGAGTGTGTGCGTCTGTCCGTGCGTCTGACCAGGGGCAGCAGGACCGCTCCGCTCTGCCCCGCCCGGCGCGGGGGATGCTGCTGGGGCACTGCCCGGCGGCCGGGTTCTCTCCGCGGAGGGGGGTCCGAGCCCTCTGGCCGCTTCCCGATATCCCCCAGGGGTCCCCCGAGACCTTCCCCCGAGCCTGTTCTCCCTCTCGCACCGAGGGGGCTCCTCACAGTCCCCTCCCCGGGGACCTTCAAAGGGGGCCCGTTCCCCAAGGGGGTACCCCCAGCCCCTCTCCCCGAGAGGGTCGGATCCCCCTCTCCAAAGGGAATCCCCGCCCCGGTCCGGGCTTATCACACCCAGGGGCTGCCCCGGCCCCGCTCCGCAGGGAAAGGGGCGGGGGTGCCTTGCCCACCCACCATGCGAACAGTGTGGGTCATTCTGCCGGCCCCCGCCCGAGGGGGGATTTTACCGACCTCATCGGCCCTGGCGAACCCCGGGGACGGGGCGGGGAGCAGGGGGGCAGCCCCTGCCCCTTTCAGCCCACCGGGCTATCTCGCCCCTCTTCTCCGGGGGTGCCCTCAGCCCATCTCCCCTCGGCTGCCCCGGCAGAGGCTCTCCTGGACCCTCTCCCGAGCTGGGGGGGCTTTGCCCAGCCCATCTCCCCCTCAGTAAGAGGGGAAGGGGCTGCCCTGGACCCTCTCCTTAGAGGACCCCCAGAGCGGGGCTGCTCCTCCTCTCCCTCTGGGCTGCGAACTCCCGGGGAGTGTCTCCAGCCCGTGTCCCCGCGCTGTGCCCGTTTCCCCGGCTGTCCTACTCACATCGCGGCGGAGCGGAGCGCGCTGGCGGCGGCGGAGCGGGCGCACAGCAGAGCGGGCGGCGGCGCTGTCAAGTTTCCCCTTTAACCGGGGCCACCGCCCCGTTTGCGTCTGCGGCACGGGGAGGGCTCAGCCGTCGCCCGCCGCCCTCCTATAAACGGGGCAGCGCCCGGCCCAGCCCCGGCCCCGCCGCCTCCCCCCGGGACACGGGCGGGAGCCACTCCCGGCCCCGCTGTCTTCCCCGGGCCGCGGCTCCCGGGCCGCTCCCGCCCGACAGCGAGGAGTTTTGGGGGGAGACAAGAGACGAGCACCCCGTTCTCCTGAGCCCCCAGTGCCCAGGCAGCCGTGCAGGAAGGCGGGGGAGAGGTGGCCGTGCCCCGCTCTCCGAGCAGCCCCGCGGTGTCGGAGCAGGAACGGCCGTGTCCGGAGGGGACCGAGCTCTCCATAGCTCACCCCGGCCCGGGGCGTTTGTTCAGCCCCGGACAGGATCCTGGCACAGGATTTGGGGAAGAGCATCTGGCTGAGCTGAAGGGATTCGGGCTCTTGGAATCTCTTTTTTAGCGCTTGAGAGCCAAATTAGGTAGAACTGAGCAACTTTTCACTAAACGGAGGGTACGATTTTCCACAGCTCTGGAGGACACAGAGAGTTTGGGCTGTTCTGCTCGGAGAAGGCTCTGGGGAGATCTCAGAGTCCCTTCCGGTACCTAAAGGGGCTCCAGGAGAGCTGCAGAGGGACTGGGGACAAGGGATGGAGGGACAGGACACGGAATGGCTGCCCAGAGGGCAGGGCTGGATGGGATGTGGGACAGGAATTGCTCCCTGGCAGGGTGGGCAGGGCCTGGCACAGGTGCCCAGAGCAGCTGTGGCTGCCCCTGGATCCCTGGCAGTGCCCAAGGCCAGGCTGGACATTGGGGCTTGGAGCAGCCTGGGACGGTGGGAGGTGTCTCTGTCATGGAGGGGTGGAATGATTGGGCTCTGGGGTCCCTCCCAACACAAACCACTCTGGGATTCTGTGGCTCAGGTGCTCGGGAAGGAAGGGGTGGCTGCGCTGCCGCCCTCGCTTATTCCTCAAGCACAGCCAGTTTGTTCAAACAATCCCCCCCTCCACACACAGAGTCCAGCCCCAGCTCCCAAATAATCCCGCAGGAGACCTGCACACTGCTGAGCATTAACACCAATCCCCATCACCTCCCCTCTCCCCGCGCCAGCTCCAGACACGTCCCGCACTGTTGCACAAAGGAGGGAATTCGGCGTCCAGCCACCGGGACTGGAAGTCCTGGGAGAAGGGAGCCGGAGAAGCGTGCTTGGCTCTTCTCTCCTGGCAAGCAGACGCGTGTTCCTGCAGCACGGGCTGCTCACACTCACGGAAGGGGTCCCGGCATCAGCCAGCGAGGGGGAGCGGAGCTGAGAGCACCCGGGGGGGTCGGGGGAAGAGAGGCTGAGGCTGAAACGAGATTCCAAAGGATGCCATTTCCCTTCCCCTCCAAAAAATCCCGCCAATTCCTCTGCTGCTGCCGTCCCTCTGCACCCCGTGACCCCTGTCAGTGCCATCCAGAGGGCTGAAGCATCTGCGCCACCATCAGAACATTGCTGGCTGATGGGGCTGACTGGGCTGTCCCGCCCCTGTGGGCCGGGTGCCCGAAGGAGCTCGGGGTGAGACAGAAAGGTTTTGTCCCCGGGGCTGCGATCCAGGCTCTGGCAGAGACCGTTCTCTGATCTGGGTGTGCGGGTCTGAGATCTCGGCCGCTGTTTCTGGACAAAACATCCAGAGCAGATGGATGCTCTGTCCCCTGGAGCGGGGCGGGACGCGCGGTGGGGGAAGGCACCGCGGGGTGCGGGGGTCACAGAGTCTCCCGAGCTCCTCCGTGAGTGTGGGACAGCATAACCGCCCCAGCTCCGCTGCTAAAAAGGGGCCAAAAGCAGCTTTTTAAGCGTGGGGAGAAATACCTGAAAGTCAAAGCAGGGGAAAGAGCAGTCTGTGGGTAACAAAACCAGTTCGGGCTGAGAGCCGTGGACTGGAAACGGCGGAGAAAGCCCAGAGAGAAGAGCACACCACTGCCCCGCTCCTCGGACACTTCCTTTGGAAAGGTGCACTGTTCAAACAGCAGCTGCTGCTGCGGGTGCTGTGACACAGCTCTGGGGCCGGGGCCGGGGCACAGCTCCTCCGCACGCCGGAGATGCTGGAGGGAACCTGTGCGGGGAGGAGAGGAGGCCGGGGAGTGAGGATGGTCAGTGGAGCCCTCGGGGGAGTGAGGTTGGTCAGTGGAGCCCTCGGGGGAGTGAGGATGGTCAGTGGAGCCCTCGGGGGAGTGAGGATGGTCACAGCAGAGCCCTCGGGGTTTTGCTGGACAGACAAGGTCACACCCGAGGCGGGGCTGGAGGCGCTCCCGGTGCTCCCCGGGGTTCGGTGGCAGTGCCACCCCCGCTGAAATCAAAGCAGGCGCCACAATAAATTGGAAAAATGTTTTGTGTACAAATAAGATTTGCCGCAGGCTGTGCTGGGAATACTGGAAGATTCACGAGTTGTATAAACTCCTGGTAAAAAATGTGGATTTCTCACTTTGAATCTATTCCATGGGGCTACTTTCAATGCGATGCTTCAGCTTGAAATTCTGAACTAAAATGATGAGGCTCCAGGAGAAAAAGTGGGGTTTCTATCCCTTTATGGGGCTCAGATGCTAATCTGACAAGGCAGGGATGGACTGAAAGGGATCTAATGCTCATTTAACTGTGTGGCATCAACTGAACTCGCACATCAGGGCTCTGCTCGTTCCTTTCCTTGGGTGAGGTGAACGAAACCACTCTTAAACCATTTCCAACTACACAAAAAGGCAACATTTCCTCTGTGTGTCTTTGTGAGGATGAACTTGTTTAACCCCACGTTTTGCTCCCTCACCACAGCTTTAGGGACTCCTCCTGTTCCCTAAGCTGGTGATGAAGACCATTAGCGAGGAGGGTTTGAAATCAAAGGGCAGGGGCCCCTCCTGCTGTTCGCTGGCGGCTGGGGAGGGAACAAGGCGGGGAAAATCCTGTTTTCAAACGACTGTGCCACTGGGAAAAGGAGAGCAATGTATGGTTTGACTGCACTTTGTGCAGGATCTATAGTGCTTCCTCAAAGAACACAAATGCAGATATATAGAGAGATATATATGTAAATATATAAATACATATGCACTAGTGAAATGGGTATTGGAAAAAAATATTTCAACTGGAAAAAAACATAAAGGGAGACTCTATATTCAGCCAACTTCAATAACAAAAGGTCTAATGTATCTTGAAGCATTGACTTATTTTTTCTGATTTGTTTTCTACCAATTCAAGAAGAATTTATAAAATACTTTACTCCTGTCTGCATTCATGCCCTCAAATCAACTTCATCCAACTTTTTGCTTTCCACTCCAAGCCAGTTGTCAGCACTGATAGAGCCAGGCTGAAATCGCTGGAGAAAATCCCGTTAATTTCAAAGAAACCAAAATTTACCCACTGACCCCAAAACCCGCAGAAAATCAACAGAGCTCCCCAGCTGGGCCTGTGAACATCCTCAGACGCTTTCTGAGCTGCTGCTTCGTGCTCCTCTCCTGCCAGCACAGAACAGACCCTACAGAGGACACAAACGGGCTTCGACCCACGTTTTTGCACCAAGTGTTGAGTTTCACACTTTTGCCCCAAGTGTTGAGTTTCACACTTTTGCCCAAACTGTTGAGTTCTACACTTTTGGCTCAGTGGTGCTGGGTGTGGCCCCTCTTTCATCCCCTCCAGGGTCCCCGGAGCGGCCACTGCTGCCCTGAGGGTGTGGATGCTCCGTGCCCTGCGGGTCCCTGCCGAGGGACACGGCGAATGCTGCACGAGCTCCAAGAGCAACTCGAACAAGAGCATGTGAAACAAATCCATTGGGGGATATTAAACCCAGGGACAGCCCTGTCAGCTCAGGAAGTCCTTGCTTTACTAATTGCTGGAAGCTGGGAAAGTGGACTGGGAGAATCTCACAGAGTTCTTGCTGCCTTCTGGTGCTTTTATCTCAGCATCTCCTGTTGGCTCTGGCAGAGGCTGCACCAGAGGCTGCACTTTGGTCTGAGCCAGCACAAGCATTTCTGTGATCCTACACTGCCCAAACTTTCCTTTAGCATTTTGCCAAAATTTTCTCAATTTTTTTTCCATAATAGCAATGAGTTTAGGGTTGGGGTTTTTTTCTGACTGCTGATGCTGTTTGGGGAATTCTCTCTCCCTTGAGGACAATAATCTGCACTAGTTATGCAATACATTGTTAGCATGGGTTTTGGCAAGCTTTGATTTCACCCAAATTCATATCAGACCCTTCCAGGATATTCAATGATGTTTGTTTTCTTAAACAACAAAACCTCCTTCCTGAGAAGTTTCTTGCTAGCCCTGTCTGGAGTGTTCACCTGGATCCTGAACTGACACAAAGCAACAGGGTGCTGGGTTTATTAATTTATTATCTTTCCTCCAGTCAGTAAACAATTAATTTACACAGCCAGCTCTGCAGCAGTGATGCAAATGGAATGATGCAGAAGGGTGGGAATACGGCTGTGAGTTGCAAAGGAATTTCCACAAGAAACTTTCTCAGCAACTTGGCTGATAGAGGCAGCAGTAAAGCAGCAATAAATAGCAATAAAGGCAGACACATCGTTCTCGTGGAGAAAGGAGCCATCCCCTCAGTACAGAAAGGCAGATGATGGGCCTGGCCTGTGATTTAGAAGTGATCTCTGAAAGGAAATCATTTAATGGCACGGCAGCAAAGGCATCTCAGCCATCAGCAGGAGGAGGCAGGGCTGTTGTTTCATCTCCTGGAACACATCAAAGGCTGCTCAAATCCCAAAGCCAGCCCCGCAGGGATTAAACGGAGCAGCTTCACTCAGCAGCAGCTCTGTCATGGAAAGCAAATCCCTCCCTGTGCAGGAGAGCCAGCCAGGAGCCACGTGTTCACTGGAATTGCACCCAAAGCTCTCCCTGGAGACCCATTTGACAGGAGTCTGTGGCAGGACAGGCTCCCCTCAGGGGAGGAAGGCTCACACTGAAGCACACGTAGGATGCCCTGATCAAAGTGTCTGGGGGGGACTGGGGGACATCAGCTGCCAGAAGAAGTAACATCAGTACTGTCAACTTATGGAAAACTGACGTGGAGAGGACGAAACCTCAGAGGGAGCTGGGAATTCTCTAACGTCTGGGAAATTGCTGCAGGAAAGTGGAAAGTATTTGTGAAAGAAATGAGAGGAGCTGAAGCTGAAATTCCTCTGGTCGTGGCTCAAACAGAGGAAAGAAACTCTTTGGCAGTGCTGTGGAAAGGAGCACTGAGAGGCCAGGACAGCAAGAGAAAATGGAGTTGGGTAATTGCAGCACCACGTAAGTGCTGACAGTCAGGAGAAAACCCTAAAGGCGCTGGGCCAGTGGGAAAGATCAGTGTTTGGGGAGCTCTGAAAACAAAATTGGAGAAAAGTGGAGACTGATCCTGGTATGCCCTCGCTGTAAAACCCAGATATCTGTAAAGAGCCCAGATATTTTTGACATGACTCAAAAGCAAAGGTGGAAGTGGAATGGAGGGAAAGCTGTCACTGGTGCCAGGACTTGGCTCCGGGTGCTCAAGGGCTGGATGCTTTCAGGAGAAGGCTGCGGGTGCCTCTGCTGCCCCACACTCAGCTGGGGACAAACTCCTGGGGCCCAAAAGCCTGGCAGCTCTGCCTGAGAACATCTCGAGTGGGTCTGCAGACAAGTGGAGCAGCCAAAATCACCAGGGGCTGGGAAAGAAGCACAGGCAGAGAAGAGCATGGAGCAGCCTGAGGGCTGGTGAGGGTGCTGACAAAAACGGGAGCTGAGTTCAGCTGACAGTGGCTCCTTCGGGGGGCAGGGAAGTGGAGAAAGGGAAGGTGAGATCAGCTGGGCAGTTTCTCCTGCTCAGTTGTCTCTTCCCTTTGCAAAGGGTGGCTGCTGCCTCCGACAGACTCCGGCCCCAAGACACACATAAAGCAGAGGAAATCTATTTTTAGTCTCGACAAAAGTGCTAGTAAAGAAAAAAAGGTTAGAAAGACAATTGCTTCCTGTTTAGGGCTGGTGCTGGGAGGGAGATCCTGCCAGGACGCTGGGGCCGGGGAGGGTGGGGAGGGCGCAGGGGCTGTGGGGTGAGGAGGAATCATCTGGGCAAGGGAGACAAGGAAAGAGCTCCTACTCCTGTGAGCCCCAGGGCTGGTGGTCCCTGCCCTGCATTCCCGAGGGAGGGAGGGAGGGACTCAGCCTCTGCCCTGTGGGATTCCTGGTGCCCACAGGCTTTAGGCTGAGATCAACAGCTGAGGTTAAAAGACTCAAGAGATGCAATAGTCTAAGGAGGGAAACTGCAAAGTGACTTTCACACTCAGCCTCAGATTGATTGAAGACTTATCCCTCTGAAAATTCCAATACTTGGTAAAATCAGTAGGATTTACTGCAGGAGAGAAGGCTCCGTGCAGCCAGAGGGGCTTAAGCACCAATTAAAATCTTTATCTTCAAAGTGCTTTGGTGCTCCCACCAACAAACTACGCGTGAGAGGTTAAATTAGGAATGCAAAATTAAACCCACAGCATTTTCTTGAATGAACTTTCTCCAAGTTGAATCTACTTCCTCTTTTTAAAATTTCACCACTGACATTTTTGATGGCGCTTAACATTTTTCAAAAGCAAGACAATTATCGTTAGAAATCAGCTTAAAATGCACATTTTTCTATTTTGGGAACAGCACAAACTGCAACTCTTTCCGGGACAGTTTGTGTTTCTTCTGCTGCACCATTAAAAATCTATCCTGGATGTCAGCAGCTCATTATTCTGACAAGTGGCTTTACTTCCCCTTGTGCCTCTTCCACATCACACACACTCAAAAGGAGGAAGATGCGACAGTTTTTCCCCTGAAAACACAGACTGGGAGGGTAGGGATGGATCCCCGTGGGTGGATTTGGTGACATACAGGATATATTCAGCTCTTTCCTGGCACACGGTGAAAGAGAAAACACAAAGGAATATAAGCATCCTGGTAACCCAACAATCAAAAGGCTCATTTTAATTTCTACCCGGAGTTTCCACCAGAAAATGAAATCCTTAGAAGTGTGTGAAATTGCAACAATGTATTTGCAAAGAAGCAGAGGGAAAGGTGGGGCCGTGTCCCGACGAGGGCGCTCAGGTGAGCCCTGCGGAGACGTAGCCCAGGATCTGCACGGTGCTGGGGTAGCTCTTGCGCATCCCCATGCAGCGCTCCTGGTCGATGAACAGGGAGTTGTTCTTGACCACCAGGTCGTGCTCCAGGACGCCCTTGGAGCGCACCAGCATCTGCAGCATGTCCTCGGAGGCGCGCAGGCACTGGTGCAGGTTCCGCAGCGTCTCGTTGATCTCGTTCACCTCTTGGACCAGGCTGGAAAACAGCGGGACCCCGTCAGAGCTCCCCACGGAGGTGGGGCCCACCCAGATGGGCCCTCTGGGCTCAGCATTTCCCCCAGCAGCACACTCAGGCTGACTCCAATCCCCACGCCCTGGTATGGGAGAGCCGAGGGCAGAGCTCCTCCCGACATCCGTGGGGAGGAGTGAGAAGTTTGTTCCAAAGCTCTGGAGATGTTCAGCCACGTCTGCCAGAGCAGCTCGTGCCACCAGGGACAGGGATGAGCAGCTATGGTTTCCTGTTTGTGTTTGGCTTTGTGCCTTTGTAGGTTCACCCTCCTGGATTTCCCTGTGCAGGGATCCTGCACAGGAGACACACACAGCAGGACAGGACACTGGGAGAGGCTAAAGGAGAATGTGGAACAAGTGATGCTGAACCAGTTCCAGGGCTGGGTTTAAATCACTTTGAAAAGGGAACTGTGCTCATAGAGCTCCCAGGAGGAGCTGTGAGCTCTGGGTGCCTCCCAGGGCTGCTGCTGGGCACTCCCTGGGGCACAATCCCCAAGTCTTTGGAAGGATCCCCAGTGTGCCCAGCGAGTGGAGCCCAGCTCCACATGTGCACCCTTCCTTGGAGTTACCCACAGGGAAGGGGGTCAGTGCTCTCAGCTTGTCAGAGAGTAGAATCATAGACTCATAGACCAGAATCCCAGAATGGTTTGGGTTGGAAAATGAAAACCCATCCAGTGCCACCCCTGCCGTGAAGGGACACATTCCGCTGTCCCAGGCTGCTCCAAGCCCCAATGTCCAAGCTGTCCTTGGGCACTGCCAGGGATCCAGGGGCAGCCACAGCTGCTCCTGAGTACCCTGTGCCAGGGGCTCCCCCCTGACAGAGAAGAATTTCTTCCCAATATCCCATCTGCCTTCCATCTCTGAGTTTACAGTCACTGCCCCTTGTCCCGTCACTCTCTCTCATTTTTCTAAGCCCACTTTGGGTGCTGGACAGCCACACAGCAGGGAGACTAAGAGGCTTATCCCTCAAAACTGAGCAGATGCAGCCACCTGGATGAGGCAGGAGAGAAGATGAGGTTTACCCAGGTGGGAAAATTCCAGCCCCTGACGGGGTGGCATCAGACTGGACCCAGCCATGGTGCCCAGCCTCTGTCAGGGGTGCAGAGCTCTCCTGGCCCCCAAGGGCTGGGACACCTGCTCAGTGCTTCAGATCTGACCAGAGCATTTGTGGAAGGAATATTTAGGGGGACAAAAGGCATTTTGTCCTGCAGAGATGCTCCTGAGTGAGCCCTGAGCCCGGCCTCACCGGAGCTGGGCAGCGTCCCGGCACAGCTCCACGTTGGGTCTCCTGGTGCGCTCGTCCAGCCGGGTCTGGGCCACCTTCAGCTGGGCCTCTTTGTCCCTTATGGTCTTCTGGATGACTTGGATCTTTGTCTCGATCTGGAAGATTTCCTGCCGTGTCTGGGGTGAAACAAACACAGGCATCAATGAAAAAATAGCTTCTCAAGTGATCAATCACATCATTATTCCCTTTTCTCCTGCTGGTGCAGAAAAAACCTCAAGTTCAATAAACAACCCCTGGGCTCAGGCCACTGTGCCTCACCAAGGCACAGATCCAGCAGAGTTTTCAGGGAAAATCTCTTTGTTCTTCCTGCCACATCAGAGGAGAGTTAGGAGCAGAGGAGGTTCAGGAGTGGTGATGGATCTGTTGAATTACTAGCTTCCCAAAATTGCTTCTTGCAGGAATAGATCATCCATCAGCTAATAGAGGGAAAGGTTTTAATTGTGCCTCATTTAAGGATGTGGCATCAGACCATACTGCTGCAAACTTAGCCAGTCTGAGCCCTTCCCAGGCAGCTTCCCATGAGTTCCACTGGTCTGAGCCAGGTGCCACCACTGATGTCCCCCCTGTGCCCGGCAGAGCAGGGCAGGGAGCCCACGGATAAGTGGCCATCCCTTGGGAGGACACACAGGGGTGACCTTATCACTCTCTACAACTTCCTAAAAGGTGGCTGTAGTCAGGTGGAGTTGGTCTCCTTCTTCAGGCAGCAACTGACAGAATGAGAGGACACAGCCTCAAGCTGCACCAAGGGAAATATAGGTTGGATATTAGGAAAACGTTTTTTACAGAAAGAATATTAAAGTACTGGAATGATCTGCCCAGGGAGGCAGTGGAGTCACCATCCCTGAATGTGTTTAAAAAAAGACTGGATGTGGTACTTGGTGCCATGGTTTAGTTGAGGTGTTAGGGCTGAGTTGGACTCAATGGTCTTGGAGATCTCTTCCAGCCTTGTGATTCTGTGATTGTGTGAATTCTGTGATTGTGTGAATTCTGTGATTGTGTGAATTCTGTGATTGTGTGAATTCTGTGATTCTGTGATTCTGTGAATTCTGTGATTGTGTGAATTCTGTGATTGTGTGAATTCTGTGATTGTGTGAATTCTGTGATTTTGTGAATTCTGTGGTTCTGTGATTGTGTGAATTCTGTGAATTCTGCAATTCTCTGTGATTCTGTAATTGTATGAATTCTGTGATTTTGTGATTCTGTGAATTCTGTGATTCTGTGATTTTGTGAGTTCTGTGATTGTGTGAATTCTGTGAATTCTGTGTGATTCTGTGAATTCTGTGATTCTGTGTGATTCTGTGATTCTGCATGATTCTGTGATTCTGTCATTCTGTCTGATTCTGTGAATTCTGTGAATTCTGTGTGATTCTATGAATTCTGTCATTCTGTGATTCTGTCTGATTCTGTGAATTCTGTCATTCTGTGAATTCTGTGATTTTGTGAGTTCTGTGATTCTGTGATTCTGTGATTCTGTGAATTCTGTGATTCTGTGATTTTGTGAATTCTGTGAATTCTGTCACTCTGTGAATCCTGTCATTCTGCGAATCGGCCATTCTGTCATTCAGTGGCGGCGGCAGCGAGGGCGGGGCGGGTACCTTGGCCAGGTGTGTCTGGATCTTGCTCTTGGCGTTGGCGATCTCGGTGATGCGGCTGGTGAAGGCGTCGTTGACCTTGCTGAACTGGCGCCACATCTCGTCGGCCGTGCCCATGAGCAGGCTCTCGGTGCTGGCGCGCAGCTTGGCCGAGGCGGCGCGGGCGCTCTGCGAGCGGAAGATGTTGTTGTCCGTGAACCTGGCCCACGTCTCCGGCACCGACACCCTGCGGGGGACAGCAGAGCCCTTGGCAAAGCCGCGCTGCCGAGCCGGGCCGTGCACGCTGGAGGAAGGGAAACCTGTGCTCTTTGTTACGTCTGGACCCCGTTACGTCTGTTAAATCTGCTCTGGAACGTCTGGACCCCGTTGGCTTGGTGGTGTTTATCGAGTGAGGGCGTGCTCACGGAGACAACTGGGGAAAGCTCAGACAAACAAAGGATTCTCCCACAAAAAACAAAGATTCCAGTCGGAGCTCCTATTTACACCTTCCAGGCATTAAGTGCATTCCCAGCCTCACAGGGACACACAGATAACAATTGAGTCAATTCCTTTTGCTCACAGCCCATCTCAGTCTCCCACCACACCTAACGAGCTTTAGATCCCACTCCATTCCCTGTCTGTGCATTTGGGATGAAGTTCCTGCCTGTGCAGTAGTCCAGAACAAAGTCAACAAAAGACTTAAACACCACATAAGCTCCATTTAAAACCTGCTGATTCTCGGCACATTTTACCCCCCCTCTGAATTTCAGCCTCAACCCTTTGCAATCCATTTGTCAAAATATATCTGAGCTCTACTGTGAATAATTATTCAAACTACGAGAAAAACTGTCTCAATCTGTGCCTCTCCATAAACTTCATGGGTTTGTGTGAGCAGCTTTATTCTCTCAGCCCTTTGCCTCTCGGACATCTCTCTGTGATGCTGGGTTAGGTCACTGTTCATTTACTGCAGAGCCAAAGCTGAATTCCTGGCATCCAAAAACAGCTGAACCCTGTCCCAGGACCACAGTCTCATTTCTTGATTTTCTGGGTCATTTCAGCTCCCTGCCAGGCCCTCTCCATACAGGGGTGAGTCCCCAGATTTCCCATCAGAGAGGAGCACTCAGGCAAGCACCGAGACATCTTTGAAAATATGCATGAACTTAATGAGCTGTGCAGAGGTACTGGGCTGAATTCATTTGCAGGCTGAGCTCTGAGCCTTGATCTAATGTTTAATTAGGTGGGGCTCACTTTCACCCGCCGTACCAGCTGAAAGCAGAGGCTCTTCTCCCCCTGGAGAGCCCGGAGGGAAACAACCCCTGGGAGGTGGGAGTCTCCAGGAGGGGTGGATGTGCTTCAGAGAGGGCTGGGGAATGCCAGCTCCCTGCCAGCCAGGCTCTGTGCCTGCCAGGCCCCCCCTGCTCACGTGGCATCGATCCTCTCCACGCCCTTGAAGAAGTGGAGGCCTCTGGAGGTGTTCTTCATCTGGTAGCACTTGCTGTCGATGTGGTGGCCCAACTGCTTGTCAGCCAGGTCCTTCTCCAGCTCCTGCCGGGCCTCCTTGTTGCACCTGGCACACACAAACAGCAGCCTCAGGTGGGGTGGAGATGAGGGATGGAGGTGAGGGATGGAGGTGAGGGATGGAGGTGTGGGATGTAGGTGTGGGATGGAGGTGTGGGATGGAGGTGTGGGATGGAGGTGACAGATGGAGGTGACAGATGGAGGTGACAGATGGAGGTGTGGGATGGAGGTGACAGATGGAGGTGACAGATGGAGGTGACAGATGGAGGTGTGGGATGGAGGTGAGGGATGGAGTTGTGGGGTGGAGGTCAGGGGTGGAGGTGAGGGGTGGAGGTGTGGGATGGAGGT
>JBBMKD010000054.1:11135150-11145990 GCA_037834095.1 Argya squamiceps | reverse complement strand
AGGTGAGGGGTGGAGGTGAGGGATGGAGGTGAGGGGTGGAGGTGAGGGATGGAGGTGAGGGGTGGAGGTGAGGGATGGAGGTGAGGGATGGAGGTGAGGGATGGAGGTGAGGGGTGGAGGTGAGGGGTGGAGGTTGAGCGATGGAGGTGAGGGATGATTTGCTGCCCACCCCTCAGCCCCAGGTGCTCCTGGAGCATCCCTGCCTGCTCCTCCAGAGCCTGCAGGGTTCTAACCCACAGGGAGGGCTCTGCTGGGGGGCACAGCACAGCTGCAGATGCACATCAGCCCTGCAGCCCTCCTTACATGAGCTGGGCATTCACTGTATCCAGGCACTGCTGTAACCTCTCTCGGCAGGACCTGATGATCTTGATTTCCTGGGCAAAGGCAGAGCAAACCCATCAGCACTGGTGCTCAGACATCCTGGGCACTCCTCCCTTGGGCCTCCCCAGCCTCACACACAGCAGGAACCTCCCCTTCCCCAGAGCAAACACGGGGTGCAGGCAGGGACCCCAGCCCCAGGGCACCCATCTGTGCAGCTCAGCCGGGGACAGGGATGGGGAGGGGACAGGAGGGGGCTGTGACCACAGCCCGGGGCCAGGAGGGGACAAGATGGGGCTGTGACCACAGCCCGGGGCCAGGAGGGGACAAGATGGGGCTGTGGCCATGGCCAGGGCCTCTGAAATCTCTTTCAGGGTGGGTTCCCAAGTTTTTTCATCTTGACATCGACGGCCAGGGCCACTCTCCATTACAAGGAGACAGGGCTGGATCCTGACCTGAATGGGCACCGTGGTGCCCTGGGCCAGCAGCGCTCTGGGCCAGCAGTGCCACACACATCCCCATCCCCAGTCCCAGGGCATTTTCCTCCCCACAATGAATCCCATCCATACAGGACGAGAGGACTTTGGTGTAAACCCCCAGTCAGTTCTGGGCAGGCGTCAGCCTCCCTGCAGGAAGGCTCGTGGTGCTCTCAGCTCCCTTGAGTGATCAGCTCCCACTTCCAGAGTGATCCGTGCTCCAAACCCAGGGATTTTCAATCCCTCCTGTCTGCAGGAGCCAGCTGAAAGCACAGCCTAAATGTATCCCAAACATTAAAAACCCAAATGGCATTATGGAGATACCAACTCTGATAATTTTCCTAAGCCCTCATGACCTTTAAACTAATCTTTTAATTTTTCAGGGCCTGACTCATAACAAAAAATCTTCTAAGAGAGCAGTGGCTTCACAGGCCCAGGGGCTGCAATTTCCTTCCCAGTTTTGTGAGTCTTTTGCAGTGATTACATTTGTCTGTACCCTGCATTAGGATCCCATTTGCTGTGCCATGTTTGCTTTTAATTCGTGATTTAAAGCAGCCTAGATGAAGGCAGGCAGGAGTGCAGGTTTTTATGATTTCTATCAAATCCATTGCCTGAGCACACCATGACAGGCCTGCTGCAGCCACTCTGCCCTGAGCAAAGCAGAGCTGGGGGAAGTGTAATTAATATCTTTTATTAGCCCAACTGATCTATCTGGGAAAGCAGACAACCCATCAGGCACATCCTGCCCTCTCCATCTGTGTGTGTGTGATACACAGAATGTGCCACAGATACAGAGACAGGTCACACAAATAATGAGAGAGCTGTGGAGGCAGGACTCTGAAAGGCAGGAGCATCTCACAGGCTCTTCACAGAGGCTCAGAGGACACTGATGTGCCACACAAACACGGCTCATTTCCAGCTCCTCCTCCCTCTCCCATGGACACACTGCTGGCTGGGAGCAGTCCTGCCCCAGCAGGTTTGGAGGGTGGAAGAATTCAGCGCCTCAGCAGTGCTGAAGAGCCAGTGAGGGAACAGGGCTGCCAAACTTGTTCAGGAGAGTTCAGGTAAAAATAACTCTGCCTCAGGAGCTGTGTTGCCAGACTCACCTCTATGAGCTGTTTCTCCACATCGTCACTGACCAGGTCAATGCCCATCCTCTTCTCCCGGTTGAGCAAACACTTGTGAGCAACCTGGTGGGGACATGTGGTGACATCAGTGCTGGCTGCAGGGACAGGGCTCCCTGCAGGGACAGTGTGCACATCAGGGAATGCAGGAAAAGAAAATACAGGTGGGTACAGGATGGCAGCCTGAAAAAAACTGCCCGAGGCCACTGGGTTAGCTGACAACAGCAGCCGAGGGCAACATCAGCATGGAATCAAAGGGAGGGAGCCCACGCATCCCCAGGCCACCACAGCTGAATGCAGGCACCCGTGTCAGGCTCAGTGCTGACCTCTCCAGAGCCCCAGAGAAGGACGTGGGCTTTTGTGTCCCAAGCCAGGATTTTGGATATAGAAATACTTGGTCAAACAAACAGTGCAGTGACGTGCTCAGCGTGTGCTGGAGGAGGATGCAGCAGATGCAGGGGATTTGTTTATCACTGCCTCAACTAATGGGCTCTTCACAGAAACTTTCCAACCTTACAGAGCTGGGACGAACTTTATGAGAGGTCTGAGTGGCTGCAGATATTTGGGCTGGGGGCTGCAGGGCCCCTACCTGGAAGGGGCCCTCGGTGTCTGCCAAGGCTCTCTCCAGCCGTTTCTGCATGTCCGCCAGGGAGTTGGTCTCCCTGATCATGGCATCCAGCTCGATGCAGAGCTCGGATTTCCAGTACTCGATGTCATTGACGCGCTCCCCCAGGTTCTGGGTGCTCTCCCCCTGGCTCCTCTTGCCCTGCTGGTACACGTCCTTGATGGCGCGGTTCAGGTCGGCGCGCAGGCGCTCCGCGTTGTGCCGCGTGGTCTCCGACTCCTTGTAGTTGGTCATGTTGGACCTGTGCCAGTCGTCCAGCGTGTGCCGGCTGAAGACCCCGTCGGGCCTCTCGGAAATGAAAGGAACCATCTTGGTGGGGGGGAGTCCCGGGAAGCTCTCGGTGAGGGGAGACAAGGTGGGGTTGAGGGCAGCTGCTTTGTAGTAGGAGTTGGGCATCCATGGCATGCTGAAGCTCTCGGGGTGATAGGGCATGTGGTTCTTGTAGCAGCTGCCACTCATGGTGCTGGTGGCCGGCAGGACCTTGGGAGGTGGTGGCCGTGGCTGGTTGAATTTGGCTTTTAAGGGGTAGCCGTAGAGTTCCATCCTGGAATGCTGCTGGTGTGGGTCCTGCACAAAGGGGGCAGAGGAAAACCTCTCTCAGAAAGTTCCTGCCCTTGTGGTGCCTTTTACAGCAACCCCCAGCTTGTGGTGGGAGCAGCCCTGCCCAGGGCACCCACACAGCCCCTGAATCTCCTGGATACGAACCCCCTCTGACAGCCTCCCAAGTCTTTGGATAGGGAGGGTTTTGACACCAACTTTGCAGTTGGTATCTTGTGTCAGGTCTTGAAACGAGGAGAGAAACAAATCATGGCTGCTCAGGAGGACAGATCTTATACCTTTATTTTCCATGTTCCTTAGTCCCTTATTTCCTATTATTCCTTCATTTTCCCTGTCAATCTAATGACCTCCCCTGAGAGGGTGTGAGGCCCTGGCACAGGGTGCCCAGAACAGCTGTGGCTGCCCCTGGATCCCTGGAAGTGTCCAAAGGCAGGTTGGAAATGGGGCTTGGAGCAGCCTGGGACAGTGGGAGGTGTCCCTGCCCATGGCAGAGATGGTCCCTTCCAACCCAGGCCAGTGAGTCTCATCCCAGGATCCCTCCTGGCCAAAGGCTTTGGGATGGGCAGTGGGAAACTCCCACCCCCAAATTCAGCACAAAATCTTTCACAGGTGTGACTGGCTCAGAGTCACTTTGGCAGAACGGAGGATGAGCTGTCTGTGCTCAGCCCCAGCACAGGCCCTGCGTGTGCTGTTCCCATGACCCAGTCAACACAGCCCTTTTGTCACTGCTGGGGGCAGGCCACTGCCTTTCCCTATCTCCATACCACCCTTTTACCTGGGGAGCAGCATTTGGAGAGTGAAGGATGCCTTCCCTGGCTCCCACCCTGCAAATGAATTCTTCCCCTTTAGACATGGACAGACAAGTGTTTAAGAGAGAAAAAACTTTGGGAATGGGCTGGATTACTTTTCCATGCATTTCCAGCTGAAATAAATGCCCTTGCATCCCCCTTGGGATAATCCACATCAGGATGAGAGTTTCCAGCAGCCCTGGGCACAGGCACAGCTGGGAGCTGCTGCCCACACAGCTGGGGATGTTTTGGGGGCTGGAGGGGGTTTGGGGCTGAGGCAAATACCGGCTGTGCTGCTGCTCCCTCCTGGTGAGTACAGCTCCCCCCTGGCTGCCTGTGGGGTGAGCTCAGGGCTGGGGGTGCCCGGGGGTGCTGCTGCTCATCCCCAGGTGCTGTGGTGGTGCTGGCCCTGCCCGGCTCTGCAGGGCCCCGTTGCTATGGCCGGGGGTTCCGTGGCCAGGGACTGTGTTCCGGAGGGTTCTGTGACACTGGCCGGGCTCTGTGACCTGTCCTGGCCATTGACCCGCCCTGTAAAGGCCACAGCAATGGCTGTTGGGCAACACAGGCTGCTGGCTGGGCAACCTGGGCCCAGCAAACACCTCCCAGGGCATCCCAGTTCCTGCCCTGAGCTCCTGCCCTGCTGGGCAGATTTGTGCAGGCCCTGGGCAGCCAGGGGCAGGTGTTGAGTGGCTGGATAATGCCCGTGGCCACCTGATTTTGGTGAAGGATGTCCTGCAAGGAGCAGGATCCTTATGGGTCCCTTCCAGCCTGGGATATTTTATGGTCCTACGAGCTCAGTACCCTCAATGGACAACCCAGTGCCAGCCCAGTGTCCAGGGTGGGCCGGGGCTCTGGGCACCCTGGTCAGGTGGGAGGTGCCCCTGTCCATGGCGGGGCTTGGATAGACGAGCTTGAAGGTCCTCTCTGACCCAAAGCATTCCAGCCAGGAGCTCAGTGCAGACTCTCTGTATCCCAGTGCCACCCCTGGGCAACTTGATCCCATCCCTGGGCAGCCCAGTACAGCTCTTGTGCATCCCAGAGCCACTCCTGGGAAATCAGAGCCTCACTGGGCAACGCAGTGTCCTCCCTGGTGCCCCTGGGCCTGCCAGAGCCTCACTGGATGGGTGGGTGGGTGGGTGTGTGGGTGCCCCAGCACGGGGGTGAGATGTCCCCAGGGCCCCTCCCAGCACTGAGTGACAAGCAGCAGTCACCCAGTGGTACTGGGAATATTTCTGGGAATGCCTTCCCGGTGCTCTCTGGCTTCAGCCTGGGAACAGGCAGACAGGAGGAGCTGGGGAGGGATGTTGGGGGTGAGCCCAGGCACCCCAGCTCACCCAAAGGGGTCTCTCCCCAGCTTCTAGGAGCACCATCCAGCTCTGCTCCATGTCCCACTTTATCCAGAGCGGTATTTTCATTTTCTTCATTTCCCAGCTGTGCCCAGGGCTCATCGAGCACCCAGGCTGCTGTTTCTGCCCTCTCAGACACCTCAGTTTCTCTTCATTCTCCCAACTCCTGCCGCTGCAGGCTGGGAGAGCACCGAGGCGTTCCCAGGTCCTGGTGCCCCCCCGGCCACCCCTCTGGGCTGGGCTCCCCGGGGCAGCTCTGCCTCTGCCAAAGAGCGGCAGAAAACGGAACCCAAAGTGCTGCGGGTACACCGAGAGCAGCACATCTTCATTTCCCTTCAAACACGGGTCCTGCTCCAGCCTTCGGGGGAGGAGTCGACTCCATCAGCCTGGAACAAAACATTCAGCACATCAGTCGGGTTTTCTACAGCCAGAGCAGATAATTAATGGCAGCTCAAGCCTGCCAAGCTCTGTCCCCAGCAGGACACCCACCCACCCTGGGAGCAGCCCAGCTCTCTGCTCCCTGCACGCTCCCAGCTCCAGCTGGGCTCTCACGCCCTGCCCGTGGCTAATTCTGTTCAGATGAATCACTGCCCGGCCAGGGACACCGCTAATTGTGGGAGGCAACCCCAGGGCTTCTGAAGGATTTGCTAAATTAGGCAATAAAAAGTCGATAACGTTGTAAATGGCCCAGGGGTGCTCTGTGAAGCCCGGGCAGGACCTTCCCGGGCAGCACCACGGGCAGAGGAGCAGTGGGGACATCACAGCGGCCGAGTTTTGGTCCCAGCAGGATCACAGAATGTCCCGAGCTGGAAGGGACCCACAAGGATCATCGACCCCTGGCCCTGCACCGACCCCACAACGATCCCACCCTGGGCATCCCTGGAGTGGCGTCCAAACGCTCCTGGAGCTCTGGGGCCGTGCCCATTCCCTGGGCAGCCTGGGCAGTGCCCAGCACCCTCTGGGGGAAGAACCTTTTCCTGAAATCCACCCTGGACCTCCACTCACACATCCTAAAAGCTGCAAAGATGAGAAGAATTGGCACAGGTAACACAGTCAAATAGCACAAGTGACTCTCAAGTAGCTGCCAAGTGCACAGTCTGTGATCCCAAAATCCCAGATCTCTGAGTACCCCAGCGAATAAAACAGGCTGTTTACACCACCACCATTTATTCCAGTAATTAAACCTTGTTCCTTAATCCTGACTACAACTCCAACAGCTGCAACATCACTAAAATTACAAACTGTCCCCACCCAGTTGTGCTGGGGCACGTCCAGTTTGGATGGACACGTGAGGACACAGCTTGTGCTGAAGCCTCGACCAGTTCAGCCCAGAATAAAAGCACAAAAGCAGGCTGAAGGCAGGAAGCTGATGGGGAGCAGAGGTGCCAGTCCTCAGCACGGCAGCCCAGGCCGGCCAAACTGGAATTTCAAGGGGTACATTTAGATACCTGAGCACAAAATCGACTGCCAAAAGCTGCCAATCTTTGTGTCACAGCTCTACATTCTGCTGTCTATTAATACAGCATTACACGGGCTCAGAAGCTGCCCTGCTGAAAATACCCAGATCCAGATCCTTCCCACACCCCCTGTGAGCCTGCACGTACCCAGAACAGCCCAGCCACAGCTCTGCTCACGTTTGAATATTCCTCTGTCTCCCAAAAATGCTGCACCTGCCTGAAAGGGATCCACTGTTCACAGAACCAGAGAATACCAGGGTGGGCTGGGTTGGAAGGGAGCTTGGAGCAACCTGGGACAGTGGAAGGTGTCCCTGCCCGTGGCAGGGGGTGGGATGAGATGGGCTTTAGGTTTCCTCCCAACCCAAACCATTCCATGGTTCTCTGAGACGATTTTCACCTCTGAACATGAGGCTCTTAGAGAGAAAGCAATAAAGAGATCAAAAGTAAACCAAAAGTAGACCAAAGTAGGCTGGCAGCTGAATTATTCAGTCTAACCAGAGCAGCATTTGACTGAGCTTTCCAAACAATAAATGTGGCATGAATAAATCATCACAAATCCCTCCCTGAACTCTCGTGGTGAGTCACAACCACCAAACCACAGCTCAGGGCAGGCTCTGCTCATCCCCAAGGTTAAGCCTGGGATCACTCCTGTCATTACAGCAGTGGTGACCTCAGAAAACGTCATCGTTTACTGCTGCTGCTCCCAGCAGTGCCCAGGAACCACCAGAAATAAAGGACTGAGTTCAAGGAGAGCCTCCCTGCAGCCTCCTCAGTCCCTCCTGGGCTGGGGGAGCTCTGGGCTTTGCTCCCTGCCCTGGGGGCACTGTACAGTCCAAGGCAGTGAAGACAATGCCCTGAGCTGCAGCCAACAAGCCCAGGGGCTCTCACAGCACAGAATCCCCCAGCTGCACACCCCACAGGAGTGGGAGCAGGAGCAGAGAGCTCTGTGCACCCCCTGGGCCATGAAAGGTGCAGAGAGGTGAACAGGAGCCCAGAGCAGGGGGTGCAGAGCACCCACCACAGCTGTGCCCCCCTGGGATCTGACAGCAGGCCTGGGGCAGTTCAGACCTGCCACCCCAGCTCACACAAGGGCACAGTTTGGGGTCACACAGAAAAGCCATCCCCAGTTTGTTCCTTTGTATGTCCCACCTTGCTGCAGCCCTTGATTATCAAACCTTCCCCCCACCCTGGGGCTGACTCCTTCCCAAGAAGGGCAGGCAAAAACTGCTCCAATAACTGATGGAGGGAGAAAAAGGGGAAATGAACCCAGTCTCTCTACATTTACCTTGAAATATCCCACCTGTGAAAGCATTTAGCCATGTGCTGTTTATTAACATCAGCCCCATTATTTTAGGGCAGTTTAAACACAAAATTTAAAAGTGAGCCCCAGCGTCTGAGGTCTCTGAGTAGAAGTGGATGGCTCTGGTGATTGATGCTCCACACATGCTTTAGTGCTCAGCTGCAGTGAGTTATTGGTGGCCTCTCCTTGCCTTACACACTCCTCATTTCAGAGCCAGATGTGAAAGCAATTAACACACTGCGAGGACTCTCTCTGAGTCTGTGGGACTTTTTATAGGTTACTGTTTATTTCTGGACCTCCTTTCTTGAGGTGAATTTTGGCAGACAGCTCCAGGCTGGTTTATGTCATGACTGGCCATTGTTTAAAGTTTTTTATTGCTTTGGCAAAGGGCTTGCATTGGAAAAGGGAGGCAGAGTGACTGTATTTTTTTTTCCTGTCATCGTACTCAGGCTGTGACTCCACAGTCAGCAAAAGGATCAAAACATCTGCAGAGCTGATAGGAACAACCTCAGCTCCTGCCCCTCAGGAAATAGTGAGGGCTGAACATGATCCTGGTGTGGAAGGGCCCAGAAAGCTCCTCTGCAAAAAAAACAAACCAGCATTCATGGAAATTTCTTTTAAAAAAAAATTACAGAATGGTTTGAGTTGGAAGGGATCTTAAAGATCCTCTAGTCCCAACTCCCAAAACCTTTCTCCTCACTTTTCAGCTCCCCTTGAGCACTGCCAAGGTGCTCCCTCCATGGTCATCCCAGCACCTTCCCTGGGCAGGCCTTTGGGGAGGGGGAAGGTGAATGTTCCACGTCCTCTTGGTGCCACTCAGGAGGTGACCAGAGAGGAGCCTCTGACTCCTGGCGTGTAGGATCACTGATAGAGGAACTGCAATAATCCCATAATAATCCCAGGCCACCCCTGAGACCACTGCAACTCCCAAAGAGAATGGTCCATGCAGCCCCTCCCCACTGCTGGATCCTTCATGGGATGGGGCTGGATCTCCATGGGATGGGGCTGGATCTCCATGGGATGGGGCTGGATCCTTCATGGAAATGGGGCTGGATCTCCATGGAAAGGAGGCTGGATCTCCATGGGATGGGGCTGGATCCTGCATGGAAATGGGGCTCGATCCTGCATGGAAATGGGGCTGGATCCTGCATGGGATGGGGCTGGATCCTGCATGGGATGGGGCTGGAACTCCTTGGGATGGGGCTGGATCTCCATGGAAATAGGGCTGGATCCTGCATGGAAATGGGGCTGGATCTCCATGGGATGGGGCTGGATCCTTCATGGGATGGGGCTGGATCTCCATGGAAATGGGACTGGATCCTGCATGGAATGGGGCTGGATCCTGCATGGAAATGGGGCTGGATCTCCATGGAAATGGGGCTGGATCTCCATGGGATGGGGCTGGATCCTGCATGGAAATGGGGCTGGATCCTGCATGGAAATGGGGCTGGATCTCCATGGAAATGGGGCTGGATCCTGCATGGAAATGGGGCTGGATCCTGCATGGGATGGGGCTGGATCTCCATGGGATGGGGCTGGATCCTCCATGGGATGGGGCTGGATCTGGTTCCCAGCCCAGCCTGGGCTCCAGCCCTGCTCTCTCTCTCTCTGGTTTCCAAGTGGCAGCACCGCCAGGCAGAGGAGCATGGAGGATGTTTATTCTCCAAAACAAAGGGAAACCATTCCCATGTTGAGCTGAAAAATAATTCAGACAGTTGTGATCAGATCAGATCCTGCAAATGACTGGGGATCATTTGTCAGGGTGTTTTGCTAGAAAGGGCAGCTCAGATTTCCCAACAAATGCCCTTTCCCCACCCCTGCCAGTGCTGTCCTGTGCATCTGTCCCTCCCTGGGACTCTGCAGCGAGAGGAGAGGCTCCTCTCTGCCCTGCCACAGACCTTCAGAGGGATCATTAACATTTCATTACATAAATATTTTGCTGATACTTTCTCTCATATTACACGACATTTTTATCCCTGGAGCCCTGTGTCCACTCAGGCAGAGAGAGCATGCGGTGCCTGCCCATGGAAATGGAAAACAGGGATGAAGCCATGGACCTCTTCCCCTGGAAGTGATAAATATTTTCAAGGAGTTCAAGCACATGATGTTTTCTGATTGTATCCTGAGTTGCCTGCAGGAAGGGGTTAATTCTGGCATGTTGTGGAGAGATGGATGTCTCAGACTAACAGGAAAGGATGAAAATCATTGAGGGCTCTCCTTCAATTTCCAGGTTTGAGCTGGGATTTTCACCTGCATCCCCAAAAGCCAGCCTCTCAGTTTTCCTCTAAATCCTGTGGTTTCTTCCTGAGTTTTGCCTTACAGAATCCTATTCCAAGGCACAGACACTTTGCACCAGGTCTGTGACACCAGGTGGGGTGAAGAGCACTGGGCTGGGCTCTCCCATTGTCCCCCACACTGGAATGAAGGAGTGTCCTGCACCCAGAAATTCATCACACAAAGGAACCTGGGGGTGGGCAGGGGCCCTGGATCCACCCTCAGCCATCAGCTGGACAGAGCAAAACAAACCACCCTGACTGCATCTTGGAACAATGAGAACAGATAAAACCAGATAAAGACACTGAAGCAAATAATGACCAGAAGACATTTGCAATGTATCACAAAAGCAGGAAAAGCACACCAGGAAATCTGCATTTTCCCACACTTTTTGGAGAAATTATTTCATGATCTCCTTGCTCTGATTGTCTGCAATCACCAACAATTCTGGAATCACGGAATGGTTTAGTTTGGAAGGGACCATAAATCCCACCCAGTGCCATGGCAGGGACACCTCCCACTGTCCCAGGCTGCTCCCAGCCCCAGTGTCCAACCTGGCCTTGGGCAGTGCCAG
>JBBMKD010000054.1:11092860-11104222 GCA_037834095.1 Argya squamiceps | reverse complement strand
GAGCTGGGGTTGTTTAGCCTGGAGAAAAGGAGACTCAGAGGTGACCTTATCACTCTCTATAACTCCCTGAAGGGCAGCTGTAGACAGCTGGGGGTTGGTCTCCTTCTCCAGGCAGCAACTGACAGAACAAGAGGACACAGGCTTAAGCTGCGTCAGGGGAAATATAGGTTGGATATTAGGAAGAAGTTCTTCACTGAAAAGGTGATTAAATACTGGAATGGTCTGCCTGGGGAGGTGGTGGAGTCACCACCCCTGGATGTGTTTAAAAAGAGACTGGATGTGGCACTTGGTGCCAAGATCTAATTAAGGGTTAGGGCTGGGTTGGACTTGATGTTCTTGAAGGTCTCTTCCAACCTACACATTCTGTGATTCTGTGATTCTGTGATTCCTGCCTGGAGAACAGCTCTCCTCTCCTCTCCCCAGCTCAGCCTTGCAGCACCCTCTGCCTCCTCTCCACTCCTGGACAGGGCAGTGCAAATCAGAACCATCTCCCCAGGGGCGCAGGGAAGGCAAAAGCCAAGAACAGTTCAAGCCAGTGCCCCCTTCCCCACCCTGCCCTTTCCCTGGGCTGGTAGGAAAGGGATGTCTCAGATTAACACTCCATAAAGGGCCTGACTCCTAAAACAGAGGCACCTTCAAATGAAAGCACAGACCACGGTGTCCAAGAGCATCCAGAGATTTTCCTTGCCAACAGTGACACACCCTTGGCTGCAGTTTCTTCAGCAAAAGGTTCATCCCTTCCAAAGTGCTGCTTTTCTTCTCCAGAGAAAAGTCCTGTCCGAGCCCTCAGGCACATCCAGGCCCTCACCTGTGGGACCCAGCCCTGCACAAGAGGCATTTAACACCTCACATCACCCATCGGGTCTTGGATACTCCACAGCCAGAGGAGCCAGATCGGGGCATTTGGATCCAATTAGTTTCCGTCATCTGCCCTGAAAGTCAGCCAGGGCTGGGGCTGCTCCGGCTGCACACATGGCCTGGAGCAGGAAAGGCACAAGTCCCTCAGAACATCCTCTTCAGCGCCGATTTCCCAATAGTGCTACTCCTCACTCCAAGAGAAAATCACTCCACTGAAGTTTTCCTGCTCAGCAAAACTGATCCCTCCTCCCCATAGCAACCTTCGTCTGCTCTCTCCAGCCCTGAGCCATCAAACCCCTTTGGAAATCCACAGGCAGGGCCTATGGACCAGACAGAAGAAAATTCCTGCTTTTTTTTGCTGTTGAGGGCAAAGAAAGCCCAAGCTGCAGAAAGGCTTCCAGCTCCTCCAGACACCTCCTGTGCTGCAGGAACTGCTCCTCTGCCACATCCGAGCTGCAGGAGCCAGGGCTGGCAGAACGGGAATGTCTGTAGAGACTCGAATTGGGATCATTTCCATGACCCGACACATCCTACAGCTCAGCCCTGTATCTGGTGAGCAAGCATGAGGTGATACAGCAAAGGACAAAGGAGAAGTGAGGGAATTGCCATTCCTCAGCTTGTGGAAGTCAGGGAAGTTTGTGGAGCCTGGCTGGGATCTCACCCATCAGGGTCCTCCTCTGGGAGGTTCAGAGGGATGTGAAGAGAAGGGCCCCAGTGCTGGCCCCTGAAGAGCCAGCAGGGCTGGGGCTGGGTGGGCAGGGCAGGCTCTGGGGAGGACCCACACCCAGCTGCCTGCAGTGCCCACCCCGGGGTGACTCAGAGCAGCTCCAGGCTTCCCTGGGAACAGGGAAAAGCAGAGGGAGCACCTCAGTTTCCTGATGAAGCCTCAGCCCCTGTGTAACGTGACTTCTGGCTGTTCCTGCATTCTGCAAAGGCCACGTGAACAGACATTCCGTTCAGCCAGGGCTGCTCTGAGCTCTCCTGATCCCTGCCGAGCTCCTGACTCCAGCCCTGACCACAGAGGCACGGGAGGAAGCGAGAACAGGGCTCCTCCAGCAGATCCCAATCCAACATCTGCTTTCCATGTTCCCCTGGCCGTGCTCCAGGTGCGCACAGCACACTTGTGTCTGTCTGTCTGTCTGCACACAGCAGGGCCCTCTGTCTGCTCCAGCAAACCTGGGGGGCACAGAGCAGCTCCCCGAAGAACAGCCCTCATCCTCTGGGATGGTGTGAGGTGACAAAACAGAGCTGCAGGGGAGCAGGAGGGATCCCTGCCCCAAAACGGGGCTGGGGAGCAGCTCAGCCCCGGCAGGTAAAGCCCAGCAGAGGCACCCGGAGCATTTCTGCATCACACGGGCGGGACACGGCTCTTCCACCCGGGGATGGACGGGCTGGGGGGAGCCAAGGCCCCTCGGGGAGCCAGTCCCACACTTGAGGGTGTCCAGGGCAGGGTGATGGAGGGGCTCCTCCACCTGACCCTGGGGTGGCCACAGAGCTGGGCCGGGGCACATCCCCACAGCCACAAAGCAGAGATACACCAGCAGATGCATCACTGCCGGGAGGTGAAAACGTGCAGGGACATTGAGACTGCCCAGAATTAAATTACAGACTCCATAATCGCTTCATTATGCCGCAGACTCCTGCCCTTGCTTCCCGCACTCGAGTGAAGGCTGCACGCCCACAGGCCGGCTCCGAGGTCTGTGCAGAGGATGTTTCACCCGCAAAATTCAATGTTTTATCTTCACGAACCGCGCCCAAATACCCAGAAAATCATTTCGGTGTCACCTGGTGCAAACACAAACTCCCTACCGGAGCAGCCGAGACAATCGAGGCGCGAATAGCTGCAATTAGCCACTAATTAGCATCAATTACCGGCAATCAGGGAGGGGGACGTTACACCTGGGGCAGCGAACTGCTGCAAGAACTTAAAAGTGAGGCTCGCTTTTCTGCCGCGCTGCCCGAGACAAAATCCGAGCATTTCCCGATATTTCAGGGAGTGCGTCCCACATTTACCAAAGAGTAAATCCAGACTCCCCGGGAGCTGCGGAAATCCCGACGGACCGAAAGCTTCCCGCAGTGCTGGAGGACACGAACAGCAGCACAACCAAGGGAAAAGAGAACACTGACCCTTCACCTTGGCACAGCAGAGCCCCGAGGGCCAGCACTAAACATCTCCACCTGCAGCCACGGGTTGAGTTTCAGCCCAGGGGAGATTTAGAATTATCAGTAAAAACGTCCCAAAGTTTTGCAGGAAAGCAGCGTGAGAGAAACGTGGGGAGCCTCTGCTGTAGCCCTGCCCATCGCCCGTCCCCATCACCGCCCTCACCTGAGCTCAGGCCGTGGGAGATGTTGATACAAGGTTTTTCCATCCGTGACAAGTGGTCATGTGCATCGTGCTCTGTTAGCTCGAGGATTCTCTTTAAAAGACTCCCCATCTGTGTCTCACCGAATCTACAGTGGGGTACAAAACAGACAAATCAGTGTTTGTCTATGTGGCCACGAGGTTTTTTCTTTTGTTCTCCCTCAGGGACAGGTCAGGAGTGTGTGAAAATTCACGCTGTGAAAGGCCAATGTCCATAAAGGAGATGGAGGACTCTGCAGCTTTATTGGAATAAATTTACTGGAATTATTGGGCCATACCCATGAGGTCTTTCCCGAGGTTTTGAAGGTGTAGCCTCCTTTAATCCCAGTGTAATGTCCTCTTCCTTCCCTCTCGCCTGAGGCACCGGGAAGGTTCAGCCTTCCCCATATCCCCCCTGGGACACGTGGGGGCGTTTCCCCCCACAGCTGGGAAGTTCAGGTTGCCTGGGCTCTGCAGGGAACTTTGCACTTTGTCTAGTCCCTGAAAGTTGAAGAGGATGTGTGTACATATATATATACATATGTATGTATGTATATTATAGTATGTATTTATAACAAGGTCAAACTCGCTGGGTCTGTAACCAACACAGGCAGTGTGAGGCTGGTAGAGACACCAGAGCCCATTTCAGAGACATTTGACACCCATTTCTTCTAAACACCCCTCGAGAGGTTTGCAAGAAACCTACAGCCGAGATCCCTGGCAGGAGCAGCCTGCAGGGAGCTGCTCTCTGCCCAGAGTTCCTGTATGGATGTTCCAGCCCTCACCTACCTGGCTGAAAGGTGAGCCTGACTGAAAGCTTGGAACCTGCCTTGGATGGTTGGATGCTGCACAGGGAGCTCTCGGCTTTGGGAAGCACAGGCAGGTGGCAAAGTCGCCTGCTCTAAAGAAAAGCCAGGGTTCGAGCTGGTGATGGATATTTCAGCCCATCCTCCCACACTGTGTGCTCCTTAAACCCAGATGATGATGGTGGTGGTGATGATGATGATGATGATGATTCCAAACAGAACCTTCCCTGTGTGCCTGGTCAGGAGCTGTCCTGGGAGTCACAGCCCCACAGTCCTGCCTGCACCGGGGTGTGAAATGCTGCTGGGCCCTGGGAGAGCTGGCCTGGCTGGGCAGAGGACACAGGCTGGGGCTGCACACACGCCCTGCTGAGCCCTTGCCATGCCCTCTCTCTCTCGCTCTGGCTCCCCAGGCTCAGCTCCCTGCTCCATTCTCCGGGTCCCAGCCTCTCCCATCCCCATTTCCCGCCCGCAGCACCTGGGAGCAGCCAAGCACGGAGCCTCTCCCGGAATTAATGCCCAGGACACGCCCAGGAACGCGGCCACTGCCGGGTGCCCGTGACACCATAAACACCCCCAGCCCAGCTGCTTTTGTCTCCCAGAGCCACCTCCCCGGCCAGTGCCACCAGCCAGCTCTGCACACCCCTATAAGGGGTTTTAAGGTCTTGGGGAATTTCTCCTTTGCCGGGTTCCAGCTGGGTCAGCCGGGTGCTTGGAGGGCTCCCCGGGCAGGGGCACTCGGTGCTCCAGAGCTCATTTCCATAGCAAACTGCCCAAAAATCAGCTTGGATGGCTCCAGTTGTTCCTGTTGTCCTGAGCATGGCCCTTGGACAGCCTCAGCTGTCTCTCCAAGTGTTTCTCTGTCCCCTGGTTACCTCTCCAAAGGATGTGGTTTTTCCTGGGCAGCTGACACAGATCCTGCAGGAATCCCCCCTGGGGCAGTGCAGGTACCATGGGGCAGTGCAGGCACCATGGGGCAGTGCAGGCACCGTGTCCTGGCTCCTAGAAAAGCTGTTTCCCGGTGTTAACCATGAACTAACAGTTCGGGTGCTGCTGTTATCGTGTTTTCGAGCCCCCTACCCTGGGCGGGGCTGGGGTCCCTGCAGAGGGTGCAGAGCAGCACTGGCACAGCCACGGGGCTCTGCCATGGGCCAGTGCTGGTTTTGTGTCACCTCACGGACCCTTGTCAAGATCCTGCTTTCATCTCCACGGAGTTTAAAAATCTCCAGCCCAGCCCCAGGAGCTGCTGGAGCAGGAGTTGGATCCAGGGCAGATTCTGCCCTACACAGAAGATCCACGGAGGGAAAGGTTCTGCAAGAGCAGGAATGGGGTGACCTCATGGAGGCTTTCTGCACAACGCCTTGGGGAGCTTGTCCTTCCTCCCAGAGCTTCCAGTTTGTTTTTTACAACGAACTGGAGCTTGTGCTCCCTCCCAGAGCTCCTTAGGACAAGCGGCAGAAGGGAGTGTGTGGGAGGAGCCCGGGCACCAGGGAATTCCCGGGATTTCATCGTGTCCCTGATCCCCCTTCCCTGCTGCAGTGCAGGGCTGTGTGCTCTGCCCGCGGCTGCTGTGCCCGCCCTCCTGGTGCCTGTGTGGGGGACGGGGGGGACAGGAGGGGACAGGGGGGACAGGAGGGGACAGGAGGGGACAGGGGGGACAGGGGGAACAGGGGGGGACAGGAGGGGACAGGAGGGGACAGGGGGGACAGGAGGGGACAGGAGGGGACAGGAGGGGACAGTTCTCCCTGCAGACCCCCGTCTGTGCCGTCCCCTGCAGGCACAGAGCAGAGGTTTTCCAGCTGGAACGCGGAGCCCTGGTGGATTTTCACCCGCAGCAGGTGGGCGAGGGCTCCGTGCGGGGCCCGGGCTGTCCCTGCTGGCCCGGCTGCACACGGGATGGGGTCGGGACTGTGCCTGCATTGAGTAACGTCTCTGGCAGCGAGCAGCGAGTTTGGGAAGTGTGTAATGGAGCCTCGGGGGATGCCTGGGGGAGGGAGGGACAGCCGGACCACCCAGGCACGGCCCGCTGCCCCTCCAGCCCTGGGGACAGGGCTGGCAGTGCCCGCAGCCCGCAAGGTCACCCGCAGGCGGTGACAGGGCGCGACCCCTACGTGTCCCCAGGGCGGGGCGAGGGACAGCACATCCTTATCCTATCTGGGGGCAGATTTTCATCATCGCAATCCTGAGCAGTGCAGTCAGAGAGCAGGAGGGGGAGGGCAGGGGCAGAGGGTGGGAGCTGGAATGGGCTGAGGAGGGACGGCATGGGAGGATGCTCCCAAAAAGACAGCAGGAGAAACCAACAAATGCAAGTGAGCCGAGGAACTCCACCCAAAACAGCCCCGGGAGCAGGGCTGGTGTGCGCCCAGGGCAGCTCCTCTCACGGGTGGGCAGAGCTGGGGGGTCACACGAGCTGTCACCACACCATCCCCATCCTTGGAAGCTCCTGGGCATGCCTGGCACCTCCATCCCCCTTTCCAGGGAGCCGGGGGGCTGCTGCAGCTGAGCCCCTTAGCGGTGCCAGTTTGCTCAGAGCACCGTAAATAAAGCAGCCTTTGGCCCACGCCCAGGGCCGTCCTGCCGGGCCAGGAGTTTCAGCGCTGAGCTCACTCCTGTCCCGGCCCCAGCGCGTCCCCGCCCGGTGCTGGAGCAGCGGGGATGCAGGGAGGGAGGGCTGGAGGTGCACAGAGCTCGAGGAGAGGGGAGGAAAAGGGATCAGAGCTGAGGATGAGGCTATTCCACCTGAAAAACTGCAGAGGATGCTCAGGGGATGCTGGTGGCCTGTCCCAGAGGGATGGACAAAGCGAACAGCTCCCAAGGTCCCCAAGGAGCCCCCCAAGTGCTAACTGGAGCAGGGGGTGCAGGTTCAGAACAAGCAAAAAGAGGGTTTCTTCTGTTTGTGATCACTCTGTGACAGGGTGGGGCACAGGTCCTGTACTTGTCCCCTGTGAGGGCCAGAGGGAGCTCAGGGAAGAGGTTTCCATCGGGATGAGTTCTCTGCACTCATGGAAACAGCCCTGGCTGGAACAGTCTCTGCCCCGGGAGAGCCCAGCCCTGTTCCAGAGGTGTCAGCACCCCCTGCCCACCCTGGCAGGCTCTGTGCTGCCCCAGGGATCAGCCTGGAGCTGCCCAGGCAGCCCGGGGGGCACATGGAGCTGATGCCAGAGGGTTCCCCAGCCCCAGTGGACAGAGCAGTCCAGTGCTGGGGAAACACACCCAGCCCTGAGGAGGATTCCAGGAGCTCCCACTGGCTCAAACATTCCTGGAAATGAATAATCCCTTCCTCTGGGAGCCCCCTGCCCTGGGAAGAGCCTGGCTCTGGAACAAGCAGCATGAGGACAACCAGAGCTAGCACAGCTCCAGGCTGGGCTCTGGCAGGACAGGGAGTCAAGGCCACTCGTGGTGTGACACGAATCTGGCCAGGCCTGGACAGACTCTGCGTCACTTCCACCAAATCCCTGTCCCTGCACTGCAGCATCCTCCTCCCCGGGGCTGGGCTCCTGTCCAGATGCCTTTGGCATGTGTAGGGGGGGTGGAACCATTTCCAGGATTTATTGTTTACAGCCAGAGGCCCTCACTCTATGAGGGATGCACAGGGAAATGCCTGTGGAGCCACCTCCGAGTCATTCCTTCCCCAGGATCACATCCCAGAGGACTCACCACAGTCCCAAAAAATCCCTTTCCATCCAGCATGACACACATTCCTCCTCCTCTGCCTGGTTAAGAGGCCCTCAGGGCTGGGCTGAGCCTCGGGAGGGGTTTCCCGGGATTCTGGAGCAGGATTGCTCAGCCGTGCCCAGCCCCAGCAGCCTTTCTTTGCAGGAGAAGCTGAGCTGGGGGCACAGAGCTGCCCTGGCCCCCCAGCCCTCCCTGGGCTGTCCCAGCTCCCGGGGTGTGTGGGGTGCACAGGAAAGCCCAGCAGGCTGGGGAAGGGCAGAGGGCAGCTGTAGCAGGGGCAGGACGAGATAAGAACATCTCCGGGAAATGTGAGTCACGCCGGTGCTCCGCGGGGTGGGCGCGGGGGGAGCGCTGTCCCAGAGAGTGCTCGGGCAGCCCCAGCCCCTCCCGAGCCAGAAAACAGCCTCAGCACTGCCGGGGCACGGGGGAAGGCAGGGATGGCTTTTCCTGCCAGGGAGCAGCAGGAGCTCAGCACAGCCAGGGCCGCTGCCTGCCCTCCTCCCTGTGCTGCTGTGCCTCCTGATTCCCTGCAGGAATTCATCCCTCCATTCCCTGTAGGAATTCATCTCTGTATTCCCTGTAGGAATTCATTCCTTCATTCCCTGTAGGAATTCATCCCTGCATTCCCTGTAGGAATTCATCCCTGTAATCCCTGTAGGAATTCATCCCTCCATTCCCTGTAGGAATTCATCTCTGTAATCCCTGTAGGAATTCATCCCTCCATTCCCTGTAGGAATTCATCCCTGTAATCCCTGTAGGAATTCATCCCTATAATCCCTGTAGGAATTCATCCCTCCATTCCCTGTAGGAATTCATCCCTGCATTCCTGTGCCAGCCCCTGTCCCCATTCCCAGCCTGGACCTGTTCCTGGGGCAGGGAGGCACCACTTTGGGGCTCCCCAGCCCATCTCAGCAGTGCCAGCTCCAGAGGATGGGTGGGGAGAGAGGTTTGGGGGGCTCAGACAGGCCCTGGCACCCCCTTGGCAGGGGCAGGGAGCTTTGTCACCCACTTGGCGTGGCCTCACTGTCCCCACCCATGGTGACATCAGCCTCGTGTCCCCCTCTGCGTGTGAGGACAGAGCCCAGCCTCTCTCCCCACTTTTGGGAAGCATCAGGATGGTGCTCCTGCCCCGTGGCTTTGGTGTTGGTCCCACACAGAGAACCCACAGTGCCTTCCCTGTGTGGAGCTGCACACCCAGCCAGGGGCTCCCAGGGGTCCCAGCCCGGGGGGCAGATGCTGAACCTCTCCTGGGAAGTCACTTTATTTATGGGTTATCTGCACAGCCCTGGCACACGTTTGTGTTGCTGGGAAGGAGAGGGGCAGTGAGCAGACACCAAGCTCCAACTCCAGTAATTAAATATTAAATTGAAAATTAAATATTGCAGTAATTTCTATTCTATTCTGAGAGAAGCAGGCTCTTTGGGGCCTGGACACACCAAACCACCTGCTGAGAGCTCCTGGGACACTGCAATTCCTTGGATTTGAGAATCCTGAGGGCTGCCGTGTGAGCTTAACCAGGGTGGATTTGACTTCACCTGTGTGGGGTTGCTTTAAACAAATGACTAAAAGTTGAATCAGTTAATTGGAACTTTCTCTGGTTGTGGGTGACTGACAGTGTTCAGCTACCAGCAAATCCAGGTCACGAAAGGCAATGAACTGCCATAAATTCCACATCTCGCAGTGTGCAGGCAGTGCTTGGATCCATGTCTGTGCTTTAAATTCCCTCCAGACAGCGAGCTCGTCACCATTTCCCCTCGCAGCTGCTGAGCCCTGCAGACTTCCAAGGTTCCAGCCCTTGAGTTGTGCTCATTTTTTATTCCTTTCCTTGAAGGCCCTGACACATCCCCGGGACCCGGCGGCTCCCGGCTGGACGCGCTTGGGCGTTGCTAAATCACATTTAAGGAAAACAGCTCAGAGCGTCCCACACACGGACCCAGCGCCTGCCAGGGCTGCCAGCAGCAGCCAGATTTGGGCTTTTTATTCAGAATGACACAGGGAAGACGGAATGTCTCCCCTCTGACCCCGGCAAGGGTCACACAGATGGCTTCCAGCCCCAGCAGAGCTTTAGGACATGGGATAATTCCCATGCACATGAGCTCTGCTGCTTCCTCTTGTGTAACTGCAGGATTTTTGCAGCTGGAAGTCAGAGGTCCCGCGGCTCAAACCACAAGAGCAGAGCTGAGAGCTTTGCCAAGAGGGGCCAGGGCTGGAATTTCCTCCTGGTACATATTTAGAGTGGGAGAGACCTGAGCTGTGGGTTCACATCTGGGGCTGTGGATGTGCCTGGGGAGGAGGGTGCTCAGGAGGCAGAGCTGGGAGTTATTCCCTGAGGGAATTGCAATGCTCCCGCTGCTTCCACACCTTTGGGTGCTGATGAGCCTAAGTCAAGAAGGCACTGAAGTTCAAAAATCCATGTAATCCATCCCAAATCCATGGGCAATCCCACCAACCCTGCCACAGGCCTTCCTCTCCCACCTGGCAAAGGCCATCCCAGAACAGGGAAATCTGCATTTCCAGGGAAATCTCCCTTCCCTCAACCACATTGCACAGGTCAAGGCGGAGCCAGGCAGTGACAGCCAAACTCTGCAGGATCCTCAAGCTCGTGTGTGCATCAGCCCAGGGATCAGCCAGGGATCAGCCCAGGGATCAGGGCATGGATCAGCCCAGGGATCAGCCCAGGGATCAGCCCAGGGATCAGGGCATGGATCAGCCCAGGGATCAGCCAGGGATCAGCCATGAATCAGCCCAGGGATCAGCCCAGGGATCAGGGAATGGATCAGCCCAGGGATCTCCCAGGGATCAGCCCAGGGATCAGCCAAGAACCTCCCATGAATCAGCCAGGGATCAGCCCAGGGATCAGCCCATGGATCAGCCCATGATCAGCCCAGGGATCAGCCAGGGACCTCCCATGGATCAGCCAGAGATCAGCCCATGATCAGCCCATGGATCAGCCAGAGATCAGCCCAGGGATCAGCCCAGGGATCAGCCCATGGATCAGCCCGTTCCCACCTGCTCCCATTTGTCATTCCCTGCCTGGACTTTCTCTTTTTTTGCAGAAATCCTTGCAGGATGACAGCTATTCCCACAAATGCTGTATTTGCTTGCAGCCTTGGATGCAGATGGACAATCCTCCTTTGGCCATTCTGACTCTGATTTTCAATGGACTTTTCCACCTGAGGCCCCGGGCCGGATCCTTTCCTAGGGAGCATTTATTAATCACAGCTTATTCCCCCATTCGGGGCGGGCCCGAGGGCTGTTTGAGGAGCCAGCCCAGGCAGCCGGCCCCACACACACAGAGCTGGCAGCAAATTCACTTTTTACTGCCTTTTTCCAGCTGCAGTGGTTGCTCACACCCCCTGTTACACCAGAGCAGTGAATCATGTTCCCGTTATATCCCCTCACATCCCGCTCCATCCCCGCCCGGCCCCAGCGCTGGCTTTGCTGCCTGTCCCCCTCTTTGTCACCTCTCTGGAGGACGGGCAGGGTGGCCCCGGGGAGGTGACACACCCTGCCCGCCGCAGTGCCACCCCCGCAGCTGCCCCTGGCACCCCTCAGGGCGCAGGATTGATCCCGGGAGTTGTTTCCAGCAAGCCCGTCCCTGCTCCGTTTGAAAATGATTATGTATTGAATTGTTCTTTAGACAGAAGCGTAAGGGCTCCCTCTGCTGCCTTGGTGGGAGGGAGAG
>JBBMKD010000054.1:11073889-11089413 GCA_037834095.1 Argya squamiceps | reverse complement strand
CCCCACTGAGCCACCCCACTGAGCACTGCCACCCCACTGAGCACTGTCACCCCATAGAGCCACCCCACAGAGCACTGTCACCCCACTGAGCACTGCCACCCCACAGAGCACTGCCACCCCGCTGAACCACCCCACTGAGCACTGCCACCCCACTGAGCCACCCCACAGAGCCACCCCACTGAGCACTGCCACCCCACTGAGCACTGTCACCCCACAGAGCACTGCCACCCCACTGAGCCACCCCACAGAGCACTGTCACCCCACAGAGCACTGCTCCTGGATCCCACACATGGCTCTCCCCAGCTGACTCCTTGGGGAGCTCAGGGACAGCACAGAGCAGGAACTGCAGGTGACACCCTGCCAACCCCAGCCCGGTGCCAGGGAACTGCTGGGCACATCCCCACCCCCTCCTGCCCGAGGAGCAGCCCCAGTGTCCCCTCCAGGACACCCCAGGGCCTCGGTGTGACAGGCCAGGCAGACAAGGGCTGCTCCCACAGCCCCTGGCTGCCATGGGGCTGCAGCCTTCCCTGGAAACTGCTTCTGCTCTTGCCACTCTCTCAGACAGGCCCAGGCCTGCAGAGATTCCCACAGGTCAGGGTTTAGGATGTTCCCCAGGTCTGTGACTGCTGCAGAAAGCCAGAGGCAGCTCACAGGTCACTGTCTGCAGCTGCCATGAGACTTCAGGGACCTTCCCAGCAGCTCCATGTCCTTCAGATGCCCCTCACTGCAAGCACCCAGCACCATTCCAGTCACACAGCGAGGGATGCAGGCCAAAAATCACTCCCTGAACTGTAACAGAAGCAGCAACAACTTCCAGGAGCAAAATCTGTCCACAGCTGAAAGTACCCAGGCACCAAGTGCTGAAGGAGCAGGAGAGATCCCAAGGCTCAGCTTGTACATGGCTTTTCTGAAGAATTTCCAGCAACTTTCTCTTAACTCATCCAGTAGTTCTAAACCTGGATGAAACCCACTCAGGCTATCTTTTAATTTAAAGTTTAGCAAATTAATTCTCATTAATCAAACTAAAGAGAGGACCTAAACACAAACTGCTAGTGGAAAATGGAATATAAGTTGCCAGGAGTGTTAACCTCAAGTCTTTCACCATTTATTTACTTCTTTTGATTCACACCTTATGTGCAGCTCCCAAATCAGTCAGAGGAACCTTCCCTGTTGGTCACTGCTGGGATGCAGCCTGGCTGGAGCCTCCCACCACACTCAGGATGCTGCTTGCTCCTCTGTAGTCATGGTCTGCAGGAGGCAAGATCAAAGAGGGCAGGAGAACTCTGTCAGTCACTGCTGGGATTTTGGGGCAAAACATTCATTTCTGCCAGAGCCTGAGACTGGCCTGGGCACCTGGGCAAGCCCTGCCAGGGCACAAGAATTCAGGAGCAAACACAGAAGGGGATGGGCCCAGCACAGAATGCCAAGAAAGGTCCATCACTGTTTGAGCTTCTGATCACACCAATGGCAATAATTCCAGCAAATATTTGTGAACCTGTGGCAGCCAAAACACCTCTGCCAGAGTCGTCAACACAGCCAGAAAAAGCAGTCCAGCAGCAGTGACGTGGCACTGGGGTGGTTCTTCCTGCTGGAACATTTGTTCCCTTCCCTGGAGGGAGGGGGCCCAGAGCTGGGGGAGAACAGGAGCTGCTGGGAAGAGCTGGGTGGAAGTGGGGCAGAACACAAAGGGCAGTGGCAGCCCTTTTGGCCAGCAGTGTCATTTCCACCACACCACCCATACCCCAGTAATTCCCATGGCATTTCTCCACGGCACCAGCCAATACCACAGCGCTGCACACGGGGCTGGATGGCAGCAATTAGCTCTGTGCCTTAATTAACGGGGCTCAGGTTCCCGGGGCAGCAGCGTGGGGGGGTCCCACTGCACAGACCAAAACACCAGCTCTTTTCTGCAGGCACCCTTGTTTTCCCCAGGCATCCCCGGCCCTGGGCACTCACCTGCCGCAGGAACTGCTTCCCCAGGTAGCTGGTTGCCATGCTGGTCAGGTTCTTCCTGCTGCCAACTTTACACCTGATGTAGCCGTAGAGGTTGGCTCCCTGCAGCACCACCCCCATCACCACCACGGCCTGTGACAGGGACAAAACGTCAGCAGCTGTCCCCTCTGCCCCAGACAGGGCCAGGGCCACGTGGGCTCAGCAGGGCACTCACCAACCACTTCACTTTGAAGGAGAAGAGAGCACTGAAGGCAAAGATCACCCAGATCATGGGGCAGGTGATCAGGCCGAGCCAGAAAATTCGGGACTCTGCTTCAGATGAGGTTTTACCCCCTTGTGCTGACACCTAGGAACAGAAAGGAAATGGAAGGGATCAGGCTGCTCCATCCTACAGATCCCATGTTCTTAAAAGCAGGGTAGAATCCCCACACTCCCTGGGATTGCCCTCCACACAACAGCACTGGGTGCTTCCAAGACTTAATTTCTATGTCACACAACGACATCTCTGCAACAGAAAGTGTTTCCATCTAAGGGAAGCTTCTCAATTTTCTCTCAAAATCACTGGAGGCAGCAGCATCAAAACCTCTTGAAATGCTTGGGGCTAGAAGGGTAAGTTTGGGGAAAATGACATTTCCTGCATGGTTCAGTTACACAGCTTAGAAACAATCAAAGGAGTGGTTTCCTACCTCCAAAAAACACAGACTTAATTACTTATATGAAACCAGATCAATACATCGTGAGAATTTTTGAATAACTCAGCAAACAAAAAGCTCATCCAGCAGCCACCACAAAACAAGGTCACAGACCTGTGGCTGCAAGTAAATGTTCCCTGTGCAATCTCCCCTCACAGGCAGAATCACCAGTTATCAGGGGCTTCATAAGGCAGATACAAGCACAAGATCAGAACAGATCATTTACCTTCCTGGCTTCAAACACCCAGTGACTTCTGCCATCATCATCCACCTGGTTCCACCAGCGCAGGCCAACCATGAGCCGCCCTGTGACATTCTGGGGGAGAACAGAACCGTGAGCTCCGTGTCTTCTGCCAAACCAACCTTCTGCCAAGGCTCACTGCCTGGGCTGCTGCTTTCCACAGTGCCCCTCTGCCTCACGTCTGGGAGAGCAAGACCCACAGCAATCCCATTTTCTCAGAGATCCAGCACAAGGGGCAGATCTGTGGTGATTCTGATAACAAAGCCCGTGGTGCCTCAAAAGGGAGCCTGAAAAATGTTCTCCACTTGACTTTCAAAAGGAACCGAGTACACAGAGATGTCAGAGTTTATTCCATAACACTCTGCAATCCACCACAGTGCTTGGGGGTGTTTTGGGGTATTGTTTTGTGGGAGAGGCACAAACAAATGACTTTTTAGAGACGTGAACATCACTGTCAGTTATTTTCACACTGCAAGGCAAAGATAACAGAAAGCACAAGGGGAGCTCACCTTTACAGCCCAGAAGTCACAGGACAGGAGGAGGATGATGGTCACCATGCAGGCGATGAAACTGTTGGTTAAGAGCTCACAGAGCAGGTAAACAACGATGGCACTGACTCGGAAGAATAAGTGGAAAAACGATGCCACTGGGTGCCTGGAATGAAGGACAGGACAGTCACAGCTCCTGCAGACAAGTGACATTGCCAAGGGATCTCCCAGCAATGCACAGGATACAGGGCAGCATCATAACATGAACCCAGCGTTCTGGAAATAGGGGAAGTAACTGCCTGGAAGCTGACACAAGGAAGAGACATTCCAGAAACTCCCTCTGTCATCACTGACCTGATTTTTGACTTTTTGGATCTCCTGGATACATCATCATCTGCATCAAAGAGAGACACATCTTCAATGTCATCATTGCTGTCCTGAGAGGGGGAGCACAGGCAAAGGGTTACAGGAGAAAAATGAAACCTGGGACAGTGTTCATCACCCAGAAAACCATAGAGGCACCTCAGCATCAGAATTAATTTGGGAAGAATGTGAAGATTTAATCACACACAAGCCTACACTGTGATGTGAGGAATTATCATTATGCCTTGGCGTGGTGAGCTGCACCTGGCTCTAACATACAGCCTCTGACGTCTTCTTCTACCTGAATAACAGTCCAGGTGGGACAAGATTTTTGTTCCTGAGCCCTCCAAGAGAGTCACTGCCCGGGACTGTGGCCAGGGTGGAAAACTGCTGAGAGAGGAGCCACCCTATGTGAGCCCCTCTATAGACAGCAGTGCAAAATGAGCCCCGGAGCTGCCGGTTCCCCGGAGCTGCGGGTTCCCGGAGCTGCCGGTTCCCAGGAGGCCGGTCTGTGTCGAACAGCGCTGGGCCCCGGCGGTGAGCCCGGCGGGGCTGTGGGTACGGACGGGCCTGTGGCGGCAGAAGCGCCTCTGTGCCCCGCAGTTCGCCCGGGGCCTGCGGGAAGGGGCTCCCGCTCCGACTCCCCGTCCCGATCCTACAATCCATGCCTAGGCCCCTGCTCCGGTCCCGATCCCGATCCCTAGATCCCGGTCCTGTGACCGATGTCCAAACCCCTGATCCCAGCCCGAGTCCCAGTGCCGCTCCCGATCCCGGTCCTGTGCCCCATGTCCAAGCCCCCGGTCCCGGTCCCGGTCCCGGTCCCCGTACCATGATCGGAGCCGCCACTTCCGCCCCGCCGCGCGGGTCACGGCCCTGGACCAATCGCGACGCGCTCCGCTCCATCATCCCGCCCACTGCTCCGTGCGTCACGGCCGCGGACCAATCACGACGCGATCCGTGACCCCGCTCGGCCGCGACGTGGCTGGGGCCGCGCGCCAGTCCTGCCAACGGCCCTGAGGGGAGCGGGGAGACCCGGGGGGACCCGGGGAACCGGCACCGCCTGAGGGGAACGGGGAGACCCGGGGGGACTCGGGGAGATCCCAGGGAACCGGCACTGCCTGAGGGGAGCGGGGAGACCCGGAGGGACCCGGAGAGACCCGGGGGGACCCGCGGAACCGGCACCGCCTGGGGCACCCGGGGATCCCGGGGAACCGGCACTGCCTGAGGGGAACGGGGAGATCCCATGGGATCCCGGGGAACCGGAACTGCCTGAGGCACCAGGGGATCCCGGGGAACCGGCACCGCCTGAGGCACCCGGGGAACCGGCACCGCTACATTTTTCCATCAGGCTCTCGTAAGGGACCTGTTCCCCGGGGGTTGTGGTTCCCCGGCCGCGGCAGGGCGGGTTCCTCGTTCCCTGGGAGAAGCCGCCATCCTGTGGCGGGATGTGACATCCCCGCTCCGCGGTGCGCAGCCACCTCGCGGTGACGGTCCCTGTGCCATGGCACACATGTGCCGGCTGCCAGCCTCCCTGCGGTTATCCTTCACTGGCTTCATCCCAGGGTTTGCAAGGCGAAGGTGGCGTTGAATTAAACAAGCCAACACTGATCACGACCCTGCTGTGCAGAGTTTCAGAGATTTTCATTTCAAACCAGAACTGCTGCTGAAAGTGCCTTGATGTGACCATGGGCAGAATTGGCCTGTCTCAAACCTCTGGAGCAAGGAATTTTTGGTACACCAGCCCAGATAGTCAAAGCTAGATAAATAGCTTTTTTCAAATACTAGAAAGGTTTTTGTCCTCCTGTTAAGTCCCCAGCATTAGTGAAAACCACAGAATCACAGAATGGTTGGGGTTGGAAGAAAGCTTAAAGACCATCCAATTCCATCCCCCTGCCATGGACAATCAAGTACCTGTAGGCACTTATCCACAAAAATGGGGAAATTGAACCCTTTAGCCTATTTTGCATTTCATAGAAGTGAAGTCTAAGCTGCTTTCCACAGGTCCTGGGGCTGTTCCTCCCCAGGGCAGCACCAGAGCTTCCCCTGCTGAACTTCCCCAGGGTTCTCTCAGCTCTGTCCAGCCTGGCCGGGTCCCTCTGGATGGCAGCTCCTCTCTGGGGTTGGTGGCACCTCGGGGCACCCTGCCCATGGTCCAGGGCGTTAATTAATAATGATGTTAAACAAAATCAGACCCAGGATTAGCCCCCAGTTACTGGCCTCCAAGTAGACTTTGCGCCACTGATCCATCAGCTTTCAGTCCACACATCTTCAGCTTCTACAGCCTAATCATTCCATAGAAGCTGTGCTAAGATGTTTTTATTATTATTCTCACAGGGTTAGCCTGTCCTGAGGTGTCAGACAGTGCCAGGTCAGTAAGGTCAGCAGGTTTAGGGAGTTTAATCCAGGACAGGGCTCAGTCCATTCACTGCCTTGAGAAATAGCTGAAAGTACCAATAATATTTCTTAGGAATTACAGTGGGGATGTGTTTTACACTTAAAACCACAGGGAGTATACTTAACTATACCAAACATACTTAAATATATATAAATGAATATATCTGTATTTTATACTTAAAACCACATGGCAGACTCAGCTGGAGTCCAGAATCCCAGGTTGTGGCTGTTGGTTGGACTCAGGGATCACCTCAGATAAATGTGTTATACCCAAGTTCTGGAGCAGGTGTTTTCCTCTCCCCAGTAAAGGAATCCACAGGTAGGCCTCTAACTTTCCTCAGCCAGGCTTTCCTTCTGGCCCTTTCTTTATCTTCCGTGGGCTTTGCCTGCTGTGCCTGATGCTGAGCTGCCACAGCTGCCTCCCACAGCTCCTGCTCTGCTGTCAGGAGCCTGAACCCACTGTCCCTGCGGGAACTGGAGGGACAGAGGGGCTTTATTCTCCTGGGAGCTTCATTGCTCTGTGCAGCTGTGCCAGGTGTTGGTTGGACTGGCTCCAAAGAAGCTGAGATTGTGCAGAGATCGATGAGCTGATCTCCATCTTTGGGGCCAGCAGTGTCTTTCCCATGGCCACTGGGAGTTTTCCTTTCTCGCAGCGAGCCACAACACTTGGGACGTACAACACGGGGAGCAGGGATGGAGGATTTCACAGCAGGGCCATGCAAGGAGTTCTTCAGCCTGAGCCGCAGCGTTTTGGTTTCAAAGGGAGTTGAGATTCTTGTCATGGTCAGAGAATGGCTGTGCAGCCTGGCACGCTGGAGCTGGGCTGCCTGCTCCTCCTGCTGCTGCCTTTTGGGCATGGGCGCCTTCCCAGGGCGCTGCCGCTGCGCTCCCCTGGCTTTGACAGAGAGCTCGGGGCTGGGGCTGCCCGGGGCCGGCCTGCAGGAGCTCTGCAGGGTGCCCATGGTCAGGAGGAACTTGTCAGGGGACATTGGACGGCTTGGGTCTGTCTGGGGCAGCTCATACTCCACGGTGGCCTCTGCCTCCTCAGGTGCAGGGGGAGCAGGGCCCTGTTTGTCTTCATCACCTGTAGCCAAAAACAAAGCAACATATTTGGGGTTCAGAGGTTTTCCTACATAGAGCATAGAATCAGAGAATTACTGAATAAGCTGAGCTGAGGGGAAGCCACAGGGATCACCCAGTGCAGCTCCTGTCCCTGCACAGACCCCCCAACAGTCCCACCCTGGACATCCCTGGCAGCGCTGTCCAAAGGCTTCTGGGGCCGTGCCCATTCCCTGGGGAGCCTGGGCAGTGCCCTGCACCCTCTGGGGGAAGAACCTTGCCCTATACCCAACCCCAGCCATTCCCTGGGTCCTGTCTTTTGCCAACCAGAGCAGCAGTTGGTATCTGCTGGCCTGAAAAGCAGGAACCTTTTCCCAGCCCATCAGTTCATCTGCAATATTCAATTTGTGGAGCTGGAGGATTTGTCATCACACTGTATTGAATAGCTCTGACTAAAAACAAAATAACAGCACTGTGTTACAATTGAAAAGGTGCCTGTTTCTGTGCAGTTGCCTTTCCCAGTGATGGCAGATCCTGAATGTAGGTGTTCTCTCACTTTCTTGGGTGTCTGTAATGAATAATTCAAGCCCTGATTCAGCAGCGTGTTTCCAAGCCCACCAGCTGTGTGAATATGAATATTACTACTGATTTCTGTCTTACTCAGTTGGAAAATGACAGTGCCTGTCTTGAAAAATGTGTTGAATTTACACCAAAGCCTTGTAAAGAGGCAGAAAGGTTTCACATAAGCCTAGAAAATGACAGAAACATTGAAATGGAACAGCACATCTGCTCTTGACAACAGCAGAGGGTCTGAATATTGGCTGGGCTGAAGGCAGTGGCTGCTTGGTCTGTAACTCAGTTTAGAAAAGCCAGGAAAGCAAGGGCTCAGTGTGATACTTTTGGGTCTTCCACGGCTCTTTGGTGGCTGCCGAGGTCTCGGGGACTTGTCCTGAGCTCGCTGCTGCTCCGCACTGGAGCCCTCGCGCTTCCCCTTCTGGGACTTCTTCTCCTTCACCACCTCTCTGTCAGCAGGCAGGGAATAGTCCCACACCACCGCCTCGAACTGGAGCAGCAGCAGTCTGCTGGGGGAGTTGGTTACCACCCTGGAGCAGGGAGGGAAGAGCCACAAAAGCACAGGAGGAATCACAAACATGGTGAGTCCTGTCTGAGGGGCTCCTGTGCAACACAACCCCCAGGGCCTCAAACAGATCCAAGATCATCACCTCTCCTTGAAGGAGCAGCAATCAACCCCATCAGTCACACACTGCACATCTTAACTTGTGCTCTGTGTGAGTCTCTGGGGCTCTTTTCATTCAGCTCCACAGCAAAATTAATTTAAAAATAATTAGGATGAAAATTTCCAGCGGTGGACAGAGCTAGATCAGAGCAGTGCTAGAGGATGGAAGCACCTAACTACAAATACCTTATTGTCAGGGACATCTAAATGTGGATTGAAGGCTGTGCTGGTCTGGTTGGGATGGAGTTAATTTCTCCATAGCTGCCCATTTACTGCTGTGTTTTTGAGCGTGGCCAGCCCAGCCTTGAAACCACAGCAGTGTTTTACCCATTGCTTCCACGGAAGCTGGGAGCCACCTTTAGTGAGAGGTGCAAAAGTAAATGAACCTGGAAGGAGCTCTCATTATTGGCGTTTCTAAGGAGGCTGTAGGTCAGGGAGCAGGCAGAGACTGTCAGGTATTGGCTTGATTCTCCAACCTCCTAAAAATTTCTGAATTCAGCTTTACGGTTGGATCTGTATCTTCAGCTATAGGAAAACAGGAAATTGTACATTTTTGAAAAGACTAAAGAAATCTCTTCAGCCATTGTGAACTAAACTGGATTATTGAAGCAGTTAATAAATAGTGGAGCCCTTTAAAAGTTTTTTTTGTGAGAAGGAAAAACACACAGCTCCTTAAATTTCAGTGTGATCTACCAAATTTGGGTCAGAGCCTGCTGGCAGCTGCTGTCACCCACCTGTTTCCTGCAACATAGAGAGCAGACACGGGGTCCCCAGGGCTGCTGGGCTCCAGCACTTGGAGGCAGGTTCCAGTCAGGAAGTTGAATATCCGAATGTGTCCATCAGCACAGCCACTGATGACTCTGAGGTACAGGAACTCCAGGGCCAGCACTTCCCTGAAAACACACCAGGTGAGGGTTGGCACTTCCATGGTGCTTGCACAGGGAGAAATAAATGCTCAGAGAGCTCTTTTGGCCTGGAGGAGAGGCAGAGCTGTGACTGCAGCAGCAGCCTGCACTGAGGGGCTGATGGGGACATTGCAAAGCTCTGACAGAGAAGTCTCAGATCACTCCATGGCCAAACCAACAGCCCAGTGCATCCTTCCACTGGAAGGTGTCCCTGCCCTTGGCAGGAGGTTGGAATGAGGTGATCTTTAAGGTCCCTTCCAACCCAAACCATTCTGGGATTCTATGATTCCATGCTCCCCATAGCAACCATATGGTCATGGCCATCTGCTGCATTTGAAATTTCAGATTTTTGTCCAGGAAAATCAATGAAAACCATACGATTCTCCAGTTTTCACAGTTCTAGATACAATTAAAGTTTGAGAGAATGGCAAAACATGCAGTTGGTCAGCATGAAACTGGGCCACCTCTATTCCTGCCCAGGTGATGTGACACCCTGTGGCACACAGCGAGGGATCCTTGGAATATTGGGCTGTGCTCTGTCTTTAGTCATCCCTGGTTGTGACAAAGGGTTGTGGGTTTGCATTTCAGGTTGTTCAGGTCTTTACTGAAAATGCTGCTTGTGACCATGTGGTGCCTGACAGAGCCTTTGAGACAAAGGTTGGAGAAAGTGGGGATATTTCAAATTCTCAGGCTGGTAATTAATGCATTTCCTGGTCCTGTAAGGGGCACATTTTCTTTACAGATTCAGTCCACTGTTGAACACAACTTGAAACACATCTGATTCCTACTTGGGATGGAAGAAAGCTATCAGGCATCTCCTAAATTTTCCCAACATGCTCCATCCCAGGGCATATCCATCACTGCTCCCTGTGACGAGGTGCCACTGGTCAAAGGACAAGCAGAGAACTGGGCCTTGGTGCCTCTCTAATGTCTGCAAAGTAAAAGAAGAAGGTGCAGCACTATCAGTAATCTGGATGTAAATCTGAGGTGTCCCATGGCTTTCAGGAGACCAGCCTGATAGGGTATTACAGGATGTTATTGCACCAGTGCATCCTGTGGATAACTCTGTTTTGTAGTTACTGAAATGTTCTGGGCTTGGTGCTGCTGCTGAGCTCCTGGCATGGAATAACATCCCTTCTCCATCTTTATTACGTGTGATAAAGAGATGTTACTCCACTGAGACCTTTGTGGTCTCTGGAATGTTGTTCCAGGAGGGAAGAGGGGGCTCCCCGGGGGGAAGGGGCTCAGCTGGAGCTGGGATATCTGAGATATCTGGGCTATCCCTCCATTTCTGCACAGGTAAAGAGCTTCCCTTCCCTCCCAGGTATGGACTGACACTGATCCTGGACACCTGAGCAGGGAGTTCACAGGCTCAGAGCTCCCACAGCTGCCCAGCTGCTTCAGCTCCAGAACCTGCTCCTGAGAGCAACTTTCCGTTTTGGGAGCCCTGACCCCTGGTGCCTCCAGCCCCAGGGTACTGAAGCTCTCCCATCATTTCCCTGGTTCAGAAGGTTTCTGAGGGAGCAGAGATGAACAAGAGTGAGCAGTGAAGGGGGTGAAGCAAATCACACCCTGCCTTAAAATCAGCAGCTGGCTGCAAGTCAGGTTTTTAATTATCTGCAGTTCCCTTGATTGGTTTAGACTGCTTTGGGGGTTGTTGGGGGGATTATTTTCTTTTTTAGAAAGTCTTTGGCGAGTGTAAAAAGCTGTAATGAAGTAGCAGAGAGTTTTGACCATTTAGCACAGAATTACCCACCCAAGAGGAAATTCACCTTGATCAGAGCCCCTGACTCAGCACTCCAGACCTTCACCAGCCCTCGGTGACCCCCACTGACCACGTGGGTCCCGTCCATCCTCACTGCCCACACGGGGCTGCTGTGCATCAGAGTCCTCAGACACTTCCCACTCTTCAAGCTCCACACTGTTGGGGCAAAAGGAAGGAGAATTAAAAATACATCTGCCCCAGGGCTGAGTTTTGGGAGTACAACATGCATTAAAAAATACTGTTGGGTAACAGTCACACCTTGTACATGGAGCTCTGTGAGGAGCTGAGTGTTGGCTTAAAAAGCATAATTTTATGGCAAAAAATTTAAATGTGAAGTCCAGAAAAAGCACATCTTTTCCACCTTTATTCTATAAGGAAACATCTGGCAGAACTCAAAGCTGATACCACATGCCCAAGGGTTGGGATGGCATTACAGCCACATAACAATTAATTCTGAATCAAAGCAGAAATAATGAGAGTTTAGTCCCTGACACAATCAGAGGCTGTGTGTTTATGTGTCCCCAGCTTAGATTTTGTGAAACACCCTCTGACTCACAGCCTTCCTTCCAGCCCATCCCTGTGTCCCACTCCCCCTGCCTGTTTCCTGCAGAGGTTCCCCTGGCTGGGAGCTCCCCTGGCCGCCCTCACCTTTCACCGTGCCATCCCCAGCTCCCGACACAAAGTGCTCCTGGTGGGAATGCAGGCAGGTGACTGTGGCGTAGTGACCCGAGAAGGTTCTCACACAGGCACCACTGTGAATGTCCCAGCACCTACAGAGCACCAACCCAAAGGAGGAGAAACCAGATGAACTTTAAGATGTGATTCTATTATTATTTCCTATTTATGTGCCCAGCTCTGCTCCCACACACCAGGTTAGAACCAGGAGCTGTTCCACTGAGGTGTCAGAGAAATTGTAGTGATCGAGTCAGGCTCAGCACTGATGTTTTACCCCAGGGGCCGTGTGTCCCAGGCACAGCCCCAGCTCACCTGATGCTGAGGTCCCAGCTGGTGGTGCTGAGCAGGAGCCCCTTGTCCTCGCAGAGGCACAGAGCCCTGCAGGGCCCGGCGTGCCCGGGGAGCAGCAGGGGCACGTCCTGCCCTGCTGGCACCCCCAGCAGCCTCACCCTCCAGTGGGCAGCAGCCACCCAGTCCCCTCCACTGTAGTGGGCTTTCCTCCTCCTGTCCGACCTGCACACAAGCAGTGCCTGGGGTGAGCTTTAGCCAGCTCAGGCCTGGCTCAGCATTTCCCTGCCTTGAACTGAGCAGGGTGGGCAGCACTGCAGGGGTGAATCCTTTGCAGGGCACCACCACAGTCCCTAAATCTGCATGTCCCCCTTTGTATCAGGGTGGGCAGAGGGACGAGGGCTCCTCCCAGCCCCATACCCATGGGATACACCATGGATCACTGACCCTTATTCCTTTGCAACCAGCTTATCTTGGTATCTTTATTTTAAAAATGGAGATTTTTCTTAACACTGCCACTGAGGCACCCTTCTCCAGCCTCCAGGAGGATCACAAGGAAGGAACAGCTTTCCTAAAGCTGCTCTGGGCACTTTGGGCACTCTGGGCACTGCCCACAGCTGGGCACTCCACTCACTGCTCCAGGAGGACACGGGTCTTGTAAGGGCCACAGAAGACATTCCTCTCTTCCAGCTCGATCTTGTCAGTTTTCAGTCCCTGGTAGGCTTCGTGCAGACTGAAATCCTCTGTCTGATGGCAAGAGGAACAAGGAAAAGCAACTCGGGGAGGCAGGAATGCAGCATTATTCCATAGCACTGAGCATATCTGCCCTAGGGATGAGCCCAGCACAGACCCAGAGTGTTGGTGAGGAAAACCAGAGTGCAGCAAGGCCCTGCTTAGTCCAGGGCTGTTCCCAGGCCATGTTCTGTGGCAGAAATGGAAGCCCTGAAAGCTGCACCCTTTATTTTGTGGGAAGAAGGCCCCTGGCCCCAGGATTGTGCTGTGACTGGGGACACACAGGGATGGAGCAAAGGCTTGGGAATGCCTCCCAAACTCCCTCCCGTGTGGGAAAGTGCTGAGCAAGCCCTGGTCCCTACAAACTGCTCACCATGGGGCAATCCAAAAGCAGGAGTGGGAAAGAACAGAGCAATTCCAAATTCCCTGTGCTGTGTGCCAAGAGCTGTCCTCTCTCCCCCCCAAACACTGGCATGCAGCATCCATGGCAGGCAAACAGCCTCCAACAAACCTTTGATTTACGTCTCTTCTTCTGCTCCTTCTCCTTCGCTTCAATGACCTCACCCTCATCATTTAACTGGGGAATTTGCACATCGACTCTTTTAGCATAGTTTGGGATGGCTTTTCTGGGACACAACTCCTGGAATAAACCAACAGAGGCAACAGCTGTGGCAGAGCCCAGGCAGGCAGGGGGTGCTGCTCATCTCCTCAGGGTGCTGAGGCTCCTGCAAAGCTCAGCTGCATGCTTCAGCTTCTTCTTGGGACCTGGCTTACATTTAGCACTTTGTCTACCTAAGGTTTAACTTCTGGTGAAAAAGAATTCCTTTTTATTATTTTTCCAAACTCTAGTCTTAACCTTTTAATAAGGTGCAAAATTTTGAGCTTGTCTCATCTTTGGCAGGCACTCAGTTGATTCAGAATCCAAACTGACTGGGATGAGAGGCTCACAAAACACCTTGGTCGACACTCAAGATTCATTTTTAGCCTGTGAAACCTTCCCTGAAGCCTTTTTGGAAGGCAGCACAGAGCTGAGTTTCTGTGCTCCCTTCACAACCGACAGCAGCAGAGGCTCCAGACTCTCTTGGGGGAGGCTCCTTCACTCCTCTCTGGTCTGTGGCAGGTACTGCTGGCCAGGCCAGGCCTGTCCCAGGATTTCTGCATTCCCAAGTTCCAACCATGGCCCCCAGCTCCTCACAAAGGCACCTTGCATTCCCCTGCCCTGTGTGGAGCAAGTGAAGCTCATTCCTGAGCTGCCCTGGGAGCTGTTGTAGCTCTGCCCAACCTCCACTACCACTGGAAATTTTCATTGAGACCAAACTCTGCTCTCTTGAAGCACATTTGGATCCATTTCCAGAGTCACAGGCTCTCTACAGGAGAGTAAAAGCCATTCTCTGGTGCTCCCTTGTGACAGTGTGAAATGTCACCTGGCTTTGCTCTGCAGCTGGAGGTGGAAGGGCCATGGCAGAGGTGGGGGCAGCCTCTGGTACAGGAATTTCCATTTAACATCTTGAGCAACAGCAAAACCTCCTCTTTTTAAACTGCATGATCATGGCAGGAGCCCAGGTATCCCACCTTCAGCTGCAGGAGGTTCTTCTGTACTGCCCTGCGACACTCCTGGTCCTCCCGGAGCCGCCTGACCAGGAACCCCCAGTGGCCATTCACAGCAGAGCACGCGTTCAGGGATTTCTGATCCAAAAACCCTGGGGAGGTAAAGGGACAGCTTGACTAATCTGCACTGGAGACCACTCCTGACCCTTAGGGGAAACCAGTGGAAAATCAGAGCAGCTTTACCCAGGATGGATGTGGAGAGATGGAACGGCAGGACACGGGTGAAATCCTTGGCTCGGCCGTCATTGGAATGTGACTGCGGGGATGGAGGGACCATGGTGGCATCTGCATCAGCTAAGGACAAGGGTCAGCTGTCCCCTGCACCGGGACCCTCCTGGCAGGGCACTCGGTGTTCCGGGGCCAACAGCGCCTTCTGGCGCTTGTCTCCTGGAAAACAGGGAATTTCAGTCCTGGAGTGCTCGGGTTTGGGTGCCATGGACAGCACCCATGTCAGCACTGCCCTGGAGGAGCTGGGTGGTCTCTAACTCATCACTTGGGCACTGTGCAAGTGACAGGAAAATGCTGGGAACGCTCGTGGTGTGAGGACAGCTCACAGCGGCGGGGCTGAGGGACAGGGGGACATCTCTTCCCCCTCACCCCTGCCCTGGGTAGTGGGGAGGGCTCGTCCCTTACGGAAACACCAGCGGATCAGGGGCCACGGGCTGGGGGGAACGCAGGGCAGCACTTGGCTCTGTGCTTTGCACCCTCCGGCTCTAGCAGCCAGAGCAGGGCAAGGTGACACCCAGGCTCCCAGGGGGCACAGCAGGGCCACTCATGGCAGGGACATCGCGCCGCTTTTCTGAGAACGGGGGAAAACCTTCTCTGACTTCGGCCGCTCGATTTTCATCAGGAGGAGTGTGTGCCACGACCGGAGCTGTGACATTGCAGAAGGAAACGAAGGGAGCGGCTCACCTGCCCGGGGCTCCCGCCACCGCCACCGCCACCGCCACCGCCACCGCCACTGCCCTGCGACAGTTACCGTAATTCCAACCGCCGCCGTTAATTAATGCTGCTGGGAGCCGCGCAGCCCGCGGGCACGGCCCTCCGCCGGCGGCGCCGGGGGACGGCCGGGGGATGGCCAGGGAATTGGGGATGTCGGGGGGCCGGGGGATGGCCAGGGAAAT
>JBBMKD010000054.1:11060895-11073860 GCA_037834095.1 Argya squamiceps | reverse complement strand
TCTGGGTGCCTGTGGACTGTCGTTGGCTGGCCATGGAACTGGGGATTTCGGGGGGCCGGGGATGTTGGTTTAATGGCGATATCAGGATGCCGGGGGATGTGGGGGTGATGGCAGGTACCAGGGGATATTGGGGTGCCAGAGGATGCTGGGGGATGTTGGGGGGTGCTGGGCGGTGTCGGGGTGTCAGGGGATGTGGGGGTGATGGCAGGTCCCAGGGGGTATTGGGGTCCCAGGGGTCGTTTGGGGATGTTTGTGTGCCGGGGGATGCCAGCAGCCCCTCCGGGATGGGGACCCGCAGTCAGGGCAGGGCACTGTGCCAGCCCCCAGCATAGCTGGGCTGGGAAACGACACAAACGGGCACGGAAAGCCCCAGGAAGTGGAGCACGAGTGGCCTTTGGACTCCGGTGTTTGGTTTTAGACACAGAGGCCCAGAGGTCACCCAGGTCACAGGCACGGTGCTGGCCCAGGGCTTCCGGGGGAGATGGAGCAAAGGTTTTGGTCACACACGTTTGGTCACACAGAGCAGGCAGGTGGCTCTGCTTGCCTGAGCTTCCCCAGATTAGGAAAAGAGCTGATTTAGTCATCTGAAAGTCACAAATGCACTTAGAGTGAGTAAAGGCTGCTTCATGCATCATTTGGGACAAGGGGCATTAACCAGGTCCCTGATGTCACCTCCCTCCAGCAGGGCACAGCCATGTCCCCCAGGGCAGAGTCCCTGCTGTGCCCTGTCCGTGTGTGCAGGAACACCCTGGCAGGGCAAACCCCACCAAAACCACCTCCAACACCCCTGAAAACCCCCATTTCCCCCATGCCCTGAAGTCCCAGGGCTCATAGGGCCCCCAAGCCCTGCTGTTGACACAACACCCCCTGCAGCACCCTCACCCCAGGCAGGGGGGAGCACATCCCCCCTGCCAGCTCCCCTCAGGACCCCCAGGATGACTCCAGCAGCTGCACAGGGAGCTCAACTGGCACCTGAGGGCACTGTCCGCAGTTCAGTATTGATGTGAAGGAATCAGGGAAGCACAGGCCAGCACTGAGATAGCAAGTGTGTGTTTCTGGAAGGTGAGAGAATTGGAATCGTTCAGCCTGGAGAAGAGACTCCAGGGAGACCTTAGTGCCCTTTCCAGCACATGAAGGGGCTCCAAGAGAGCTGAGAGGGACCTGGGACAAGGAACTGAAGCGACAGGTCAAAGGAAAGTGATTTCAAACTGCTGCAGGGCAGGGCTGGATGGGGTATTGGGAAGAAATTCCTCTTTGTGAGGGTGGGCAGGCCCTGGCACAGGGTGCCCAGAGCAGCTGTGGCTGCCCATGGACCTCTGGCAGTGCCCAAGGCCAGGGCAGGAGCAGGATTTGGAGCAGCCTGGGACAGTGGGAGGTGTCCCTGCCATGGCAGGGGTGGCACTGGATTGATGCCCGGGTGATTTCCTGGCTCCAGCTGTTCTGGGAAAGGTGAAGACACCCCAGGAAGGGACATGGAGGTGAAATCCTGTGTCTGGGAGGTTTGCACTGGGAGGAACTGGATGCAAGAGGCACCACAAGTGTTCTCATAAACACCAGCATTTAGTTCTGATGGTTATTTTTATTGTAGAGCTCTCTGAATCCTTCACCAAACCGTGGGAGCCCCAGACAGCCCTGCCATGAGGAGCTCAAACAGCATGGGAGGGGATGGGGGAGGGACAGCAGTTCCTGGGGTGGGGTGGGACGGGCTGGGAGCAGGCTGCTCATGGAGCTGTTGGCAGAGGTGCCCGAAGTTCTCAGAGGAGAAGCTCCAAGCCCAAACTGTCCCTCCTGTGGAGGCTGTGCCCTGGTGGCCTCAGGGCTCGCTCTGCGGCAGGGTGGAGACCCCTGAAGGGCCTTTCCTTGTCTTGCTCTCCCAGCTCAGGACAGCGAGTGTGGGAGAGCAAAGAACTTGCTCGGGATCGCCCTCCTCTCAATCTCGAGCCACAGGGAGAACAAATCCAGCTCCCTGTGCTCTGTGGCCAGCTGGAAGGTGAAGCTCTGCAGCAGTGTGGTGAGGAAGAGGAAGAGCTCGATGCGGGCCAGCGCCTCCCCCGGGCACATCCGCTTCCCTGGGCAGGAGAGAGGGGTGACCCCGGTGGGGACCAAAGGGACAGGAGGGTGCAGGCAGCCTGTGGTGCCCCGGGGTGTCTGTGCTGGCACTCCTGGGCACGGGGCACTGACCTGCTGAGAAGGCCATGAAGGCCTCACGCTTCCTGAACTCGCCCTTCTGGTCCAAGAAGTGCCCGGGGTCCACGTTTTGGGGGTTCTCCCACTGGGTTGGATCCGAATGCACAGAGGAGATTACTGGGATGACAGGAGTGCCCTGTGGGAGAGGGATGGGGCAGGGATATGAGGAGGGACATCAGCACCATGCCGTGGGCTCTGCTGGGGGGGATTAGTCAGGGGGGCCATCTGGGGGAGGCTGGCTGTGCACCCCAATATCCAAGCAGGTTCCCATGGGGAGGCAGCCTGGAATGGTGGCTCTGTGCCACTGGGACAGCTGACGTGGGGCTCTGCTGTCCCCATGGTCCTGTGCCAGTCTCTGTGCAGCTCATGAGACACAAATTACTGAGTTATTCCCATGGATTTCTGCTAAAGCCCCTCTCACTGCCCCGGATACAAAGGCAGGAGATGTTCTCTCAGGGTGGGTTTTGCACACAAGGCTCGTGGTCCAACCAGGAGTGGTGCCTGTCCCCAGATCTGCCGGGGGCTGGTGGGGGGCTCTGGCCTGGCCCCACCCCAGGGTGGGCTCTTGCTCCAGCCCCCCAGCCCTGCACAGCTCATGGTGGGAAGAGCTGTTTGCTAGGACGGGCAAGGAAGGGACCAGGGGGTGTGGGCAGGACAGGCAGTGACATTCACCTGCCTCTGCTCCCCTCTGAAATGTCATCGCTACGAGGATTGGGAAAGAGCCGGGACCTTCAGACGTGTGCAAACAGTCCAGGGACAAAGGCAAATGTCAGCCAAGTCCCCCTGTCACCCCTCCCTCGGGGCAGAGGCTGGGGGGCACACTGTGTACCTTGGGGATGGTGTAGCCCCTGAAGAGGCTGTCCTGCGTGGTCATGCGCGGGAAGTTCTCGGTGCGGGTCTGGTGGAGGCGCTGCAGCTCGTGGATCACGGCGTTGGTGTAGGGCATCCGCAGCTTGTCCTCCGTGCAGGGGGCTCGGCCAGCGCCCACCACGGCATCGATCTCCTCCTGCACCTTGCCTGGGGACAGCAGGGGGGCTGGGTGGGCACCCAGTTGTGCAACCCTCCCAGAGTTTCTCACCAGCCTCCACGGGATTTACCCTAATCCTGGGAATGGGCTAGAGGGGTAGCAACCTGGCCTAATCCCATGTAGAGCCAGAACCAGAATCTCTGCCCTCATCCCTGCCTGCATCAGGCCAGCTCAGAGCATCTCCCACAGGCCAGTCTGGGGCCATCTGCAGGGGCAAGGATGGAGCCCAGGGAGAAGCACCCGGATCCCCTGGCCTGTGGGAGTCTGTGTCTAACAGCTGTCACCCTTGGGTGACCCCACAGGATGATTTGGACCTGCCCCCAAACAGGACCCACCAGGGCTGGCACCCTGTGCCCCATGAGCACCCCAGGCACAGGAGCAGCTGTGTTTTCTGCCCTACCTTGGATGTGGGGGTGCTTTGCCAGCATCAGCAGGGAGAACAGCAGGGTGTTGCTGGTTGTCACCGTCCCGGCACTGAAGAGGTTGAACACTGACATGACCAGGTCCTCGTGGCTGTACATGGTCTCTGCGCTGCCCTTCTCCTGCCAGAAGGTGTGGGGGGTGGGATTCAGAGTGGTCTGGGTGATGCTGCAGGCTGCAGCCAGGCTGGAGGGCAGCCCCCCTCTACCTTCTCTGCCCTCATCAGGAAACAGTCTATGTAGTCCCGGGGGCAGCTGGAGTCCAGGGTCAGCTGGTGGAACTGCACCTTCTTCTGGATGTGTTCCTTCAGCCTCTGGCAGTCGGCCAGGACTTTCTTGCGAGGCCCCGGGAGGCGGTGCACGATGCCGGGGAAGGCGTTGTACACCTGCGGAGGGCGGGCACGGCGGGGCTCAGGCTCGCGGCTCCTGCCCGGAGCCTCCCAGCCCCTCCCAAAGGCGGGGAGCATCCTCAGCCCCCGAGGGCAGCAGGCAGAGGTGCGGAGCACAGCGGGCTCCCACCTTGGCCAAGGGGGACAGGAAGAAGCTGACGTAGTTGCCCATGGCGTTGAGCAGCTCCAGGAAAGCGGTGTCGCTGTAGCTGTAGCGGCTGCCGAACACCACGGAGCAGATCACGTTGGCAACGGCGTGCCTGAACATGGTCATGGGCTCAAAGGCATTGCCTGCGGCCACAAGAGGTGTGAAAAGCATCCAAAAGTCACCAGTTATTGATCTGCTTCAAGACAGAAGACACCCTTGCCCCCCAATCCCAGTCCCTGAATTGAGCTCTGGCTGATCTGCTGGGCCACAGCAAAGAGCCCTGCTGAGCTCTGGGCTCCTCCAGCCACCTCCCTGCCCCTAAACCCCTTCCCCAGCTCGGACTGAGGGGAGCAGAGGCAGCTGCAGGAAGCCCCAGCAGATATGCTGGCACTGGCAGGAGCTGGGCACTGCTGGAGAGGAGGAAATCACCCGGATAACCCCGAGTCACCGGGGCAGGGTCCTGGCTGTGCGTTCCCAGGGAATGCTCCTCACTTGTGGCAGCCCCTGCACCAGTTCAGAGCAGGATCTCCCTCCTGGCCTTCAGCCGTGGCTGGGGTGGGGCTGGATCTCAGCCCTCCCCTGCAGGGATCACCCACACCGAGCCCTGCAAACAGCTCTGGGGCCACACATGATCCATGGGGCACTTGTGTGTCCTCTGCCTGCCACAGGGCCAGCAGCCACGTCACCTTTGTGCTTTGCCAGCAGCTCCACCAGGTGCTGGGCCTCCTGCTGCACCTTCTGGGACATGGAGCTCTTCCCCATGCCGAAGTCCCGCAGGGTGCTGAGCGTGAACCTCCGCAGCTCCCGCCACTTCTTCTCATTGTGGGAGACAAATCCTGCAGGGACGCAGAGGAGATCAGCCCCTGCCCACCCTGCTGCTCCCCAGGACTGGGAACCCTGGTCTGGGCCAGGCTGAGGAGCAGCAGGGCAACAGGATGGGAGCCATGCAGGTGTGCAGTGTCCATGAAAGGGTGAGCATCTTTACAGCCACACAGAACAAAGCTGGAACTAACTGCCTAACTGCAATTAATACTGTCCTTGGCAAGGGTCAGAAAATGGGTTTTGAAGGTCTTGGGTGCTGAGCCCTTCCCTAGACTTGGGCATGGCCATCTGCTCACCCCAAGAGATCCAGGAGAGATCCAGGCACTCACCATAGTCTTTGGAGAGCTGCATCAGGAAGGGGATCTGGGGTCTTCCCCCAAATTCCTCGGAGTGTCCCACCAGGGCGTCCTTCACCGCCTCGTACCCACAGAGCACCACCACGGGCTTCAGCCCCAGCCACACAGTGAAGATGGGGCCGTAGGTGCTGCTGAGCTGGGGGGACGGGCAGCTCTGTGAGCCAGGCTCCCACGCCAGTTCATTCACTTCATTTCGAACTGGGACTCGAGCCCACAGCACGGCTGAGTGCCCAGCAGGGATGGGAAGTGTCTCCCTCAAAGCTGTGACCTCATCCCACTCCCAGCCCCGTCCCTGTCCCTGTCCCTGTCCCTGGGGGTTTTATCCCAGTGCCCCTTTGAGGGGTTCAAAGCATCATCTCTGGAAGCAGCAGCAGAGGGACATTATCACCACATGGGTCCCTCACAGGAGGAGAAAGGCTTCAAGAACAGGGTTGGTTCTGCTCCCAGCAGAAGGGATTTAGGCAGTTCTGGTAGAGCAAGAGATGAGGAAGGGAAGAAGAGAAAAGAAAGGTAGGAAGAGTCACCTGTGGGATTCCCCTTTCATTTTGGCACGGCACTTTCCCACCGTCTGTCCTGCTGGGGCTGCCAGTGGGTCCAGCACAGCTGCTTGTCCCTTACCTTCTCGTAGTGCCTGTAGAGGGGCAGGACATCTTTCTGCCACAGGTTGCCCAGGATGGGCCACGGGGCTGGGCCAGGGGGCAGCCGGCTCCTCTTGGTGTCATTCTTCCAGCCCAGGAGCCACAGGACGGAGAGGAGGAGGAGGAGGAGAGTGACGATCCAGCATCCATCCTCACCGCGCTGCCGAGCAGGGAAAGAAAGGAAGGAATTCCAGGGAGGAGACTGAGCAGAGAGCAGAGCGGAGCCCAAAGCTGTGTGTCTGCCCTCCCCTGCTCGCTGCAGGCACGGCCCTTCCCGAGCACCGGGGGCTCCGGGCTGCTCGGGGGCACCGAGGGGCTGCTCTGTCCCCGCCGGGGGCACCCCTGTTCCCGCTGTGCTGTGACAGAGCTCCCCGAGCCGTGCTGGGCACTGCGAGCTCTGTCACAGCCCAGGGGACCACTGGGGACATGGTGACTGTCCTCTGCCCGCCCTCCTGAGTCACCTTCGCTCGGTGCTCTCTTGTGGTGGCACACGGCGGAGGAAGAGGTGACTGTCACTGTCCCGGCCAAGCCTCTGATATCCCCTCCAGTCACTGCCCTGCTGGCCACTGCCTTGCTCACCGGGACGGTGACCCCGGAGAGGATGTTCTGGTAAACAGAAACACCTTCCAAGGGGGGCACCGTGCCTGGCCACACATCTGGGGGGGTGATAGCGTTCAATCAAACTCCTTTGTGATGAAAAACGGCTCAGAATATGGAAAAACCTTTTTTTTTTCTGGTATCTTTTGGGGTTCCTCTTGGGCTTTGGAGGAACACCAGCCCAAGGTGTTGTGGTTGTTGCAGGTGTGGGTTAACTCCTCTCTGGGCTCCTCCAATGTGCATCTTGCTCTGAGCACCTGCACATCTGGCACGGGCACAGCCACCCCACCTCTGGAGGAGAGCACTCACAGCTCTCGGCTGAGCAAGCTGGGCACAGGCCAGCTCCCAGGAAAGGATGGGATTCCTCCTGGAGGAGAAGGGGAGGAGGTTCAGGTCCGTGCTGGCCCCTGCAGAGGGAGGGAATTCCCCTCAGCAGAGGGAATTCAGCGGTGCTGGCAGAGAGGAGCCCACCCTGCTACACTCCCCTGGAGCAGAGCATCTCCCAGAGCAGCCATGGCATGAGACTCCCCCAGGCTTTGGGGAGTCCCCCCAGCCTCCCTGCCCTCCTCCTCACACCCTTCCCATCCAAGCCATTTTCCAGCTGATTTCCAGATCCCACCGTGGGCTTGGAACAAAGCTGCTCCCACAGGTTCTCCTGATCCCCTGCCCAGCTCAGCTCAGCTCAGCAGTGACACTAAGGCAATTAATGTTGTCCTAATGCCACTTTCCCATTGGCATCCCAGCCCTGCAAGGTGCTCTGCTCCCCCAGGGCCTCCCTGTGGAATGGAGGATGTGCGAACACCTCTGCAGCACATTCCAGGCTGTCCCCTGTGCCAGCCCAGGCTGAGGCAGCCCTGGCAGCCACTCTTCAGGAGGCACAGAGCAGTTAATGACTGAGCTGGGAGCGTTTTTGGTTGCTCTCAATAATGCAGCAGCACTGGCTGAGCGAGCCTGGCTGTAATTACAGGGCCAGTGTCATTTGCCATCACTGTCACCCTGATGGCTGTAAGGGAGCTCCACAGCAATGCCAACACCCCTGTCACACCCCTGGGGTCATTTCTGGGGTTTTGTCACACCCCTGGGGTCATTTCTGGGGATTGCTGTGGGGTGTCTGCAGAAAATCCAGTTGTGTGCACTGTTAACCAAGCCCTGGGGTGAGGGAGAGGCACAGTGTGATTTGTCCCTGATACGAAGTGTGGTTTGTGTGGTCCCAGGGCTTTCTCCTCGTGGGGCAGAGGCAAAGCAGTGGCCAAGGGGGCATCCTTGGTGGCCAACAGGGCACCCTTGGTGCCCAGTGAGGAGCCAGAAGGCAGCCAGTGGCCAGCTCAGGGAGAGACCAGTGTGACATCAGCAGTGCCATGGTGGCAAAGTGCTGGAGCCGTGCTGGGAGCTGGCTGCAGATGGATCCCACCAGGGTGTTGTGTCCCAGCTCTGGTGGCAGCCCTGGGCACTGAGCGGGGCTCTGGGCTTTGCTGCCTGGGGTCCAACCCTGCACTTTGTGGGGGCTCAGCACAGCAGTGCTGGGCCCTTCTTTCATCCATCCCCACGTCCCGACTAAACCAAGCAGACAGCCTGGCCAGGCTTTCCAAGGCATCCTCATCGCACGAGCAGCACGAGGCTTTCCCCAGTGCCAGCACCATTCTCCTGGTTCATGAAACATCTCAAAGGTCTCTGGGAGCCCTGTGGGACACCAGGGGTGGGTGTGAGAGGCAGCCAGGTGGTTCTGTGTCTGCTCTTCCCAAGCAGGAAAACCCAATTCAAGCAGAAGATGAAGCAAGCCTCACCTTCCCTCGATAAATATCATCAAACACGTGCTCCTGGTTTGAATTGCAATGGAGCAGCAGCAGGTGATCCGTACAGGGGTGGCAAAGCAGAGCAGAGCTCAATCCCAGCATTGGGAACAGGCGTGGGAAGGGTAATGGTTAATCAGGGACAGCCAGCCTTCATTTGGATCCTTCCGTGGCTGGAAGAACGAGAGCTAGACGCTGTGCCCGTTAATCAGAGCCTGCACAGAAGGCAGAGGAAGGCCGGCTCTGTCTGCAGTGCCTGCGGGATCCATCGCGCTCCAGAGCCGTGCACATCAAAGGCAGGATGCCCCGGGGCCAGTGTCCCGGTGTGAGGACAGGCAGATCCCAAACATCCAGTAATACCTGGGAATGTGCCCCTGGAGCGGCTCCTGCTCTGCGGGCACAGCCCCTCTGCCACCCTGGGCACCAGGCAAACCGGGAACCAGCCAGAAATGCTTCCCAGCACAGGGAACCACAGCCAGAAATCCTTCCCAGTCAGGGAACCAACCACAGCCAGAAATCCTTCCCAGCACAGGGAACCAACCACAGCCAGAAATCCTTCCCAGCGCAGGGAACCACAGCCAGAAATCCTTCCCAGTGCAGGGAACCACAGCTAGAAATGCTTCCCAGCACAGGGAACCATCTCCAGTGCCTGGGATGACAAATTGTGGAGATATAATTAAGCTTTCCAATAGTGTTTTAATTTCTAATCCCCCCCTGCTTCCCCTGCTGCCTATCCGAGGGGTGTCGGGTGTGAGAAGTGAGGAGTGGCTCCGGGAGGTTTGCAGCTGCACCAAGCAGTGCCCATAGGGCCTGCAGTAATTAATGTCTTAATTAGCCAGCATTCATTCATTTATCCCTTCTGTAATGCCCTGGAGAGTGAGGCTGGCTGCAACAGGGGCTTGTGGTGGGTCTGGATTATTATGGGTGCAATTCCAGGAAAGGAGCCTGCAGCTCTCTCCTCCCAGGACCAGGGCCCTGCTCCCATTTCTCCATAAACATGACTCTATTCCTGAACAGTGTCTGGAGAGGGCAAATCTTGCCCTGTGTTAGTGGAAAACGAGCCGAGCCTTGCCACACTCCCTTTTCCCTGGTGGTGTGATGGATCCCAGCAGGATGTCAGGGAGCTGTTGGGAGAATCATCCAAAGGAGGTGAAATACATGGGATTTCTTAAAACAGCTGCACTGCCCTGAAACCTTCCCGTCCTGCTGTTCACCTTCCTGCCATAATTACGGAGAGGAGAAAGAATCCCCCGTTCTCCTCTGCTGCCTTGCAAACACCCCAGTCCTTACCCGGGGCACGAGTCCTTTGCTCCCCGTCTGTGTAATTATCACGCCCATAAAGCTCGTTAAAATGTGTACATTCCAATGAGAGCAGAAATCAGCACTCCACACAGCCGAGGGTGATGCTCTCACCCTCCCGGGCAGGGCGGCACCCACGGCGGGAGCCCAGCTGTGACCTGGGGCTGGCACCGTGTCCCTGCCCGTGGCATCGGGAGCTGCTCCTCTCTGCTGGGGCTCCCTGCGGGCAGCGCAAACCCCTCCTCTCCATTTCTGTGACTGGTACCGTGCAAACCCCTCCTCTGCATTTCTGTGACTGGTACCGGCCCTCGGCTCCGGGCCTGGAGCCCCCCGAGGGCACAGTGGGGCTCGGGGTGCCCTGTGCGTCCCTACAAACGACCCTCGGACTCCGCCTTGGGGACAAGAGGCTGTGGCCGCCTCTGCGCCTCCTTCTCATGGGCCAGGTGCCCTGTCCCGGAGGATTTAACCGCTGGGCTCCGAGCAGCAGGGAGGGATGGATCCCTGCGGGGCGGGGAGGGAGCGGGGGTGAGCCGGGGGAGCCGCGGGCACAGCCCCGAGCAGCAGCGTCGGCCCTGCCCCGGCCAGGAGCGGCAGCTCCGGTGCCATCTGTCGCCCGGTGGGTGACACCGCCGGGCCAGGTGACAGATGGCAGGTGGAGCAGGGCCGCTCCTCCCGGCGGCACAGCCACATGCCCGGCAAGGCGGCCAATTCCAGCCGGGAGAGGGGAGGAGAGGGATGCTGCAGGCCCGGGCAGAGAGCCCCGCTGCCCTGAGCAGGGTTATTGGTATTGCACGGGGACAGAAACACCGAGTGCAGAGCCGGGGGCTTGGGGATGGGATGGGATCCTGCAGAGGCTGAAGGCTCGTGCTCCAGCACAGCTCATCCAGGACAGAACAGGGGCTTGGCGGTGGTCACTTGTCCCCATCAGCCTGGGGACAAGGGGTGGGAGCAGCTCCCTGGCTGTGCCCCCTGCTCCCCTCCTCCCTTCCCTCTTTTCCTGCCGCAGGGATTGCACAGACACTGCTTCCATCCCACCCTTCATTATCTCTGTCTCCTGGAGCAGCAAACAGGGAAATGTGATTAAAACCCTCTCGCAGGGAGCTTATCAGCCTGTGGGGAGGCCGTGAGCTCCCTTCTGCCCAGAGAGCATCCCTGGTGCTGCCGGGCTGTCAGCAGCACAGTGGGGGTGTGGCCCCTGCTGCCTCCAGCCCACGGTGCCCACCAGAGCCCGAGGAGAGGCCGGGGGGATGTGACACCAGCTGGGGTGTCTGGGGGGCAGGAGGGGGGGATATGGGGCAGGAGGAGCCCGCGCTGCACCCACGGGTGGGGCCAGCGCCGGGCTCCCATCAGCGCTGCTCTCTCAGATGCCTTACCACTGAAATGCTGCTCTGACACTAATTGGCTTTGACCCATCTGGGCCGACGCTATCAGATCCTGGAGGTTGAGCGGCCCCGGGATGCCGGGGTGGGCGGGAGGGACAACCCTGTCCCCGTGTGAAGGAGGGAGGGCTAGAGCCAGAGGGGTCGGGCGCTCAGAGTGACCTCATTGGCACCACTGCGCTGGTGAAGGCGAAGAGAACCCGCCCCGGCAGGGTGTTCTGAGCTGCCTGTGGGCCGGGAGAAGCTGGGCACCCTTACTCTGTCCTACAGGGATTTTCTGGGTGTTCTCCATGAGTACCACCCTTCCTGCCCCTGTGGAAGGAACGTCTTGCTGGCACCATCTCAAAGATCCCATGATGGGAAGCACAGCTCTGAGCCTTGCCCCTGTCTCCCTTCAAAGGAGCCAGAATTCCCTGTCTCCACCCCCAGACACCACATAAAATATCTCCTTTTCCCATCCCGCAGTAATGGTGCAATTTAGGATGGAAAAAAGGTGAGAGGAAGTGCTGAGCCTGCACCAGCTGATGCCAGGGGAGATGCCAGGAGCTGCCTGGCTGTAAAACATTCCCAGATCCTCAGAGAGGCTGGGGTGTGCTGCAGCAACAGCGCCAAAGGGAGGAAAGGGCCCCCAGGGAAAGAGCCCACACTGGGCATCAGCAGAGGCTGTGGGTTCCTGCAGCAGGAGCCCATCTCTCACCCCCATCCCTCTGCATTCAGCTGCTCAGGCTGGAAAAATCCTTGGGCACCTTCCGAGCCCTTTTTTTCAGCTGCGAAGGCAGGACAAGGGCTACGGGGCCGGAAAGGAGCAGGAGCTTTGCGGGGTCCGACAGCGAGCGCGGCTCTCCCCACCCCGCCCTGGCAGGGTGGAACAGGGGCGGGTGGAAAAGGGCCGGGATGACCGCGGGATGTGCGGCCAGAGCTCCCGGCCGAGAGCAGGGACTGCCCTGGGGCTCTCTGCCCACGGCAGGCAGCGGCCACTCACGGCCCTGCCCGTGTCCCCGCGGGACGGCTCCAGATCCAGGACAGGGATCCCGGGATGGAGGATGGCCCTGCCCTCAGGGAGCGGACGGGGTGTGCCCTAAGCAGGTTTCACATCCTCAGGAGGATCAGTAGATTCTGTTCATTCCACACCAAGATGCTCCACAGCAATTACATCAATTAAATCAATCGAGTGCCCTTCAAACCCGGGCGGTGCCAGCGCGGGCACAGGGGGCTTTGGGGCTCGGCGCCCCGGGCAGAGGGGGAGCAGCACCCCAGCTCCTGCGCGGGCTCTGCAGAGCTTGGGGGGCACAGAGCAGCCCGGCAGAGGGGTCCCCCGGCTGGGCCGGGCTCCTGCTGTCCTGCCGGGGCTGCAGCCGGCTCCTGGTCCGGCTCTGCCCGGGCTGCACTGCCCCGGGGGCAGTTCAAAGCCGCCCCAGCCCCGAGTGTCCAGAATGCCAGGGGCTGGGAGGGCAGAGCTGGGGGTGCAGGGGCTGGGAGGGCAGAGCTGGGGGTGCCGGGGCTGGAAGGGCTGCGGGAGCGGTGCGGGGGCCGCGGGAATTCGGGGGCGCTGCCAAAGGATGCAGGAGATGCCGGGGGATGCGGGGGCCGTGCCAAGGGACGCCGAGGTGATGTCGGGCGGGTGCCAGCGCTGCTGTCGCGGCGCTGGGGCCGTGTCACGGGACCCGAGGGGATGCCAGGTGACGCCGGGCGTGCCGGGGGGATGCCGGGGGGACGCCAGGTGATGCCGAAGCCGTGTCGAGGGACGCTGGGGAATGCCGAGGGGGTGCCGGGGCCACGCCCAGGGATGCCGGGGGGAAGTCAGGGGATGCCGGGGGACATGCCCCGCTCCAGGCTCGCTCCAAGACCCTCCCCCGGCCCGGAGAGCCCGCCGGGGCGGGCGGCCCCGGACTACATTTCCCATGGCCGCCGCGG
>JBBMKD010000054.1:11043580-11058550 GCA_037834095.1 Argya squamiceps | reverse complement strand
CTCCAGGCAGAGGGACAGTGGCACCCGGGTGTCACCTCAGCCACTCCGGGCAGAGGGACAGTGGCACCCGGGTGTTGCCTCAGTCACTCCGGGCAGAGGGACAGTGGCACCTCAGTGTCACCTCAGCCACTCCGGGCAGAGGGACAGTGGCACCGGGGTGTCACCTCAGCCACTCCCGCTGCCCCAACAGCCCTGGGGATTTCCCGCAATCGGCTCCGTAGGGATTTTTTCCCGCGGGGATTAAGTCAGGCACTCGCAGCCCGTGCGGAGTGACACGCTGGGCTCCCAGCGGCACGGAGGGAATGGAGGACACCGGGAATGGTGGCAAAAGCTCGGGGGCGTCGGGTTTTTCCTCCTTGGCCTTTCTGAGCATCCCACGCTGTGTCCCCCATCCCGGGGGCAGTGGTGGCATCTGGGGCTGGATGTCACCTCGGTGGCTCACAGGGAGATGCTTTTCCAAGCCCCAGGATGGCCGCACATCCAGACAAAGCCTTTAAACAGCGAGGGTTTATTCCTGGTGCTGCAGGAATATCCTGCAAGGAAGAAGGACATTTTCTTCTGCTTGCATGAAATAAGGGCAGAGGGAAATAAAAGCGCCGCCTGGGGTTTTCCCCATAGGGTTTGAGGGAGGGAACAACACCCTGTAAATGCTGGGTTCCCCATCTGCGCTCGGGGGTGACTCGCTGTCAGCGGAAGCCCCTGGGATTTCGGCTCGGGAGCCGCAGATCCCGGCAGCCCCGGGGATATTTTTATCCTCCTCGCAAAGAGGCAGTGCTGACAACCTGGAATATTCCTGGAGCGGGCTGAGGGTTCTGTCCCTGCTCCAGCAGCCTCAGGGCTCTGCAGGGGCTTCTCCAGGGTTTCTAAATGGGGATGGAGCGTGGTCGGGATGCGGCCCCGGGGAGGGAGGAGGAGCACAGAGCCCCGAGCATCCCGAGCCAGAGGGATACCAGCACTGAGCTCGCCGCCGGGAAGGGGGCAGGAGATGAGGACCAGAACCTTTCCTGCCTTGCAGACTCTGTCCCCCATTTTGCTTTGCTTCACTCGGTTCTCCCAACCGTGGGCAGGATGGAGGGAAGCTGCTCCAGCCCTCCCTGCCTGTTCCTCCTGCTGCTCCAGCCTGGCTCGGCTGCCGCGGGCACAGCGCCGGCCCCGGGCCCGCTGGGTGGGCAGCGCTGCCCGCAGCGCAGCTGTGGCACCCGGGCTGTCGCACCGTGTCACCCGCGGGCGGGACACGGCGGGGACGCGCCGGAGGAGGGGCCGGCGGGGCCGTGTCCCCACGTCGGGCTGGATATTGCAGTCGGAGCCGTTTCCCGGGGGAGCTGAGCAGCGATTTGAGGATATCAATATTTCATGTTTTGCTTCTTGCCTGCTGAAAAGGCACCGGGAAAAATCCGCGGCTCCGCTGGGGCTCGGCGGGTGCCGGGTCTGAGCCGCCGGGATCGGTGTCCCCAGGGTGGCCGGGAGGGCTCAGGTGGCGGCAGAAGGAGGGGACAGCGTGGCCTTGGGTCAGAATCCAGCCTGGATCACGGAGCCCAGCGCTTCCAGGGCCGTGGGTGGCACTGAGGGCTTTCCTCTTCTTCCTCCTCCCTCTGGCAAACGCAGGGAATGCCCAGTGCTTTACCAAGGAAGGGGCTGTGGGTGAACCTCCCTCCCCATCCTCCCCTCCGGGCTTTGGGGACTCGAGCCCCTGGAATTTTCTCCCGGGCACCAGAGGGAGATGCGGCAGGACCGGGATGGAGCCGGGCACTGTCCCTGTGTGTGGGATGTGGGACAGCCCCGCCCCGGGGAATCAGCGCTGCCGGCACGGGACGGCCTTGGCTGGGTGTTTGTGCCTCCCTCTCCAGCACTGGAGCTATTTTTAGGCTGGAGCAAGGAGAAATCAGGGAATCAGCGTTGGTGATTAAATAGTGATTAAATATTTATGGACAGGCTGCAGCGAGGGGTGGCTGGGGCTGGGGTCAGAGGGGTGTCTGGGCAGGAGATGGAGTTGAGGGGCTTTTTGGGGCACCATGGACATGCTCTGCCTCTGGAGGTTCATCCCTGCTCTTGCTGTCCCCACACCAGGTGTGATGCTTTCCCACTCAGAGATAAATTGCCATGAAATCCTTGCCATGCTCAGAGTTTTACTGGCTCAGGGACAAATCCAAGGGCAGCAGCTCCCTGTCATGGGTGGCTGGAGCACCAGAGGGGACAGTGGCAGGGGACAGTGGTGGATGGTCCAGCCAGGCAGAGGTGGCTGGTACCAGGAGATGCTCCAGGGAAGCACCGGCCTTGCTGCCCCTCCCCAGGTCAAGGCTTTGGAAACTCATGTGTTTATTTGGGAATCAACAGAATTTGCTTGACTGGTGTTGATTTCTGCTGGCAGCAATGAACTTGTGCAGCAGCAAAAGCCTGAGCACACCGTGGCTGTGTCCCCACTCATTGGCTTTGGCTCTCCATGGTCATTGTCCCTTTTTGTCCCTTTCCCAGCTGCCTGCAGGGAGAGAGTCCAGCTGCTGCCTGAGCAGGGCCTGGGTTTGTGCTGGGAAAAGCAGCTCGGGGTGGAAATCTGGAGGGGAAGGGGAGGAGCAGGATTTTGTTTGCCAAAAGGAAAGAGGCAAAGCTGGAAATGCTGGCTGCCTCTCCAAGGGATGCTCCCTCAGGATGTGTGTAACTCATATGGAATGAAGTTTTGGGGAATTAGGAACCAGACAGGGAAACTGGGCGGTCTCTGCACCCCTCTCTTGGGGTCATCACTCGTCCTTAAGTGGGATTGATTGGAGCAGCCCTTTTGCTTATCCCAATCCATAAAAAGCTGGAGCCTGGTTGTTCTCCATTTTGAAAGCCAAATTCCTCCCTGGCAGGCTCCCCAGCCCGCTGGGGCATCCCAGGATGTGCAGGGCTGGCACAGGGGGCTGCTCTCTGGTGAAACCATGGGGATTTCTCATGCTGAGGAGGTGCTTTAAAACAGATCTAGGCCAGATTTTTTGTTATTCTCTTTGAAATGTTGTTTTCTGCTTCCCAAACACACCTCAGAGTATAGCACAGGTTGGGATGTGGCTGCTGGGAGAGACACCTGCCCATGGGACCTGGGATGTGCAAATCCCACCCACCTGGCTGGGAGAGGAGAAAGCACAGGAAAAAAATCCCTTTTTCTGTTGAAGTGAGGAAGTGACTCCTGGGGAGTGAGCAGCAGGGATATGCCAGCGGTGCCTCACTCTGCCACCTCCCACTCCTTCAGAATGCTAAAAATATCCCGAGCTGGGGCCGGACGTTGTGGCTGTGCCCGTGGATATTTGCTGCTTTTTTGCTGTTTGTGCTAATTCTGTGTCACTTCCAATCCTGTCTAAGTGAGAGTGATGGTGATTCCCAGAGGAGGAGGAGAAGCTGCTCAGCTCTTACTCCCAGGTGGGCAGTGCTCCTCCGAGAGGTTCCAATCTGTTCATTTCAATAACTCATTTTAAAAATTAAAATAAACAGGGTTTGTTTAATTTAATTTTTTTAAATTTATTTTTAAACTACCCTAAATCAGGTGCTGGGACATCTTTCATGCCCAAAGCAGATTTAATGCAGTTGGCTTGGGCAGGCCCTGGCACAGGGTGCCCAGAGCAGCTGTGGCTGCCCCCCTGGATCCCTGGGAGTGCCCAAGGTCAGTTTGGACACTGGGCCTTGGAGCAGCCTGGGACAGTGGAAGGTGTCCCTGCCATGGCAGGGGTGACACTGGATGGGTTTTGAGGTCCCTTCCAACCCAAACAATTCCATGATTCTGTGACTTGCACTTTCTGCAAGGCTTTGGGTGAGGTGTATTTGAGCCGCTCCTGTGCCGCGCTAGCTGTCTGAGCCTTTCTCTGTGTTTGCTCCTTATTTCCACTGTGCCAACACTCCCCTCCCTCTCTCCAAGCTGAGAATCCAGCTTGGATGGCAGGGAGAGACCAGGCACAGGAAATAAAGGTGTTTTTTTTCAGGGTGACAGCACCAAGCTCTCGCTGTCCCCTGACAAACCTTTAGGGACTGATTGGGTGAATCACACCTCAGCCCCAGCTCAAGTTGACAGAGCTCGTTTTTCCAAGTGAAAGGATGCACTGAAGTTGTTAAAAACCCTGGGAAAAGGAATAAATGATGCGGATGTGATGGTTTAAATGAGCCTGAACAGCTGTGGTGCAGGGCCCTGGGCGCTGGATGCTGCGGGTCCACGGGCCGAGGACGGCGGGTTTGTGTCTCCTGCTTCCCGGCGCTGCTCCCTCGGGAAGGCAGCGGCTGCTACGGGCTCTGGAGCGGTAAATCCGTCTCCAGTGAGCAGCAGGAAGGGCGCTGGCGAGGCCCCGGGCAGCGGCTGCGGCCTCACATCCCGTGGCTGCCCCCGTGTGAGGAGGCTGAGCCGTGCGGACGCGCTGTCCTTGGGATCGCGGGGGAGCCGCGCTCCTGTGCGCACACAGCGCCTCTCCCCGAGCGCTGCCGCCTCCTCCCGGGAATCCCGCATCCCTGTTTTCCTGGGAATGACGGAACAAGGGAGAGATGAGAGGCAGGCCCGGCATTGGTGTGGGACCTGGCAGTGAGCCATGGAGACGCTCCATCAGTTCCTTCTTTAGGAGATGAGGGGATGGCTGTTGGGAGCAGAGATCCTTAAATCCCCCCAGCATCCCGATGGAAAAGCACATCCCGGGCCCCATGGGGTGCACGGGGCACTGCTGCACGCCCCACACCCCTCACCAATGGCTCCTCTCTTCTCTTGTCTTGCAGAGCAGAGAAGACCGAGGTGTTGAGCGAAGATCTGCTGCAGGTGAGGTTCCCTCAGAGCCACCCCAGGGTGTCTGTGGGTGCCTGGACACCTCCTGTGGGAGCTGCATCCATCAGCAGCTCCCTGGTGGTGCCACAGCGGCCCAGAGATCCCAGGTGATGGGATCCCGGGTGGTTGGGATACTCCTGTGATGGGATCCCGTGTGATGGGACCCCTGGGGGATGGTGATCCTGCAGTGATGGGATACTCTGGTGATGGGATACTCCAGTGATGGGATCCTGGGTTGATGGGATCCCCAGATGATGGGTGATGGGATACTGTGGTGGTGGGATCCCAAGGTGATGGGATCCCTGGTGATGGATGATGGGATGCTCCAGTGATGAGATCCCCAATGATGGGTGATGGGATCCCCAGTGGTGGGATCCCTGGGTGATGGGTGATGGGATCCCTGGGTGATGGGATCCCTGGGTGATGGAGTCCCTGGGTGATGGGTGATGGGATCCCTGAGCAATAGGATACTCGGGTGACGGGCCCCATCACTCCCGCAGGTGGAGAAGCGTCTGGAGCTGGTGAAGCAGGTGTCCCACAGCACCCACAAGAAGCTGACAGCCTGCCTGCAGGGCCAGCAGGGCCTGGACGCCGACAAGCGCTCGGTGAGGGCGGCGGGGCCGGGGGCTGCAGGATCCAGGGATCCGGGGGATCCAGGGATCAGGGCGGGAGCACAGCCCCTCTCTCTTTGCAGAAGAAGCTGCCGCTGACAACGCTGGCGCAGTGTCTGATGGAGGGATCGGCCGTGCTGGGGGACGACTCCCTGCTGGGGTAAGGGGGCTGGCAATGTGCTGGGAATGTACTGGGAATGTACTGGGAATGTGCTGGGAATACTGGGAATGTGCTGGGAATGTGCTGGGAACATGCTGGGAACGTGCTGGGAATGTGCTGGGCATGCTGCTGTTCCCTGTCTCCAGTGCCAGATAACAGGGGAATTCACTGCTGTGTTGGAGGAGCTGGGGGGATCTTGGTAGTTAATTCTTTTCCTCCTTGTATGGGCAGGGGTCCTGTGAACATGCAACAAAATTTGCATACATACACATTTATCTTTATTTTTTAAATATATTTTTAATATATGTTATGTATTTATATTTGAGCTATTGTTATTTATACTCTTATATGTGATTTATCCTTATTTTTATATATATATTTATACATTTTATATATATCTGTGTTAGAATTTATATAGTTAACTATGTTTTACAAATATTTATATGTGATTTATTATTTTTATATTTTTAATATATATTTATTTATATAGATATTTAAAGTCCGTACAGTTTCAGACTGCCCCAATAATAATGTATAATATAATAGTAATGCATAGCATAATACTAATGCATAACATAATACTAATATATAACATCATAATATAGCTAATAATATGTCATAATATAATAATGCAATATTTAAATCATTATTATATCATTGTGAGTGCAATGAGGAATGAGCTTTCCTGACACCCCGGGTGCCCACAGTCCCCTGGCTGCCACCGTCCCTCCACCCTCTGCCAAGGAGGGGCTGCCTTGTGCCAGTCCTGGAGCCCCAGGGTGCTGGGTGCCCCTGTCCCCACCCTGGGGGTGCTGGGTGCCCCTGTCCCACCCTGGGGCTGCTGGATACCCCTGTCCCCGCCCTGGGGGTGCTGGGTGCCCCTGTCCCCGCCCTGGGGAGGACAGTCCCCCTGTCCCAGCCGTGCCTGTCCCTGCAGGAAGATGCTGAGGCTGTGTGGGGAGGCTGAGGACAAGCTGGCGCAGGAGCTGATCCACTTTGAGCTGCAGGTGGAGAGGGACGTCATCGAGCCACTCTTTGTGCTGGCTGAGGTGAGCTGGGGGTCCCCAGGGACCCTTTTCCTGCCCCCATCCAGCTCCCCAGAAAGTTTTGATCCCCCAAAGCTACTCCTGTTGATTCTGGAGCTGTCAAGGTGTGGAACTTTCCTTGGAGGGAGCAGTGGGGCCATTTCGCTGAGGATGATAAATTCAGGAGCTGCATCCTTACCCACCCAGCCTGCCCCAGCCCAAGCCCCGGGGTGTGACCCATCCCTGGACACCTCTCCAGGGGTGCTCACCTCCTCCTCTTCCGTGTGTTGCTGCAGGTGGAAATCCCGAATATCCAAAAGCAGAGGAAGCACTTGGCGAAGCTTGTGCTGGACATGGACTCCTCCAGGACGAGGTAGGAAGTGCCTTCAAGTGCTTTATAAGAAATGAACTTTCCCAAGCTGTGAGTAGCTCCCAGGGGAGCAGCTCTTGGGTCCCTGGCACTGCAGTTCACTTGGGACAAGGAGTCCTGGCTGTGTCTCCGTGGGCCTTGAGTCAAGCTCTGCAATGAGCCACGATTTCTGCTCTTGTCCGCAGAACCCACAGATTCCTTTTCCTTGCCTGCCCTCTGCAGCAAAAGCATAATTTTTTTGTTTCAGAAGGGTTATTTTGTACTTTTTTCTGTCTTGGTGAGCTCTGATGCAAAGGGCCGGGTGCTCCTGCCCCTGCAGTGGCACCGAGGGGAGCTGGGATGGCTCGGGATTGTCCCATGGCACTGTTGAGTTGTGCAACCCCCACTCCAGCATGTCCTGGGAGAGGTCTGAGAGGTGTCCACAGTCCCCAGCATCATGTCCGGGCTCTCCCATCCCCTTCCTCTCTCTTCCCACCTGGACATGGCTCCATATCCTGCTGAAAGGAATTCCTTCCCTGGAGCCCGGTGTGTGCAGCTGCCGTGGGGATGGGCACGGTTGGGGTTGGCAGTGGGTGCTAAATCCCAGCTGGACTGGGATCATCTCCTGCTGCTCAGCCCCCGCGCTGGCCCTGCAGGGCCTCTGGGATGCGGCCACTGCTCTGACTGTCGCTGTCCCTCCCGCAGGTGGCAGCAGTCGGTGAAGTCCTCGGGGCTGGCCAGCAACCTGCAGCCCTCGGGCGCCAAAGCCGACGCCCTCAGGGAGGAGATGGAGGAGGCGGCCAACAGAGTGGAGATCTGCAGGGTACTGGGGCTCCTCGTGGCCCAGGGGTGTCTGTGGGCTCCCACACTCTGGGGAAAGCTGCAGCTTCTCCTCTCACCCTGCTGTGCATCTTCCTTCCCCCCCTGCATGTGCTGTCCCCTCCTCTGGCTGCTCCCCGAGGGCAGTGGCTGTGGGTGATGCTCCCCAGGCAAGCAGGATGTCCCCAGCTGCTCTGTCCCCATCCTCCACATCCCAGGGACCTGGAGGGGCTCCCATTCCCTGGGAACCCATCCTGGCAGAGCTCAGCACTGAGTCCATCCTGGCACTGGTTGGGACATTTCTCCACCTTCTCTGTGCTGGGTTTATTTCCATCATTTTCAAGCACTGAGGGACTTTCTTCCCCTCTGCACGGGATAAGAGAGAGTCTGATCTCCCCTCTTTGTGCACTTTGGGGGCTCAGGCTGCAGCGGGGATGGCTTCTGAGCCTCCCCTGACACCCTAACCTTAACCCTGTGCCACTCTGGCTCCCACTGGGACCCTGGAGCTCCCTGCTGGTGGCTCGGGCAGGGCCGTGGTGGTGGCACTGGGGCAGCAGGGGAGGGACAGTCACAGATCCTCTGTCCCCACAGGACCAGCTCTCGGCTGACATGTACAATTTTGTGGCCAAAGAAGTCGACTATGCAAACTATTTTCAAACTGTAAGTGCCACCCAGCCCCGGGGCTGTCCCTGTCCCCGGCAGAGCTGTGACCCCGGTGCTGTGTCCCCGCAGCTGATCGAGGTGCAGGCCGAGTACCACCGCAAATCCCTGGCGCTCCTGCAGAACTTCCTGCCACAGATCAAAGCCCAGCAGGGTGAGTGCCCCCAGCTCTGTCCCACTCCTGCCTGTGACAGGCCCTGTGACCCTGCAGGGACAGCTGAGCAGCCTCTCCTTGCTTGCCCTGCCTGTACCCACCTGTCCCAGTGCTGGGAGGGGATCCCAGTCCCATCCCAGTGGGCTGGGGGACAGGATCCACCTGCGTGGACAGGGAGAAACCTGCCCCAGGGTGGTGAGAGTGGGCAGGCCTGGCACAGGGTGCCCAGAGCAGCTGTGGCTGCCCCTGGATCCCTGGCAGTGCCCAAGGCCAGGCTGGACATTGGGGCTGGGAGCAGCCTGGGACAGTGGGAGGTGTCTCTGCCATGGCAGGGTAGCACTGGGTGGGCTTTGATGTCCCTTCCAACCCAAACTATTCTGGGATTCTGTGGAAATCCCCATTGAGTGCAGCTGGAATTCCAGCATTGAGGGGGGTTTGGGGGGGTCTGTCTGGGGGTGCAGCATCCAGAGGCTCTGGGCTAGGAGCCCGAGGTTGGGGTGACCCCAGACAATGGCCCCAAAAGCAGCAACTCCCCAGGCCAGGGCTCCTGGTGCTGCTGTCACTGCAGCAGGGCAGGGAGGGATTTCCTATTTCATCTTTCTCTCTATCCCACAAAGTATTTCTGCCTTAAACTGTAATGGAAGAAGGTGAGAATATTGCAAAGGTTTGCCTGTTGCTACCCCTGTGGAAAATGTTATCCATCTCCTTTGAAACCCTGTGATGGCTGGAAAACATTTTGTTTAGATTTAAAAAAAGCACTTCCCCAGCTGCCCAGGCCAGAGGTGCAGGGTCCCATTCTTCTAACAACACCCATACAGAGTATTTTGCTGCCAAAACTGTAACCCAAGGGCCTTTTGGGGAGGGGCTGCCAGATCTGGCACCACCCTCCCTCTCCTCTGCCCCCTGTGCCCATCACAGAGGCGTGGATGGAGAAGCCCTCCTTTGGGAAGCCCCTGGAGGAGCACCTGGCTGTCAGCGGGCGGGAGATCGCCTTCCCCGTGGAGGCCTGTGTGACCATGCTGCTGGAATGTGGGATGCAGGAGGAGGTGGGTCCTTGTGGGGATGTGGGATGCAGGAGGAGGTGGGTCCTTGTTGGAATGTGGGATGCAGGAGGTGGGTCCTGGTTGGAATGTGGGATGCAGGAACAGGAGGGTCCTTGTTGGAATGTGGGATGCAGGAGGAAGTGGGTCCTTGTTGGAATGTGGGATGCAGGAGGAGGTGGGTCCCTGATGGAAGGGGGGATGCAGGAGGAGGTGGGTCCCTGCTGGAATGTGGGATGCAGGAGGAGGTGGGTCCCTGATGGAAGGGGGGATGCAGGAGGAGGTGGGTCCCTGATGGAAGGGGGGATGCAGGAGGAGGTGGGTCCTTGTTGGGATGGGGAATGCAGAAGGGGATGGGTCCTTGTTGGGATGTGGGATGCAGGAGGAGGTGGGGCCCTGCTGGAAGGGGGGATGCAGGAACAGGAGGGCCCCTGCTGGAGGGGGGGATGCAGGAACAGGAGGGTCCCTGCTGGGGGAGGGAACAGGAGAAGTGGGTCCTGTTTCCCACCTTGCTGGGCATGATGGAAGGAGTCCTGGGTGCCCCCAGGGCCAGGGTGAGAAACTGGGGGGCTCCAGGGACATCTCCAGGGACATCCCCAGCCCCAAGCCTTGTCCAACACTCTCTGTGCCCTCGGCCCAGGGTCTCTTCCGAGTGGCTCCCTCGGCCTCCAAGCTGAAGAAGCTCAAGGCTGCCCTGGACTGCTGCGTGGTGGACGTGCAGGAGTACTCAGCTGACCCCCATGCCATCGCAGGTGGGGCTCCTCAGGGCGGGGTGGGCCCTCCAGGCAGCCCCCAAGGACACCCTGAGGGGGATCAGTGGCACCAAGTCCAGCTGGGCACCAGGAACCAGTGGTGCAGTCCAGGGGTTGTTGCTGGGTCTGATTTTGTTCAGTTAATTTTGTCATTAATTAACGGCCTGGCTGATGGGGCAGGGGCCCCCTCAGGGAGCAGGCAGGTGACACAACCTGGGACAGTGGCAGCCCCAGAGAGGTGCTGCCATCCAGAGGAACCTGGCCAGGCTGGAGGTGAAGAAAACAGGGATACAACCATTCTCCAGTCACACTAATGAGAGTGACACTGATTAGGGGGTCTCTGCAGGAGCAGGAGGTCAGGAAGATTCATGTTAACATCAAACTTCCCATCTTCTCTCACCTTTTCTAGGGGAGAATTCCCTCCCCAAGCACAGATCCAAACCCTTGGGGCTGCTCTGGAGCATTGGCTGGGTCTCCATGGCCTCCCTGCTCCCCTCTGGGAATGGAGCTCTGGCAGGCACAGGATTGAACCCTGGCTTCCCAATGGGAACCCAGCACAGGGAGCTGGGAATGTCCCAGGCAAAAATGAGGGATGGAGACCTGGGGAAACACCTGGGGGAGGGAACTGGGCAGGTGCTGGGAGGGACTAGGGGGTGCCAAGGTGGGCACTGGGGGTGCCCCAGGCCGGGGAGCCCAGCGGGTGCTCTGGGATGTGCTGGGTGGGAAGGCCAGGGGGATGTGAGTCCAAGGCCCAGCAGCAAAACCACTTGGTGCCCAACAGCCAGTGCCACCTGCAGTGCCAATCCCTGTGTCCCCTGTGTGCCACAGGAGCCCTCAAGTCCTACCTGCGGGAGCTGCCCGAGCCCCTCATGACGTTCGAGCTGTACGAGGAGTGGATCCAGGCCTCCAAGTGAGTCTGGACATCCCCCATTGCTCCGGGGCACAGGTGGGACAGCCTGGCTCCCCGTGGATGGTTTGGGGTTTTTCTGGCACTGTTTCCAGCATTTGGGATGTTTCCTGTGGGCTCTGAGAGCCATGGAGGGGTGAGAGGTCCAGCACCCAAAGGGTTTCCTTCTCCTTGGGACAGGTTTTGGGGCTTAATTTACTTACAAAATGTTGGTGGCAGCCTGAGGGGCTCGCAGGGTCCCCAAGGGTGGGGCTGGTGGGGTCCACAGCCCCGGGGCAGGGTGGGAATGGGGGTAAGGCCCTGTCCCACCTCCCTGCAGCATCCCGGAGCAGGAGAAGAGGCTGCAGGCTCTCTGGAACGCCTGTGAGAAGCTGCCCAAGGCCAACTACAACAACATCAGGTGAGCCTGGGGCCAGCAGGGCATGGGGAGGGGACACGGGGAGGGTCACCACCCAGAGAGGGTGACCACCCAGAGAGGGTGACCACCCAGAGAGGGTGACCACCCAGAGGGGGTGACCCACGCACTGACCCCTTTGGGATCTGCTCTCCAGGTACGTGATCAAATTCCTGGCCAAGCTGACCGAGTACCAGGACATGAACAAAATGACCCCGAGCAACGTGGCCATCGTGCTGGGACCCAACCTGCTGTGGCCACAGGCTGAGGGGTGAGCTCTGGGGGAGGGCTGAGGGGCAGATCCTGCTGGGATCCTGATGGGAATCCTGGGAATCCTGCTGGGAATCCTAATGGGATACTGCTGGGAATCCTGCTGGGCATCCTGCTGGGATCCTGCTGGAATCCTGCTGGGAATCCTAATGGGATCCTCCTGGGAATCCTAATTGGATCCTGCTGGGAACCCTGCTGGGATCTTGCTGGGAATCCTGCTGGGATCCTGCTGGGAATTCTGCTGGAAATCCTGCTGGGAATCCTAATGGGAATCCTAATGGGATCCTGCTGGGAATACTAATGGGAATACTAATGGGATCCTGCTGGGAATCCTGCTGGATATCCTGGGAATCCTGCTGGGATCCTGCTGGGAATCCTGCTGGGAATCCTAATGGGAATCCTAATGGGATCCTGCTGGGAATCCTGCTGGGGATGGAACCCTCCTGGGAATCCTAATGGAATTCTGCTGGGAATCCCGGGAATCCTGCTGGGAGCCCTGTTGAGATCCTGCTGGGAGCCCTGCTGGGAGCCCTGCTGGGAGCCCTGCTGGGAGCCCTGCTGGGAATCCTAATGGGATCCTGCTGGAATCCTGATGGGATCCCTGCTGGGAGCCCTGCTGGGAGCCCTGTTGGGAGCCCTGCTGGCCAGCAGGGGTTGCTGAGCTGCCGTCCCCCTGCAGGAACATGACGGAGATGATGACGACGCTGTCGCTGCAGATCGTGGGCATCATCGAGCCGCTCATCCAGCACGCCGACTGGTTCTTCCCGGGAGGTAGGGAGTGCCCGCAGCCCCGGGGACACCTGGGCTCCTGGCACCTCCTGGGGACGGGGCTCAGAACTCCCAGGTTTGGTTTTGCCAGCCCCCTCTGCTTGCTGGAGCTCGGGCAGGGCTCTGGCCAGACCCAGCACAGCACCGAGCCCAGCTCAGCTCCTCCAGCACCCCCTGAGCATCCCTGCAGCGCCAACACCCCCGGTCCCTCCCCTCCCTGAGGACACCCACCACCCTGTGTCCCCCCAGACATCGAGTTCAACGTGACGGGGAACTACGGCAGCCCCCTGCACGTGAACCACAACGCCAACTACAGCTCCATGCCCTCCCCGGACATGGAGCACGGCGAGCGCCGGCAGCACGAGCAGGCCCGGCGGCCCCTCAGCGTGGCCACCGACAACATGATGCTGGAGTTCTGCAAGAAGGATGGGTAGGGCTGCTGCCAGCTTTGGGGAGAGGGAGGAGTGGCTTTGACACCATCTCGGGGGTGGCAGGAGAAGGTGGTCAGCCTCACCGTGGGGTGGCACTGAGCTGGGGGAGGTTGGGTGGTCCCAGGGTGGAGGGACCCCCTGCTTTCCATGCCAGACTCTTGGGGGAGCTCTGGGTGGAACCCAGGGCTCCATGCCTGCCCCCAAACCACTGCAGGTGGGAGTGGGGTGGCCCATGGGGCGGCGCTGGGGCTGTGCCATGCCAGGGACAGCTGTCCTGGTGTCCTCAAGGTCTGCAGGATTTGCTGCAGGGGAAAGCTCCCCATTCCCAGCCTGTGCACGTCCCCTCTCCATGACATCTCACAGGGACCTCAAACAGTTGAGTTGGGCTCCAGAACAGACCCCAGGACTCTGCCCAGCACAAAAATGTCCCCATTTCCAGAAGATATCCCAAGCTGTCCCACCACTGGCATATCCTGGTCCCTGCTCAGCCTCCCTGCCCCTCTCTCAAAGCCCCTTGGCCTCACAGCTCCTTTGCCCAGCACTGACCTGTCCCCTGTGCACTGTCCACTTTTAGGGGGTTTTCACATTAATAATCCTTTTTTTCTGCCCATGCAGCCTTAGGAAAATCCAAAGGTACTGTATCCTCTGCAGGCTGCTGGAGGGTGTTGGGAGGGTGCTGGGTGGCTGCTGGTGCCTGCTGGTTCCTGGGGAAGGGAGAGGTGGCCGTTGGGTGACACAAACCCATCCCACACTGCCACCCCTGCCCTATTGCCCCGTAGTTTCATTCCCAGCAGTTTCCCGGTGGAAGAGGCATTTTTAGGGACCCGGAAGGAGTGGCCAGGGGGTGCAGGCGGTGCCCTCCCGCCGGGCGGGTGCTGACCCCCCTCTCTGTGTCCCCAGCATGGGTGTCAGGGTGATGGACACCTCGTGGGTGGCTCGCCGAGGCACCTCAGCGGGGCGCAAGGCGACCTCGGCCCCCCCGACCGCGCAGCCCCCGGCCCCGCCCGCCGAGCTCCCGCCCACGCCGCACTCGCCCATTCCCGAGCAGTCGCAGGAGATTTCAGCAACGCCCTCCCCGCCTCCCATCAGCTTCGGCTTCCCCCCGGCAGCCGAGCGGACAAGGTAAGGCCACCGGCACCCCGTGTCCCCGAGCCGGGCACCCTCCCAGCCAGCGAGGCCAGCAGGAAACAACCGCACCGTGCGGGAGAGGATGCTCAGCATCCCCGGGAGAGGAGCAGAGTCCCGGGGGCAGCGGGAGAGGATGCTCAGCATCCCCGGGAGAGGAGCAGAGTCCCGGGGCAGCAGGAGAGGATGCTCAGCATCCCCGGGAGAGGAGCAGAGTCCCGGGGGCAGCAGGAGAGGATGCTCAGCATCCTCACAGCCACCACCACATCCCGTTCCTACCATTCCCGTGAGAACCGTGCTGCCTTCAGGGATTTTCCTGAGGGCCCCTTGCCCCGGTGTCACTGGGCTGGAGTGGAATTTGGGCTGGAGGTGCTTCAGGAAGGTGCAGAGAAAACCCTTAGGAAGCCCAGCGCCCTCTGAGACCTTCGTCTGCTCAGTCTGAGTCCGACTTTAGTTTGTGCAGCTCATGTGGGAGAAAACGCCTAAATCCCACTTTTCTGCCCCAAAAGGGAAGCAGAGCCGGGCCGGGGTGCTCACACCTGGGGAGGGGCAGCCCCGGGAGGGTCGTCCCGTGGGACGAGCCGGGGGGTTCGGCACCACGAGAGCTTCCGCGCCGCTCCCCCGCACCCGCCAACGCTTCTGCTGCTCTTTTACGAATCCCCCCCTGGCTTCCGTGTCACTTCTGCCGGTTTTTACGGTGCTTCTGTACCTTTGCAGCAGGCCCGACCCGGCGGCTG
>JBBMKD010000054.1:11008292-11020702 GCA_037834095.1 Argya squamiceps | reverse complement strand
GGGGGAGCGGGGAGGTGCCGCTGGCGGCACGGGCGGCCGTGCCCCGCCTGCCCCGGTGTCCCCAGCGTCACCCCGGGCACAGCGGCATCAGCCCCAGCCCTCCGCGCCCGGAATCACCAAGGGTGAGCCGTCCCTCTATCCCCACACCGCCCCGGAGTGCCCCGGCCCATCCTCATCCTCACCCGGGCTGAGCCATCCCCGGCCCCGCGGCTTCCCCGGCACTGCCATCCCTGCTCCGCCAGGGCTGCCCTGCTGCCCTCAGCGTCACCTCAGGGTGTCACAGCGTCACCTCAGGGTGTAACAGTGTCACTGGGAGAGGCCCCAGCTCTGCCAGCTCTGGGCGCTCTGGGCCGGAATAGCGGGACAATGGTCACCCCTGCAGGCTCCACACTGAGCTTTGGGGACATAATGACAGCTCCTTCACACGGTCACAAAATGGGGGGTTCCAAGCCAGTGCTGCAGGGTGCAGAGCCAGCTCCTGCCCACCCCACACTGTTCGGCACCACACCCTGGTGTCTGTTTGGGGCTAGGGAGATGGAGCAGGGTGACAGAGGAAGGGTCAGGAGCTGTTGGATGCCGCGGCCCCTCCTCCCCGCAGGGCGGGTGTCCCTGGGCTGGGGTGTGAGCTCGGGGGTGGTGACAGGATGGTGACCTCCCAGGGGGATGCCAGGCTGGCAGCCAGCGGTGTGGCGGGCACGGATCAGGCACTGGGCCGTGTGCTGCCCCTGCGGTGATCCCAGGCTAAATCCACCCCGTGCTGCCGATGCTGAGCAGATGGAGGGGGATCAGCCGCCCGTGGATCCCCAGGGACGGCTCCACCGCGAGTGGCCCCGGGCTCGGGAGCTGCTTATCCAGAGAGGAGAGAGGATTGAGCCCAGCCGAAATTTCCTCCCACCCGCAGCCAGCCCTGATTGGCACGGGATGTCCCCCGAGGGCCTGGCTGGGGTCACCCCCGCCCTCTGCCAGCCCCCCGAGCGAGCAGCCGCCTTGTGGGGTCTGCAGCTCCCACCCGGGGCCACCCTGGGCACTCAGCCTTTCCTCCTGGAGAGAAGGGAACGGCGATGGGAGCAGCCCTGCCGGGGTGGTCCCACCCTGCTGTGCCTGGGGACCTGCCCTGGGCCGGGGGTGCAGTTGCAGGGCTCAGGGCAGCCCCTGGCCCTGCTGAGCCCCACCAGCACCGCGGGGGTCCCGGCTCCCAGCCTGCCTGGGGAAAGCTGCTGGCACTGCCGAGGCTCCCGCTGGCCCAGGCACTCAGGGAAGTCTGGGCTGAGCTGAAATTCCAGCCACAAACCCCCCCAAGCTCAGAGGTTTGACTCTTGAGCTGTCTCTGCATCCACTGCTGAAGTTCATTTCTCAGAATCCTCCTGGCCAGAGCTGTGAAATCCATCATTACGGAGCCAATGGATAAAATGCTCCTTTGGGAAAGACATCCTAAATATCAGGCTCCCTTCTCCTGTCCAAAGGGGGCAATCCATAGAGCAGAGCCCTGAGTGCTCCCTGGGACCCCTGACAGGTTCCTGGCCCTGCTCCAGCACCACCCACTGCAAACCCCCCTGCAGACCCCGAGGAGATGGAAACTGGGATCCCCCAGAGCGTTTGTGAGGCTGTGGGGCTTTTCCTCTCCGGATCCTCTAACAAGGGCAGGTTGTGCTGCCTCCAGCGTGGGAAGAATGGGTTTATCTAGAGCAGCTCCCGGCTCACTGAGGAGAAAAGCACTTGTTGTTTCTCTCTGGCCGGTTTTGGCCGGACACTCGTGCCCGGAGCATCCCGTGTGAGCCAGAGCTGCAGGGAGGGAGAGAGGGAACGCGGGCAGGGCTCCTGCTGAGCTGGGGAACCAAAACTCCAAAGCAAATCCTTAAGGAAGATGGGGGAAACCCTGCAGGAAAGCGAGGGGAGGGGAGTGGAGAGTCCAGAGGCAGGAGCTGAGCTGAGAGTGGGATCAGAACTTGATGTTTGTTAGAGGGAGAGGGATGGGAAGGGAGAGCTGACAAACACAGCCAAGGGAAACGGTATAGAACGAGACAGTGAAACTCAGGCATGCCAAAACCCCAAACCTGCCAGGATTAGCAAGTACTGGGTCGTGGAAGCCTTTTCCCCGGGATCCTGTCAGAGCCCCCAGCTGCCCCCCTGAGACGCCAGTGCAGGAATTCTGGCAGCACCCCGCTGGAAATTGAATCAGTGCCTTTCCAAGCACAAGCAGAGGCATCCCGTGGCTGTCAGTGCACCCCAGCCGGCCTGGAGCAGGCAGAGGTGCCTTTCCCAGGTAACTCCAGTTCGTTCCAATTTAAGGCAATTTGCACACCGGAGTGAGCCGCAGGAACGCTCACCGTGTGAATCTGCCTTTCAGTGGCACTGTATTTGTCACTTCCCTCTTTTTCAGGTCATTCTGAACGTGATGCCTTCCTATTCAGGCTAAATCAAATATTTATCAATGCTGCAGCATCCGGCACTGCTGGATTGCGTCAGCACTTTCTCCCTAAAATGCCTTTTTTGGGATCTCCTGGCTCTCTCCAGCTCCTGCCTCTCAAGCTGCCATTTCCTGCTTCGGCTTCAGAGCAAATGTGGGGTGGGCAAAATCTGACTGTCGAATACGAGGAAAGGGTGGAAAGGCTTGGTCACTATGATGGAAAATTCCTTGTTGTTGTGGCATGAGCTGCCCGGGACACCAGACAGCCGGGTTGGGGTGGGATTAGGGAGACACGGGGACGGGACAGCACTAGAAATGTTCCCTCTGGCTGAGCATGAGTCCCTGTGCCAGGGAGGGACTTGGATTTTGGGATAAAATCCTGACTAGATCTGAGCTGAACTGACTCAGGCCCGACAGAAATCCATTTCTACGCTGCCAAATCATCGTGATAATAATAACAGCAAAAGCAGAGAAACCTTCCTCCCCGCTCACTGCGCTCTGCCCTGGGACATTGTTTGCTTTCTTTGAGCCTCTGCCGCTCTCTTGGCACGGGCTGGGAACATCTGTGCTGTAGAGTGGAAATGTGCTTTCAACAGCCCCGTCCTGCTCCCGGCCTGGGGGCAGCCGGGGGAGCCTGGGTGGAGCTGGGGGAGCCGGCCTGGGCTGGCACTGCCCCCTCCCTGCCCTCCCCCTGCCCTCCCCCTGCCTGCAGCACTTTCAGGGCTCGAGGCAGGCACAGGAATCTTCCCCCTCCAAATCTCTCCCTGCTCAGCCTCTGCAGCTGGGATTAAATTATAGATAGCAGAGTGAGTTATTTAGTGCCCCATGAAAGATGCATGGGGCCTGCCTTTTTTGGGAGTCTCTTTGAGGAGGGACGGCATCAAGGCAGGGAAATTCTGCTTTTCCAGGGCTCTGGGCAGATGAATAGGGCTGGCCATGCTCCGTCGGTTCGGAATGGGAAAGCAGCAGATAACCCCGAGCTGCGGGAGCTCCTGCACTTTGTTTGCAGCAATTTCACTCGGGTTTTAACGCATCTGCTCCATCCATCCCTGGCTGCTTCACTGAGCAGGTGTCTGCAGGCTCTCTGCACCCATTATCCTGTGAGCTGGGACGATGTGATCCCGCGGCAGGAGCTGAGCCGGATCCGCCCGTGCTGAGCAGGGCTTGTGCTGCAAACGGCCCCAGGCTCTCCCGGGGGCTCAGCCAGCCTGAGGGAGCTCGGCCAGGCTCTGGGACCTCGGCTGGGCACCAACCTCGGGTGTCCCAGGGGTGAAAAATCACCGGGCAGGGACGTGTGCACGGAGCTGCTGCTCAGCCCGGCCCCGGCAGGGAGCGGCTCCTTTGCTGGGCTGGGCTGGAGGGACCCGTGTGTGCCCCGGCCCCTCGCACCGCCCCGGGGCTCCCCGGGGACAGGGCTGTGCCCGGCTGGAACAGCTCCGGGAACTGGTGAGGTGGTGACAGGTGCCCGCAGGGACAGGGGTGTGCCCTCAGGGACAGGGATGTGGCCACAGGGACAGAGATGTGCCCGCAGGGACAGGAGTGTGCCCACAGGGACAGGGGTGTCCCCACAGGGGCAGGGGACACAGCTGAGCTGTGCCATGGGACAGGGGAGCTGCTGCTGCTGCCAGGGCTGGTGTGACCCACATGGGCTCCTCCAGGTGATTTCAGCCACTGCCTCTGCTGAAAATTGGGGCTGGTCTCATCGAGGGCTGCTGCCACCCACTGAGGAGCAGGGTGGGCAGGACAAGGCCTCTGCAGGGAACCTGAGCTCTCAGGGTTCCCCCTGGAGGGTGGCAGTCCAGGGCTGAGGCAGCTGGCTGCTGTCACAGACAGACAGTGAGGTTCAGCAGCCATAGCTCCTGCCCTCGCCACAGCCAGAGGGTGGCAGTGGCCAGAGGGTGACAGAATCAGGGACATTCAGCTCACTTTGCTGCCCCCCTCCCGGGCACAAAGAGCCAGCTGGGGCAGGAGGAGAGTGCCGAGCTCTGGGAGCAGCCACAGCAGGACTCTGCCTCTCCAGTGGGCCCTTGGAGCCTCCCCCTGCCGCAGTGACAGGTTTGGGGTGACCCGTGGGGACACAGTGGCTCTGCTGGGGTGGGGCTGTGCCAGGCAGAGTCCTGATCTCCAAACTCTGCCCCTTCTGCCCCTCCAGACTCTGCCCCAAGGGGAGCTGGTGGTGACAGAGCTCCTTGGGACTGCGGGTGGCTCTGGCAGGCTCCAGTGCTCCCCTCACCCCCCACCCAAGCACAGAGGGTTTGCCAGGCTGTCCCACATTCCAGCGGTTGGATCCTGGATCCCAAGCCCAGCCAGCATTGCTGCAGAGCCTGTGGAACCTGCTGGAGCCTTCATGGCTCAGAGCACCAGGGGCTCCAAAGGAAGAGAGGGTGGAATGAGTGAATTGCTGTGCTGAAGGCTCCAGTAATGAAAGGAGGGAACTTTCAGGCAGAAAGGAGAGGATTTGTTCAGGGTTTGCTGGACAGCAGAGGGGCACAGCCCCAAAGGATCCACTTTGCTGTGAGCAGGAAATGCTTTCAGTGGCACATGAGGAAAACCAAGCAGTGATACCTTTAAATGCCTGTCCCCCACTGCCTACCAGGGCTGTCAGTGCAGGTGTGGAGATAAATCATCTCCATTAACTAAAACATCTGAGATCCTCAGAATTAAGGGCTGCAGCATTCTGCTGCATTTTAACTGATGACAGAATTCTCCCAGGTCTCCAATGCCTGTAAGAGAAATCCTTCCCTTGCAGCCCTTCCCAGGCTGCTCCTGCACTGATCTTTACACAAACAGCACTTGAGAGCTGGTGCTTTAATCTGAGCTGTGATACTGAGTTAGTAATAAGCACTTCTTCCATGGAAATTGGGAGGCTGTTTGAAGAATCAGGCCAGTGCCCGGGAATTTGAGTGAGCCTGGCTGGAAACACCCAGGCACTTTTAGCAGTGACTGCACTCTCCAGAACCAGGTCCCTGAAGAGAGCTTTGAATTGGACACTGCAAAAAGAAGCAGCCCCAGCATCCCTGAATTGCTTTGAGAACATGGGGTTAAAAGCTTGGCTCAAAAGAGCTTCCCAGTAAATGCCAGGAGTTGGAACTGAGGCCTTTTTCCTTAATCAGGACCAGACAAATTAAAATAAACACAGAAGACTGAATTTACACAACAAGTCATTCATTAAAGGCAGGGCAGAAGGGGGAGGGAGGAGAGAGGAGCCTCCAAAAGGGAGCAGATCCCAGCCAGGCTGTGCCAGGAGCCTCTTGGGAAAGGTGGCAGTGACAACATGGAAGTGTTACAACAACAGCCAACATGATTCTCAGAAGTGAGGAATCGAATCCTTCACGCCAGCCTGAAAGGAACAGAAAGCTCCTGGTCCCCCTGAAGGAGTCAGACTCATTTTTTCAGTGCTGTGGGGGCTTTGGGGGGATCTGGTAAAAGCATGACAGGAAATATAAAAATAGAGTCTCCTCTAATTGTAAAAATGCTTCCAAGTTACCTCAGCTATAAGGAAAAGGATCACCTGGAGTGGCTGAGGGAGCAGCAGCCCTGCAGCTCCTCCTCCAGCTGCTTGAGCAAGCCTGGGGAATTCCAGAGCAGCCTGGCAGCACCTGGAATCCCAGAACGGTCTGGGTTGGAAAGGATCTTAAAGCCCATCCAGTGCCACCCCTGGGGATGTCCACCTTCCACTGTCCCAGGCTGCTCCAAGCCCCAGTGCCCAGCCTGGCCTTGGACATTTACAGGGATGGAGAGTCCACACCTCTCTGTTCCAGGGCCTCATCAGCCCTGTAGTAAAAAAAATCTTCCTAATTTCTAATCTAAAGCTTCTGTTTTCTGCCTAAGCCTGTTGCTGTTTTCCCCACAGGCAGGGGAATACTCAGATATGCCTTGGATTTTGGCAGGCTGGGATAATCACTGGGGACATTGTGACAACTGCTCCTTTCCAGCTGAAGCAGAGTCAGTGCCCAGCAGAGTCCAGGGCCTGCAGCAGCTCCCAGGGAGCTGTGGCCAGAAATCGGGCCAGTAACACAAAGGGCCCTCAAAAGGCTCTTAAGCAGCATCCATTCCCCAGGTTAAGCTAAAAGAACCGACATCAAATCCATGGATTTAGCCCCAGGCAATGCACACAGCTCCCCTGTGCCTGGGGAGCTCCCAGAGGAGATGCCACACAAGTGGCAACATGAGAGCCCGAGGCTGGCTGGAGCCTGCAGCCGTTCCCACTTGTCCCTGGAGCCTGCCAGGATCCTGGAGGAGGGCACGGGGACACTCGAGGGCAGGAGAGCACGGCAGAGCTAAACCAGGAGCAGGGCAGGGGGAGGACCCTGTTCCCTGTGTTCCCTCTGTTCCCTGTGTTCCTTCTGTTCCCCGTGTCCCCTCTATTCCTTGTGTTCCCCATGTCCCCTCTATTCCTTGTGTCCCCTCTGTTCCCCGTGTTCCCTCTATTCCTTGTGTCCCCTCTATTCCTTGTGTCCCCTCTGTTCCCTGTGTTCCCTCTGTTCCCTGTGTCCCCTCTGTTCCCTGTGTTCCCTCTGTTCCCTGTGTCCCCTGTGTTCCCCATGTCCCCTCTATTCCTTGTGTTCCCTCTGTTCCCCATGTCCCCTCTATTCCTTGTGTTCCCTCTGTTCCCCATATCCCCTCTGTTCCCTGTGTTCCCTGTGTTCCCCATGTCCCCTCTGTTCCCTGTGTTCCCTCAATTCCTTGTGTTCCCTCTGTTCCCTCTGTTCCCTCTATTCCTTGTGTCCCCTCTATTCCTTGTGCTCCCTGTGTTCCCCATGTCCCCTCTATTCCTTGTGTTCCCTCTGTTCCCCGTGTCCTCTCTATTCCTTGTGTTCCCTGTGCTCCCCGTGCTCCCTCTATTCCCTTTATTCTCTGTGCTCCCCCGGGGGCATCTGTCCCCTGTCTCCACCTGCACCTCACACCTGCAAGGCTGAATTGCAGCACCTGCCCAGGCTGGGTCACAGCCCCTCTCCCAGTGCTTTCATTCAGAGATTCATTCTGTTTTCCCCTCTAGCTGACCCCTTTTTAGTTCTTTCTTTCCTTTCTGCCATCCTGGGCTCACTCCTCGCTTTTCCTGGGTTTGCTGTGACCTCCTCCTGTCTGGTTTTCCCCCCTCACTCGGGGCAGTGTCCCCCATGGGGGTGATGTCCCTCCATCCCTGCTGGCCCTGAGCAGCCCCTGCCCCTCCCTGGCTGCAGAGCCACCAACAGTTCCCAGAGCTGAGCTTGGGGAGCTCAGGGGCTCCAGCCCTGCCTTGGAACACAGCCCGTGGGCTCTCACCACATCACAGGCCCCAGACTTTGTGTTTTGGAGTTGCTGCAAACAGAATTCCTGCAGCTTTGCTTTCCCTTCTGTTTGCTCCTCTGGGGGTTTTCTGGTGCCCTTCATGGGAACACGCCCCTGAACTGAAATGTGTTTTCTTGTAAAACACTGCAGAACATCTCTAAATCAGGACAAATCAGCAGGGCCAAACCCCAGACTCCGAGTGCCTGGGGGATCTCTGCCTGTGCTGCCCATCAGATTGCTTTTTCCACCTGGCTATTTTTGGGTGCTGGGCTCAGATCAGGGTTCCGTGAAGCTTTTTGGGGTCATCAGTTCTCCCACCCATCACAGCTGCCCTGTGACACTTCTGCTCTGCTGCCATAGGAAGTGACATTTTCCATCCAGAAGCTCTGTAGGTGCTGTTCAGCCAAACCTTCCTGGTCCTCACCACGATGCAGAAGGTTTGGGATTGCTCAACAAGAGTCATAAAGTCCTGGAAAACAGAACCTAAACTCAGGAAATCCCCTGCTCCTCCCCCTTGGCCAAGCAGGACCCAATGGGGAAAACATCTTGAGATAAATCTTTGTCCAACATTTCTGAAACATTTCTAGCACTGGGGGTTCTGCCCTCCTGGAACTGATGGCTCTTTCTGGTAAATGGATGGCTCTTTCTCTTTCCAAATGCTCTTTTCCCCTACTCCTCCCTGTAAGCTGTCCCAAAAAGAACACAGTGGCCCAACACAGACATTCCCAGCACTTCAAATCCTTTGCAATCCTCATCTGTGTCCCTCATGAGATCCCAGATGCTGCAAATTCCACCAGGGCTCTTATGGTACTCTGGGTTGTCCTTCTATCTGCACACAGGACACGGCAAAGGCTCCTGCAGAGCTCCCTGCAGGTTGTGGCTCTTCCCACCACCCTCCCAGACCCTCAGCTGGAAACCAGCAACAACCCCCTGTCCCTCCTGGTGCTGGCTGAGCTCAGCCAAGGCTGCCCTGGACTCTTCTTTCTCCTCAGAACACAAACAGAGCTCAATCTCCACAAGTGCCTCTGTTTTCCTGGGGTTGTTCACATCTGCCTCATTCCACTTCCCTGAGTCCCTGAGTCCACTCCACTGGGCTCCAAATTCCTGGCCATTAACCCCAGCCCTTGCCTGGGCCGTGTTCCCACTCTGCCACACTTCACTTTACTCATTCCTCGACTGGGGAAAAGCCTCCAGACCCTGAGACATTTCCAGTGGTGCTTTGGAGATCAAAGGGCAGAGCTGCTCTGTTTGTGCCACACAGTTACAGTCAGTAAACACAACCCAGCCTTTAAACTTCTGATGTGAGATCCGGGCCCCAAAGCACCTCTTTTCACCAAAAATCCTTTTGCTTTCAGGGCTTGATCTCACACCTCTCCTTTGCTGCCCCACTAGTGCCAGCTCCATTTGTTTTGGCATCGCAGTGAGGTCAGATCCGGGGAAGGTGGGGAAATGCAGACACTGCCAGTGGAAGCAGAGGGAGCTGATCATCCCCATCTCCCAGCTGGACACTGTGCTAACCCCAGGATCAGGATCCAGCTCCCACTGCAGGAATGATCAGAGGATCCAGGTCCTTGTAGGGCCCCTGGAAGTGGCAGCTTTGAGGGACTGCTTTGGGCAGAACCACGGGTGTTTCAGAAGAGCTTTTTTGTGTTCCCAGTGAATGCTGCAAGTGCTCCCCTGCAGTTCTCCTTTCTATTTAACCAACTTTTTGTTGTAATTCGGTTTCAGCTGCCTTTGTCAATTCAGGGATGAAGTGAGCAGAGCCTGAACCAGTCTCTGGGTGGGAAAGGGGATCCAGGGCCTCATCCAGCATTAATCTGCAGAGGCACTTCTCTGTGCTGCTCCCAGGAAGGGCTGGAGAGGCTCATCCTCTCTGCTGCCTTTGTTGGGGGAGAAGAGGCACTGCTGGCACTGCCCTGGGGTACAGGGATGGGGCAGAGTGACTCAGAACGATGCTCCAGTGGCTGGGACACCAGCCTGAGCTTTGGAAGCCAATTCCTCACTCCTCCAGCCTTCCCGTGGACTCTCCAGCACAGCTCTGAGCCCTTCAGCTCAGGGCACACCGAGCACAGGGAGAGAAACCACGGTTAAATCCATCACAATTCTGAGTCTGCCTCTCACCAGACACAGGGAGGATGCCCAAAGCGAGGCAAGAAACTGAACAGGAGCCTTCAGAGCCAAATTATTTATTTTGAATATAAATAACTCCCTGTGATAGAACTATTTTAACACCAGGAGAAGAGTGTCATTTTACTGACTGGAAAGAGCCACTGCTTTGTGAAGCAGCCAAAGTACATGGATTTTGTTTTGTATGGCTGGAGAAATGTGGTTGAATGATGATGTCTATGAGATGGTTTCTGTTTTTATTGTTATATGGAATGTTTCCACGTTGTATTGGAAATGGAGTTGTTATTACTAGAGTCTCATTAACTCTGTCACCTAAACAGGGAGTGCCATCCCAGGGGACTGGGAACTCACCCCACAGAAAGTGCAGAGATTTCAAATGAGCTCTGTGCTGTGAAATGAATCCAAGCAGATCACTGTGCACAGGATAAGGAGCTCTGGAACTCTGACAGGGAGAAAGTCTCAGCTGGAGCATAGCTGGAGCCTTGGGAGAGGTGACACAAGCAGCTGGGGCAAAGCCAGGGGAGAGACAAACGGACAGTGAGAATGAGGAGCAGATTCTGCACTCCAAGGATTTCCCAAGGCTGAAGAGATCAGGGCTTTGTTTCACATCCTGCCCTGAGGTTTGCATCTCCCAGAGCCAGGGCTTTGAGCTCAGACATTGCTGAAGTTGAAAACAAGAACAGCTCACCCTGACTGAGCAGTCACTGGCAGTGCTGTGATAGGAGCACAGAGCTGCTTCAGGGTTTAAATAAAATTTCCCTGCCCTTCACCTGCCCTACTAATGATCCATTTCCGGGCACTGGGCAGCAATTCCTGCCCCTCCCAAGCTCTGGGCACTGCCAATCACACTGGCCATCCTTCAAGGTGTGGAATTCCCTGCCATTTATGGACATAAAGGCACAGATTACCCAGGCCAACAGACTTTCCTCATACTACCACCTCTTTTTCCTTTCCCAATGAATGCTTTGTTAATTAATTTTTCTTAATTAAGGTTTTATAAGGCCCACCCTGGTAGCCCACCAGTGTACACATGAAAACCTCTGTTCTGCAGAGGAGCCCACAGAAAGAGAGTCCCAAACAAACCATTAAGGTTTAATTCCCTTTTTATTCTGGCCAGGGAGAAATGAATCCATTGGGTTCCCCTTTCTGGAAGCTGTGAATTGATTTCCATACTGAATGCATTTCCCATACTGAATGCATTTCCCATATTAAAGGTATCTCCTGTGCTGGATGTATTTCCCATCCTGAATGTATTTCCCACATTTAATGCAATTCCCATATTGAATAGATTTCCCACACTGGATGCATTTCCCATATTTAATGTATTTCCATACTGGATGCATTTCCCATACTGAATGTATTTCCCATATTTAATGTATATCCCATACTGGATGCATTTCCCATACTGAATGCATTTCCCATAGTGGATTCATTTCCTCTATTTGATGTATTTCCACACAGGATCCATTTCCCATATTTAATGTATATCCCATACTGGATGCATTTCCCATAGTGGATTCATTTCCTCTATTTGATGTATTTCCACACAGGATGCATTTCCCATATTTAATGTATTTTCCACACAGGATGCATTTCCCATATTTAATGTATTTCTGTACTGGATGCATTTCCCATATTGAATGTATTTTCCACACTGGATGCATTTCCCATATTTAATGTATTTCCATGGATGCATTTCCCATAGTGGATTAATTTCCTCTATTTGATATATTTCCCATACTGGGTGCATTTCCCATATTTAATGCATTTCCCATCTCCGATCTCCAAACCCCCTGGGTGTTGCTGTAGCAGACACAAGGTGGGTGTGGAGGTGCTACTGCCCTGGTGCTGCTGCTGCACATCCCCACATTGTGAAAATGTCATTTTTTATCTCCCTCCCTGCCCGGTTCCTGCCCAGCATCGCCGAGGGCAGTGGGGAGGAGGGCAGGAGCCTGCTTGGAACATACTTGTTCTACTTGGTGGGATAAAAAAAGAGCTGCCACAGGGCTGATGCTTTCAGATCAGCTCCAAAGCACACAAATCCCAGGGATGTGACAGAAAAGGAAATCTAGAAAGAACCTCAGGCTTTTGTTCAACATCCCCTAAATGCCACAAAGATGAACCAGGGCAGGGAAAAGTGGCACAACAAAGGGGGGTCCCTTTCAAGCCCAGCCTGTGAGGTGCTTTGTAGAGAAGAACAGCAGCAATTCAGATCTCTGAAAGGAGGCAGAACTGGGAAATTGAGGCTGTGTTTCCCCATCAGGGACGTGCTCTGGCCAAGAACAGGTTAAAAATGAACCCTCAGTGCACTGTGGTGCTGCAGTCCTTACAACTGTCTCCAAACCCAGCCCCTGGGGAGTTCTGGAGCAGGGATGCACCAGCCAGGGATGTTGGCATCAGATTCACCCAAAGCTGCAAATGGGTCATTCATTCCTTTGGAAAAATGTGGATTTCCAGGCTGTGCCAAGCGGGGAGAGCTCCTGCACTGCTGCACCACGGAGAGGTTTGAGCCTTTGTGCCACGCCAGGAAGTGATCGACAACAATGTAAAATAAAATAAAATAAAATAAAATAAAATAAAATAAAATAAAATAAAATAAAATAAA
>JBBMKD010000054.1:10907900-10932925 GCA_037834095.1 Argya squamiceps | reverse complement strand
AATCCATCCCTGGAGCATTCCAGGCACTGGGTGCCCCCCAATCCATCCCTGGAGCATTCCAGGCACTGGGTGCCCCCCAATCCATCCCTGGAGCATTCCAGGCACTGGGTGCCCCCAGTCCATCCACCAGGAACCTCTGGAACTTTCCCACCCCTCACTCCACAGCACGACATTCCCACCAGAGCCAAACCCAGGGCTCTCCTTCACCAAAATCACCTTTTTTTTTCTGCTCAGCAGCAAAAATTAAAACATTTTTCTTGTTTTTCACCCTCTAGTTTGACCATGGTCTCTCCTGCAGCACAAAGCAAGGCCAGCCCTGAAGAGGTTGCTCCACAAGGAAAAGGTTTCCCTTGCAAGCACTTTTTCTAACCCTAATGGGGATTTTTGTGAGTCACAGACAATTCATTTTGATTTGGTTTCTCCAATCGATTCTGCAGAAAGATCTGTTTCCAGCCCTGAGCTGGCCACGGGCCCATCCAGACTGTAAATGTGGGATGGCCAAACCTTCACATTTCCTCCTTGCTGACCTCACAGCCCTCAGCTCCTCATCCCTTACTCAGGGGGAGCAATGTATTGGAGACGATTACTCACCCTCTCCAGAGCACCCTCAAGTGAAAGTTAGTACAGAAAAAGAAAGCTTTAAATGATTTAAAAATGAATCAAATTCAGCAAGGTCTCAGCACAAAAAGCTGTGACGCGGTGTGTGATATTTTGGTGTATGGAAAGGGTAAAAAAAAATAGGGGAAAGCAAAGAAATTGGGAAACAGAAGTGAAAAATGAGGAAGGTGAGGGTTCCAGCCCAGCCAAGAGCAAGATGAAAGGATTCAGTGACTGGTGAGGTCAGCCCTGCCACGAACAGCAGCCTGCAGAGGACAGCAATACCGAAACTGTCACTTGGAGCTGGGGGAAGGATGTGACAACATCTCTGCTCCGGTTTGGAAAGGCAGGAGGGGACAGCTCTGGGCTGTGGGCACCGAGCTCTGCTTTCCCTGAACCTCTCCTGTCACCACAGTGACCACACAGCTCCTGGGGGGTCCTGGGGGTCCCCAGCAGCCGCCCCGGGGCTGGGCACAGCACGGCCACCAACACCCGCCCAGGGCACGCCGGAGAGTCCTGGGTGAGAGGGAGATCTTTGAGGTGCAAAAGGCTGAAATCCCCCCAGGAATGTCAGCTCCTTCTGCCAGAGCCCAGAGAGCCACAGGAGCTGGGGGACATCACTGGGATGGGACCCCGGGACTGAGCACGGCTGTCCCCAGCACAGCCCCCGCCCTGCGCACCCCAATCCCTGTTAACGAGCTGGAAAAGTGACGGAGTCGTTGTTCAAAGCTCCCCCAAGGCAGGAGCAGCGCTGGGAGTGGGGCTGTGAGTGACACGGGCACTGATTGATGGTAATTACAGCAGAGGTGAGCTCTGGGCTCCGCTGGCCACGCGCTGTCACCGCGCCAGGCACGAGGTGGCGCTTCCAGGACCCAGCGATGTGGGTCACCCTGCAGGACCTGCCTCCCGGGGCAGGGGACAGAAAGGGACACGGGAACGGCGGGCAGGGCTGCCCCAGACAAACCCCCCGGTGATGGTACAGCGTGCAATGGCACTGCCCCGGTGGCTCTGAGGGGATGGCAAAGGAATTCCTCTGCGATTGGGACCCTCCCTGCATCTCTTTGTGGGTCTTGTAGGGAAAAAGAAAAGCAGAAAAGGGTTGGAAGGACTGCACAGAGCAAAAGGAATCCGAATGTGACAGCCCCCAGATTCTTTCACCCACAGGAGGGTTCGGCAGTGATTTAATGCCAGCTCACAGACACAGCTATGAGGGAGGCACAAAGGTCAAAATGACACTCAGAAATTACTTCTGCTCTGCCCTCACCACGTCAGCCCCAATCCCTTCACAGCCCCCTGAGCAGGGCTCAGCTCTTTATGGCCACCACGGTATCTGAGGCGGGGTTAGATGATAACAACCCCTCTGAGCCGTGTGTGACAATGCACACCGCTCCCAGCCCTGCCCTGGGGGCTGAGCACCACGGCTGATTGCACAGAGACCTTTCCTGGTGCTGAACAAAGCCTTCCCCTCTGCCAGCCCGCCCAGGGACAAAGCCTTCCCCTCTGCCAGCCCGCCCAGGGACAAAGCCTTCCCCTCTGCCAGCCCGCCCAGGGACGGCTGGCAGCACTCACCCCTGCCCTGCTGAGCCCTGGCACGCCTCACACCCTGCCTGACCTGCTCAGGGGCATCTTCCCATTGCAGCAAAACGTCCAGGAGGAAAAGCAGGCTGGACGTGACCTCTGACTGCCCAGTGGGAGGGAAAAGGCCTCCAGCAGCAGCAGTTCCCTCTAAGCCAGACACACCCCAGCAGGTGGGTCCCAGAGACAAGGCCATGCCCACGGGTCACCTACCAGCCCATCTGCTGGACACAGCGTCCCTGCTGAGCCCGTGGAGGCACCTCTCCAGAGCGTGGTAGATCCTGTCCTCCGTGCACGTGGTGTGCTGCATTTTAATTCATCTCCTGCATTCGAGGGGAAAGGAGGAGGAGAGTTAGTAAAGGATTGCCCTCGGTGGCTCCAGTGCTCGCTGGCAATGGTCACAAACCCAGCCCAAGTGCCAGGGGAGGCTGCAGAGCTGTCCCCTTGCTGCCACACCGTGTGAAGGAAAGTCCACACGGCCCTGTGGCAATGCTGGGAAACACCAAGGGGACGTGAGCCCAGCACACAGGACGTTGTGAAATTGTGACAGCCCTGTCACATCCCACCTCTCCAGGGCCCGGGGTGTGACCTGAGCCTTGGCTGGCAGAGCCTGTGCTGGGGAGGAAGGTTTTATCCCACCCAATCCAAATCCATCAGTTTTATCCCACCCAACCCACATCCATCGGGCTGGGACACCAGGAACAGGAAGGCCATTCCCAGGGGCACTGCCCCACATTCCGTGAGCAATCAGAGGTGACCAGGGGGACATTCCCTCCTCCCCTGAGCCCCAGAGGGACCCTGGGTACGTGTCCCCCTCTCCCAGGGCACGGGTCCACCCCACACAGCTTTGCCTCTTGTTCAGGAGCAACACAAACACACAGAAACAATCGAGTAAGGAGAAATAAAAGCTGCCAATGCTACAAAACCTCCTGCAAGGTGGACTTTGCTTTCACCCATGCCACACACCCACACCATTCCCACAGAGATCCTAAAATGCTCCATATTCTCTGCCCATCTGGCCAGAATTTGATGCCAGTACCCAGTGGTGGCTGTGCCCATCACTGTCCCAGAGCTGCAGTGACCTCAGCAGAGGCTCCACGGGCACCTCCACCCACAACTCATGGCCAGCAGCTCCCCCAGAAGGGCTCAGGAGAGCAGTGCCTGCCTGCTGGAGCTCTCTGGGAACACGGGGAGCCAGCCCCAGCCCTGCCCAGAGCTGGAGAGAAGCCACAGGCAGCTCCCCAGAGCTGGGCAAACACACCCTGAGCATCACTGACCTCCCAGAGCTGAGAACAAACACACCCTGAGCATCACTGACCTGCCAGAGCTGGGGGCAAACACACCCTGAGCATCACACTGACCTGCCAGAGCTGAGAACAAACACACCCTGAGCATCACTGACCTCCCAGAGCTGGGGACAAACACACCCTGAGCATCACTGACCTGCCCAGAGCTGGGCAAACACACCCTGAGCATCACCACCTGCCCAGTGCCCACACTCTCTTTCAGCCCAGAGATGCTCACAGGCTCCTCTCTCTGTGCCACTGCCAAAGCCTGGAGCTGTCTGAGCTCTGCAGCAGAACTTTTCCCTGTGCCTGGCTCTAGGAACGCTGCAGTGCTGGGGAAGGAGCAGGGAAATCCCAGCCCAGCACCTCGGGCATGCTGGGGGCAGGAGGAAGGCAGTGGGTAAGAGCCCAGAGTGACTCACAGACAGCAGCCAGCTCAGAAAACAGCTCAGTCCTCTCAGGGGAGTGGGCTGCTCACCCCACACCAACCCCAGCAACCCTTCCTTTGTATCTCAGCACAGAGCAGGCAGGGAATTTAAAATAAAATACTCCCAAGATATTGCCATAAAACGCACCAAGATGATGCCATAAAATACACAAAGATGATGGCAAGGTATTGCCATAAAATACATCCAAAATATTGCCATAATGCCAAGATCTTGCCACAAAATGCACCCAGATCCTGCCACAAAATGCACCCAGATCTTGCCACAAAATGCACCCAGATACTGCCTTCCCAACCACAGAATGCACTCTTGAGGTGATTTTTTTTCCCTTCTGTGCCACGGACCACACATGAACCTGGACCTCCTCTCCCAGGGCAGTGCTGAGGGAAGCATTTTCCGTGGGAAAGGCCTCAATTCACCCACAGCACAAACTTTGCAGCCTTTTCTGCTGTGTCTTCCCCTCAGCTGTCCCCTCCTTGCCTCCCACCCACGCTGAGCACGATGACAGGGCAGGGGACAGTTCTGGAGAACGTAATCAGACTTTCAGGAGCCCTGTTAAGCATCTTGAGATCACCAAGAAAAACAAGTGCTGAGGTCAAGGCTTTGGAAAATGCTTTGCTTTTTATGGGGGTGTTGATGGCACAATGATGGCACAGCCCTCTCCACACTGCAGGGACAATATCTGGTTTTAGGAGCCCCAAGTCCTCAGAGGAACCATCTGCAACAAGGTTTTGCCCCACTTTCAACAAATGCCAAAAATTTCCCAGTGTCAGGGCTCAGGGCAAGGCTGAACCCAAACCCTCTGAAGGTGTGAGTGTCCAAAAGGGCAGTTTATAATAATTTAATATATTTTTTAAAAATTAAAATAATTTAAAATCAAAAAATTTAAATCATTTCCTAACCAATGATTTTCTAAAAGGGCACTGATTGAAGTGAGTGAGAAAAGGCCCAGCACACCAAAGCTCAGCTTGGGAAGTATCCCAAGATTATTTGGGAACTTGTCCTTGCATGGGTGCCAGATCCTTGGGGAATTTCCATCCAAGATTGCTGAGTTAAGAGGCTTCATTCATCCCCGTGGGTCACAAAGGTGAACAGACAAATTAAATATTTCTGTTAATTAACACCAAACTAGTAAACATTTACTTCCTTGGTGGGAAGTGGGAACTTGCTGACTGCTGGTTTTAGATTTTTCCCTTGTCCTGCTTGAGGCAAAAAGTTTGAAAAAATGAAAAAAAAAAAGTTTTTAAACAGTAGGAAAAATAATTACCAACAAAAAAAGTCTTTTCCTGCTGAGCTGTGAAGCCACTGGAGGTCAGGAAAGCCCTCGGGGTATCCCAGCTCCTGGCAGGGACTTTTCACTCAGCTGGGACCCACGGGGGTCCTGGAACCTTTCCCTTCCAGGGCCTTTCTGCCGCTCAGGACCTGCTCCCCGGCCAGCAGCACAAGGTCCCTCGGCAGCCAAGGTGGCATCAGCAGCCCTGGCACGGCTGGCACAGGGCACAGAGCTGCCCTTCCAGCCAGGAAAATCCCTTTCCTCCTATTGAGTCCCATCTTCATCACTCAGTAACTTCTCTGAGCTCCTCCTGCAGTGGTGGAAACCCAGGACAGCCTCCAGGAGATGAGAACAGAGGAGGAAAAATAAGAAAAAAAATGAGAAAAGAGCTCCAAAGATCAAAAATTCAGGAGTGAAGAGGATCAAAGCACTCCTTGCAGGCCACCTCTGGCCCCCAGCAGAGCAAACCCGGAGCATGGGGGGCTCCACCACGGGCAGAAAATGCCCCAAAATCCGCTCCTGCAGCGGCGCAAAGCCCGGCAGAGCCACTGAGCTCTCCTCTCCGCGGCAAATCCCTGCAGCCCCTCCCTGCGATGGCCGGGGACAGGGGAGGACCTGCCGAAATCCTTTCCAGAGGGAATCCTGCGGGAGGGAATCGCGGGGAAAGCCCGCGGGTCCCCCCGGGGCAGGACAACGCCCTTTCCTGCCCCGGTTGTTCGAGGCTGAGCATCCCGGGCAGGAGACAGGGCAGGGAAAACAAAGCCCTCGGGAGCGGCCCGGAGCGCTGCCCGGGTGCGGGGACGGGCACCGGGTGCAGGGACACGGATGCCTCGCCTGGGTTGGTGCCGGGACGTGGCTCAGCACCTGGATGGCTTTGGGCACTGGGGGGACCAGAACAAGGAGCCTGACGAGGCTGAAGGAAACAGGAGCTTGGGCTGATGCTGTGTAGCAGTGCGAATTTCAGGGGTTTTGTATTTGTATTTTGTTCATCCTGATGTAACCCTACCCTTTGCCTTCCCCATTGGGTCAGTGTTTCCCCGCCCAGCCCCCCAAAAAAAGGGAAAAAGGGACACACACCCTCTCTCTCTCTCCACCTTCCTTCCCGTGTGGACGCAGGAGGTTTGGCAAGGCCCCGGCCACATGGAACTGCACCTCAATAAACATCCTTGTTAACCCAAGAGAGAGGGCACGCTTCATTCTTCCAAACCTTGAATGCACACTTCTCCACACCTGGAGAACTCACAAACTGCTATAAATTGGCTCGGAGAATCAGCCAGCCAGAGAAAGCATTCCCCCACAAACGAGCCACTTTATAATGCTGCACCAGAAGGAAAAATCCCTTAATTTGGTATAAAGCAAAGGGATCCCGCCCAGAGCTTTTTTACAAGGTAAGATCCTCACACAAGCTCTCCAGACAGGTCATCGACCCCTTGGAGCTCCACCTCAGCCTTCTGCCTCCTCCAGCTCATCCTCCGAGGGGCAGGACAGCAGCTTTGGGAGATGCATCCTCACTGCAGAGGAAGAGTTGGAGCTGTGCTCCTCCAGCAAAACTGTTTTTTCTTAGATTACAGCAGAAAACCTTGGGTTTCAGCTGTTTGCTTGCAAGGTTTTACTGCCTCCCCTCCACCTCACACAGCCCAAGATAGAAACCCGGAGCGAGGGAGGGAGGGAGCAGCTGGAGGAAGCCTTTGTAGAGCACGGGGCGGGGAGAGAGCTGCGATTTTCAAGAAAAGCTTCAGCCTCGGTGTGCTCGGGCAGAGCAGGAGATGGGGGTGATAAGATGTTCTCTCAAACCACACCAAGGCAGGTATCAGGCCATCCAGGAGGCAGCTGGTTTGACAAACATCCTCCCAGGGTGCCTGCAGAGGAGGCTGTGCCATCCAAACTCCTTACAGGGCCGGGTTCCTGTCCCACTGGGGCTGCTGTGACACTGGGGGTGCTGTGACACTGGGGACAAGGACACACCGAGCCACGGCAGGGACCGTGGGGGACATTGAACTGCAAACCCTCACTCCAGGGAGCCCCCACTCCCTGAGCCAACAGGGGAAGAGGCAGCAGAGCAGGAACACAGAGAATCGCCCCCAAAGCATGGTTCAGGCAGTGAATTCATCTTAAAGCAGAAGATAAAACTCTTGGTACAAGAAGAAAATCTACTTGTGGTGTAGCAAGAGCACCTGTGCCTGCAGGATAACAGTGCTGAGGGGCAGGAATGACACAGGACATCCCAGTGCTCACAGGAAGAAGCAAAATCCAGAGTTGTTAGTTGGAAATGGTGTTTTGGGAAGAGGAGAGGTACCTGGCATCTTCCTGAGAGAAAGAACAGGACCAAGCCCTACCCAGGCAGCCTTTCTCAACTGCAACGCCTCATTTACATCAAAAATGTGACAATTGGAGAGTTCCCTCAGGGGCACAACTGCAGAGCTCCCTCAGAGGCCAAGATCACTCCCTGCCCTGGCTGTCTCTGAGAACCAGGCTGCAGGAGAGGCTCCCACCACGGGGCAGGGAAAGCACCCAACGTGCAAAGCAGTTTCGGAGTGCTCTGAGTGTCAAACAGCCCTTACAGAACGTGACACAACAGGGGCAGAGCAGGTTTGACACCCCGGGCTGGCTGCTGCTCCCCCTGTGCCAGCTGGGCACCCACAGTGGGCACTGGGGGGCCGGGGGTGTCCTTGGCAGCAGTGTAGGAAGGGGGATGAGCCCAGCCTGGGGAATTGAAAGGTGATTCATCCAAACTGCCACCAGGAACAGTGACACAGCTCTGTGAGCTGCCCCTGGGGCTGCTCAGCTCCTGTGAGGGACCCCCACGATGGGCACTGTTCTCCTGTGAGGGACCCCCACGATGGGCACTGTGCCCTGCCTATCCCTCCCCACCAAAGGCAACACCCCCAGTATCACCCAGCTGGTGGCTGCACTGGACTGGGTGAGCTCAGCACGGATCTAAGCCCTGAGATGCCCAAAGAAACCCAAATTAACTCCAAATTCCCATTGCCATAAGCAGGTGGCTCTGTGGGAAGGCAGAGATGTGGCCACGGTCACTCCATGGCCAGGACACAGACTCCTGTCACACAGGGGGGAGTGAAGCCAGACCTACCAACTGCAGGTGTGTGGTCAGCTGGTTTCTGCTCTGCCCTGTCAGACTGACCACACAGCACCAGGATGTGGCAGAAAGAAAGATCTGCAGTCAGAGGGGGAAGGGCTCCAGGTTAGAAAAGAGCTTCAGAACACTCTGCAACCAAAGGATGGCTTGTCACCCAGGCAAGGGAAAAACAAGCCCTAGGAAAGGCAGGAATAAGGGAAGTGCTCTGCCATCTGCCTGGGATGAGCAGCCTCTGGTCATCTGCTGTGTCCTGTTGCTTTGATGCAGAAGCTTTTAGTTGTTTATACTCTTGAACTAGAGTTCTTACGCAGTTTCACAAAAACAATATGTATTTTTAGTATTTATCTATTGTTTACATTTTTGTCCTCTGGGAGGAGAAATGTGATGGACGGTGATGTTCACCATCCAGGTTAAAGAGGTGGCAACCTGTGTGGCCAATCTCTTGACCTCTGTACAAATGTATATATAGAATGGAGGTAGATAATTGGAAAAGAATAAAGCTACAGAGTCTTCTCTTGACCTGCTGCGTCTGCCTCGTTCCTCGGTGCCCTGAAATTGCCAGAGTGTCCAACCAGCAAACCCACACCCAAGGCATCAAACCCCAGCTAAAACCCGGAGATGGGGAGAGCTGTGTGCCCTGAGTGCCAGGCAGGGGGGAAACCCCAAATCCAGACACGGCCTCACCCCACACCAGGCAGGACTGACTTCTCTTCCCCAGGGTCTGTCCCCTCTCAGGGAAGGGCCAACCCAGTGAGCTCTGAGAGGCACCAAGGCCCAGGGAGGGCGGGAAGGCGACAGGGGACAGCACAACCACACGTGTGTGACACCAGCAGCACTCAGAATCACTTCACCCCCAGCAACGCCACCCAAAAAGCCCCAAATCCCCCGCCCCGTGCACAGCCAGGGGAGGGGTGAGCCTGCTGTGACAGCGGAGCTGCAGAGGAGCTGCCGGGAGGGTTAATCACGGGTGGTTTCATCGCCGAGCCCCTCCCGGCACAGCCCCGAGCAGCCCCGGCCCCGGGCTCAGAGCAGGAAACCCACAGGAGGCTCAGAAAAGCCTAAGACGAGTCAGCCCCACTCAAAGCCCTCCATCCAAGCCTGCACAGGGGAGTTATTCAACGGGATTTCCCAAATCCCAGCCCCAAGGTGACCTGAGTTAACAACCAGAGCTTAAGGCTGGGCTTGGGGGGTGAAGGATCTGTGAACGCCAAAAAAAACCAACCCAAGAGGGGCAAACAAACAACAACAGCTCCAAAGTGTTACTGCCTTTGTTTGGGACACTTGGAGATGAAGACCCCACTGAAAGGAAGGAAAAAAAATGCCAAATATCAGGGGCAGGGTCCCAGCACTGCCCAGCTCAGCTGCCCTTTGCTCTGGGATGTGCCGTGTTCGAGCTGAAAAAGTCACAGAGACGCTTCTGGAGCATCAGGAGCAGGACTGACACCCCTCCCAGGGTGAAACCAGCCCGTGGGGGCTGCCAGCATCATAACCCAACTGCCAGGGAGGCACCTTTGCCTCCCCCTGCTGCAGGCCAGCACAGGAGGAGGCCTCACGAGCAGCCTCAGTGATAACAGAGGTGCTTGACCTGAAATTGAGGATTGACTGGTCCCAAGGGTGTGCAACCAAAGCAGCAAACTGCATCACAGGAGGAGCAAATCCAGGGCTGCAAGAGATTCAGCAGGAAGAACAAAATAATCCCAGAAATTGTTCTGAGGTGAGGGAATTCCTCAGTGAATGGAGAGGTTGTAAGAAAAAAGAATCTGCCCAGAGGGTGCACAGGAGAGACCCGGAGAGTCTCAAGGAGTCAGAATGAAACCTTGCAACTCATCATTTCAAAACAATGTTTGATCTCATTTGACTGTGATTCAAAAAGCAAAAAAATCAAGCCAGAAAAAACGAAATTTCTCACTCCTGATCAAGGGAGACCTTTTGCTGCACACACCAGTTTAGGTTCCCATGGCAAAGCACAGGCCCCCAGCAGGCCAGCAGTCACTGGGGCCAGCTGGGAGAAGTGGCACCCAGGTGGGGACCTGCCCCCAAGCACCTTCGTGTGCAGGTTTGCCCTCCTGCAGCACCCCTGAGACATCCAAAATCCAAAATCCTGACTGTGCTGCTGTGCCTGCAGAGCTCCCCATCACTGCCCCTCACTCCCACTCCCTGTGGGAACACTGGTGGTTTCCTGGGATCAGGGACAAGGCTTAAACCCCGTGTGAGGGCAGGTGAAACACCTTGATCAGAGCAGGGAACAATTCCCCCTGCCCTGGGCAGAGCCCAGACAGGCTGGAGTTTCCTCCTTGGGGATATTCCAGGGGTGCCTGGGCACAATCCTGCTCGGGGATGGCCCTGCTGGAGATGAGCCACTGGGATCCTTTCCAGCCCGGCCCATCCTGGCATCCCGAGGGCACCTTAAACCCTGAGCATTTCCCCCTGGGAGCTGCTGTAAAATCCAGTCACCAGAATTACCCTGTGCCCCTCTCGGCTTTCCCACCTTTCCTATTTTACTGTGCAGCACTCACAGCTCATCTCACACCTGGATTCGGCTGGGAGCTCGGGACTGGCTCTGTGAGGTGCCTTGATGAGCTTTTTGAAACATTCAATTTTTTTAAAAACAGCAAGAGCACAGGTTGAGCCAAGTGAGGTCACTGCCCGCACAGAGGGAGGCTCGGGGCACATCCCCCGTTCCCACCTCAGCACTCCCGGGCTGGCAGCCGCTCATTCCCCTTCTCGCTTACCCCCGGGGAGAGCTCACCTTATTCCTGTGCTTTTTAACTTCAAAACGCCAACTCCAAATAGCTGCGAGGTAATTTGGCCAGAGTTCAGGCTGGTGGCCCCCAGCTGCAGCCCCCGGCAGCGATCAAAAGGCTCGGCGAGCTGATGGGCATCACCTCCCGGGAAGCCCAGCTCCCTCCGGGGATATCCCGCACTCTCCAAATTAACAGGGGAGGTGTAAAGACCCGGCTAATTAGCCGGCCTGGCCCCTGGGCTATTAGGGGCAGCCAATTAGCGGCAATTCGCTGTCCCGGCGGCCCTGGATAAACACTCGCTGCTGCTCTGGGAGGGCAAATCCCACGTGGGTGGAGTGAAAAGTGCTCTTGGTCACAGCTCTGAGACACCTCACAGGCGTCCCTGCTGTCCTCCCCCAGCTCGGGGACACCTCGGAGGTATTCCTGCTCTCAGACACCTCACAGGCGTCCCTGCTGTCCTCCCCCAGCTCGGGGACACCTCACAGGCGTCCCTGCTGTCCTCCCCCAGCTCTGGACACCTCACAGGTACTCCTGCTCTCGGTCACAGCTCGGGGACACCTCACAGGTACTCCTGCTCTCCTCCCCCAGCTCTGAGACACCTCACAGGCGTCCCTGCTGTCCTCCCCCAGCTCTGGGGCACCTCGGAGGTATTCCTGCTCTCCTGTCACAGCTCTGGGCACCTCACAGGTATTCCTGCTCTCCTCCCCCAGCTCTGGGACACCTCACAGGTATTCCTCTCTCCTCCCCCAGCTCTCAGACACCTCACAGGTATTCCTCTCTCCTCCCCCAGGTCTCAGACACCTCACAGGTACTCCTGCTCTGGTATTCCTGCTCTCCTCCCAGCTCTGTGCCCACAAAGCTCCCCCGGAGCTGTGGCAGCTCTGTGCCCACACACCTGCTGGGCTCTGCTCGAGCCCCTCCTGTGCAGGGCACTTTGTTGGCATCAGAAACGGAAACCAGTGACTCGCCCGTGGTGTTCTGGGGATGAGGAGCTCTTCCAGCCTGGGGGATATGCTACAGCTCTGTGTTTCCAAGAGTTTGTTGGGTTTTTTCCCTCCTCTGATCCCAGGGCCTGACAAAGCCCCAACACTCACCACCCTCCCAGCCTGCTCAGCCCCTAAAGCAAAGCTGGTGCTGTCCAGTGCTCCCAGAGGGAACCACAAATGCACAACCAAAGCCCAGAGTTCAGCGAGACCTCTCTGTGCCTCAGTTTCCCCTCCTGCTCAGCACAGTCAGCAGTGGCAGGTAAAGAACCAGAATTTTCTTTCATCCTCTCACTTCCATCTCCTTCCCAATCCCATTTATAAACCTGGCAGGCAAAGCTGGCAGAGCAGGACACGCCAAAAAAAAAATTTAAAAAAAGAGCATTTTTATAATACATAAAAACATCCCAACACTTCACCGAGGTTATTTGGAAGCCACAAGAACCACTTGCCTTAACCAAGACATCCTGCCAGGGCACCCAGCACAGCACCCAGGCACCCAGCCCCAAACTCTGAGCACCAAAACAATGACACACAACAGCCAGAAGTGCCCATGCAGCAGCAAATTGCAGAAATAAAGCTGCACATGAGAAAACCACGTGTTCCCAGCAGCAGTGCAGGCAGGGGAGCTGTGGATTTGGCCACTGGGACCAGAACTGCCTTGGAACTGGTTTGCTGATTTGTTTTTTTTTAAACCCCAAACTTCCAAGAAACAAAATACAGAACTGCCTTGTCCAGACTCTTGCTGCTGCAGCAAGCACTCAGCTCAGTAAATCTAATTAATGAGCCAGGAAAAGTGCCACTCGTTTGCTAACTACTGCACCCAGGGCTGCCAAACAGACAGATAAAGGATTTAGCTGGGGCCTATTCCAGCCAAAGGAGCTGGGAACCTGGCAGGGAGAGCAGGAGATTAGAGGGGGCTGAAAAGAAAAGGAGAGGAGGGGGAAAGGAAAAAAAAAAGAAAAAAATCCCACTAGATTAGCACTTGGAAAATGCAAGCATGTAAATCAGCTTATTTTGCTATAATGCCACCCTTGTGAGCATCTGGGCACAGCAGCACAGGGCCCTCCCGAGCCCCACGCCAGCAGCTCCCTGACAAAAACTGCAGCTCTGCTTTCACCAGCCAGGGAAGTTCGCACAGGAAGCCAATTAGGGGAGACCTGGGAACAGAGGAAGATTCATAATTGCAATTAAGGCTTCAAAGCTCTGAGCCCAGGCACAGATTGGATTGAGCTGGGGGAGGGAAAAAAACCAACAAACCCTTTGAAACAGGGAGCTGTGGGATATTCCCCAGGTGGGAGAGCTCCTCACCCCCAGGACAAGGCATCACCTGGCAGAGAAGGACTCAGCTCTGAGGGGCCCTCGCAGGACCAAGAGATTTGGGGTTAAATCTGCATCAAAAGGATCCAACATTTGTCCCTTGCTGCTGCTGACCGTGATCCTGCAGCCCATCCCATCTGAAGAGGAGCTCTGGCCCCAGCCATGGATCTGCTGCTCCTCTGTGCCAGTGGCAGGAGAAAGGCTGGAGGAAAGCTGAGAGAGAAGGAAACTCACCCAAGGTGTCAGGGCCACCCCCTGGAGATGTGGGGACAGCCCAGAGGGGCTGCAGCAGCTCCTCAGGACAGCTCCACTCTGCCCTGCCTGCTGCCAGCCCCCACAGACACTTCCCTGTGCTGGCACCTCCTCTCCTCACCCTCAGCTTTCCCTCCAGCCCCTCCTCTCTGAGCAGCTGGAGAACTCCTCGCTCCAGCAGGCAGCAGAGCTGGGGGGCTCAGGCTGCTCCCCTCTCTGGGGATGCTCCTCCTTCCTTCCCCCAAAGCCCCCAGCCCGAGCCCTGAGCCCAGGTGGAGGGGAAGTGCTGCTGAGGGAGCCCAGAGCCCACAGGGACTAGGTGACCAACCTCAGCTATCTCCATCCCAAAGTCCCAAACTGCTGCTGCTCTCCCCCCTCAGCTGCCCTGGGAAAGTTGTTGCCAGGCTCAGAATCTGTGCTGTGACCTTGGAAAGTCCTCTGTGTCCCTGGAAATGCACTGGCCCTGGGTGGTTTTGCATAAGCTACTTTCCCTGGGATGTTTTGCCCTGGTGCTGAGCACGTAGGGCTCAGTAATCAAATGAGGTCAAAGAAAATTCCAGCCAAAACCCCGGCTGGGAACAGCCAAGAGCATCGCCCTTCTCTAAGGCCTCAGGTCAAAGGCAGTGGGTTTTGGGGGGTCTGTTAGCACAGAAAGACTAAAATACTCAGTGCCCAGGGCTCCAACAGCTTCTCTCTTCATTTGAACTATGAAAACTCTTCTGATTGTTTGTTAAACTTTTGCTGGACATACTGAAGCAGATGAGGCATAAATACTGTGATAACTATGATGACAATCAACACATACATGCTTATTTTTAAAAGTGTTTTCTACAATGGTGTAAAATTCAGTTAACTAAGCAGATTATTTAACTATCATTTTCTTTGACTCTGAGTCTGGCTATACTTTTGCAATTGTTGTATGTTTTTATGCATAGATATTGAATGGTTCAGGTCACTGAACAGCTCAGGCCTGGCTGGGGGCTGTCCCTCCCCAGCAGCACCAGGGAACCATCACAAAGTGGGGATGATCCCATGGAAACCAGCAGCATTCCACGAGATCCCAAACAACTGGTGGGTGAGCAAAGACATGGCACGGTGGTTCCCAGGGGTGGAAAAACAGAAGACAACTCCCTGCAGAGTGTGCAGCCCCCCTCCTCTGGGTCTCCCCACGTTCCAACACTTCCCAGCTGAGGAGGAAGCCCCAGGCCAGGAGCCCAGTCCCTCCCCACACGGATCCCCCTCCCCAGGGGCAACCCGCCCTTCCGCAATTTCAGAGCTCTTCTTACCCCTCCTCCCCCGTGCTGTGCCGAAAGGAGAAGTGCTGGGAGCCAGGGGGAAGTTGTGGCACCCTTTCCTAGCCTGGAGGAGGATTTCAGGCTCCTGCCACATCCGAGGGGCAGCTCTGTGCAATGGGGCTGGGGTTGGGGCGGGCGGTTCCAGGAACCCCAACAGTCGTGAGCAAGAAAAGGCAGAAATGGAGCCCACACACAAATGATGAGGGCAGAAATAGCCAGGCTGTCCCTGGCACTGGCCAGATACCCCAGCAGGGCATGTGCCCATGGAGGGCTGGGCAGGGACACGCAGCAAAGGAACTCCAGGGCCAAAGCAGGGACTCTGAGCTCACCTCAGTGGTGGCACACGTGGGTAAGGTGGGCTCAGGCAATCCTGGGGCCTCCCCTCCCTGTCTGAGGGCTCAGCTCCCCTCCAGGCAGTGCAGCCAAGGGAGCCACACCTCCCTGTGTGTCCGTGGGGCTGGATCTGCCCACCTGGATGCTGACAGGACAGCTCCATCCTGAGCAGCTGCTGCCAAAAACCGAAGGAAAGGCTCTTCCCACCATCCATCAGCAGAGTTTGATCCATTGGCTCAGCGTGAGGGCTCTGTTTCCCAGTCTCAATCATCACTCCTTTCCTGGCAGCCATCAAAGCCTGGATTTCTGCTGCCACAATGGAAATTTCATCCCCGTTTAAAAGCAAAGATCTCCTGCTTCCCTTCCCCAAGGGGGCTAAGCCTCATTACCAGAAGCTTTCTCCAGCACACCTAAAAGTGGCTCAGCCCTTAACACATTCACTATTTACACGTTCCTTCTGCAGCTCCTCCTCAGAGAGGCACCTGGAGGCATTTTCAGAGGGAATATCCGTGAGCACTGGAATTACAGGGCATTAATTATCAGGGAAAGCATCCCAACAGTCACAAGGTGAGAACACAACATCCAGAATTCACAGCTCCTTGGGAGTCACTGAGGGAACAGCACACAAGGTCTGCCACCTCTGAGGGCTTCCACCCCCCCTGAAAAATGACTTTCTCAGATGGAGCAAGTCCTCAGGGACAGCAGAACTCACCGGGGGCTCTACAGGCAGGTGGAGAAGGAAACGCAAGGTCCTCGTCCAGCCCTGATGGGTTGGGGTGGAGGGGGTGGTGAAGATATAAGTGATGGTGAACATTTGCTCTTCTGCGATAAACCACAAATAAAATTTGGCTGCTTTTAGTCTCAGTGGCCATCAATTCTCAACAGACAATGCAGCCTCAGCCTTCCAGCTGGGGTAACTTGGATCTGAGGGCTGTGTGAAAGGCTGGGTAAGATCAGGGAGAGTTTTAGGCTGATAGGTCACACAGATGGGCAGATTCACCTTCCTGAGCCATTTAGGTCTTTCCTGAGGGAGTTCATACCCTGGCCCCACTACCCAGCCTCTCCTCTCCCCTCCCACGGGGTACAGATTCCTGGCAAGGAAGTGTCAGGCAGGTCAGGCCGGGACAGGGCTGCCCACAGCCCCACAAGGAGCTGCAGCCCAGAGCAGTGGCCCCAGAGAAGGAATAGCTCAGGTTCCATCACTGCTGAGCAGGACAGCCCCACCAGAGGAGAGGATTCAGCAGGAAAACCCAGTTCCCCTCCAAAAACCCCCCAAAGTGCAGCTGCTCAGAGAGGGAAAAGCCCCAGGGGGATTAAAATCCACACTCATCACCAGCTAAAGAAGGAAAGTACCAACAAAATATTGACCTTGACAAGGATTCAGTTGAATTGAGTTGTCAAACCATGAATGAACTCCTCAGGGAACACAGAACACTGGCCATCCACAGCCAGCCCTGGGGCTGGGAGCACTTTTAGAGATGGTTTTTGAAGGAAACTCCAAAAGTCCCATTCCTAGAGATGCTGCAGGACAAGGTTCAAATTGAAAGGTGGGGAGGAAATGTGCCCTGGTCTGCAGGAGGTGGGGAGTGGGAGTGACTTCCCACAGAAAGGAGGGACTGCTGGGAGGGACTGAGCTGTGCCCGAAGCCTTGAAGGCAGAAGAGGCAGCAGCAGACCCAGGTGGGCCATGGTCCTTGTCCCCAGGCCAGGGAGGGACCCCCAGGGCCCTTCCAGCCTTCACTCCACTGCCTGGGGCAGAGCAGCAGCCGCAGAGCTCGGGGAATTTCTTGGGTGAAGAACACCCTGACCCTCACAGTGACTTTCTGAAAATGCCAAATGGGTGGGTGGGGATCCAGCCTGCCCTGTGCTTCTTTTTCTCTCCCCACCAGCAGCACTTTGCTCTCCCTCAGAGCCACCAGGCCAAGACTGGCAGGTTCCAGCAGCCTGGGCTTTGTTTTCTGCCCAGGAGCACAGAGACAAACCCATCTGTTGCTCTCATCAGCAACAGCAACTCCACAATCAGCAACATCTCCAACCCTGCCTGGAACCTCCACATCATCCATGGGGGTGGAGAGGCCACCCAGGACATCCCCAACCCCTCCCCACTCACTGGGCTCAGTGAGTTTGGCCAAACTCAGCCAGGGTAAGAGCAGCCTCTGTTTCCCTCCTCAAAAACCCCAAGGGCAACAGAAATGACACGGATCTGATGTGAGTAAGAGCAGCCCGGTTTTATAGCTGGGTTTTCAGAGAGGAAATGCTCTTGTTCCTGGCAGCAATTCTGAAAACCCCTGGCCACATGATGCAAGAGTTAATTTTAGCCAACTACCAGTCATTGTCACCACTGTGAGGGTTGAAGTTCCACCCAACATCACAGACAATTCCTGGCTCCGGGTGAAGTCCCAAGAGGATTTGGGCTGGGGACAGCCGTGGTGGGGTCACAGCCTGGCAGGAGCTGGTGTCACCCAGGCTGTGATGGAAACCCCAGGACTCCTCTCCAGGGAGGGTGGAAGTTCAGCACAGGAGTTCCTGTGTCACAGGAGAGACGGGGGTGGGGGGAGGAAATAAAAAATTCAGCAAGTGCATCATTTAGAGAGGAAAAAAAAGGTGTTTCCCAAAGTGCAGCAGCAGCCCAAGCTGCCCCTGCTGAGAAGAAACTGAAGGACACAGCAGTGGCCAGGGGCTCCTCCCAACACTCCCCAGGGCCAGGACACCAGGGGACATCCCTGTTGGGAGGGGACCTGGGGTGAAGGTGGTACAGCCCCCGGTGTTCCCATGCTCAGGATACCCCCCCAAGAGCCTGTGGGACACCCCTGTGGGGTTCATGCCCACATGGAGCAGGTGCTGAGCTCCTCCCATGAACTCCTGGCAGTGAAGATGCTCCGAGGAAGCGTTTGGATCAGGGGGTGCCCAGCACTCCCCGCTCTGGGCACAGCCCTGTGTCCCACATGTCCTACAGCAGCTGCCCTGCCCAAGGCCCTTCTCTGGCCGTGGTCCCTGGGGAAAATCCCCCTCCCCTGTGCCAGTCACATGTGGGTGGCACTGCCACACTCAGGGCAGCTCTGAACACAAGGGAAACACCAACACTGCCATAGCAGGGAAGCTGCTCATCTGTGTTCCACTGACCCTGCACCTTCCTGTGCCTCTCCAGAGCCTTCCCAACACCTCCTGCACCCCACAGGTGTCCTGTGGCTCCTTACTCTGCTCCCCTGGCTCACAGCGTTGGGTCTGTTGGGTTTTTTCTATTGAGAAAACATCTCCCAGCCTGGATGAAGGCAGGGACCATCCCAGCAAGGTGGCACAAGGGTCCCTCCCAGCGGGGACCCCAATCCCTGCCCTGCTGCCTTCCCCTTGCAGCTCCCTCCTGATGCAGGAGGGGAGAGCTGGTCCTAATTCCTTCTGGCTATTTGGAAAAACAAGTTTACACGTGAGATTTCATTTGGCTCTGTCTCTCCTTAACTCCTCCAGCTGTGAAACAAAGTAAGTGAGAGACAAAGCCCTACAAACAAGCAGCGTGACCATTCTGAGGGCTTTTTGTTAGCTCTAATGCCAGACCCACTAAACAGATTAACTTCCAACATAAACAAGCAAGTAAATCTTTCCCCCAAGGCCCTGTGTATCCAAAGGAAGCTTTAGAAGTTGCTTCCTGCCATTGTGGAGGCCCTGCTGGGAACCCAGGAGCCTTTTCAGTCCCTGGCTTGGTTGCCCAACGCCTTCAGTTTACGCCCAGCACCTCTGGCTGCAGCAGCACAAAGGACAGATGGTGGCAGGGACGTTTGGTCCCCATCACCCTCAGGCCAAGGGCTGGAATTCACAGACCTGACAGGAGGGTGTGAACCCTCACACAACACAGCATCGCCATCACAGCCAGGGGAAGAAAGGAAGTCCCCAGATGAGGGGACAGCCCGAGGAGAGCGGACACCCATCCAGCAGTGGCCAAACCCAGCAGGCTCCATCCCCTGAGCACCCTCAAACTGCCACGGCAGCATCCACACCTCCCTGTGAGGGATAACAATGAGCCCAGAGCCTGAAATCCTTCCCACGTTCAGCCCTGGGGAGCTGCAGGCTCAGTGCTGGAGGCCATCCCTGTGTCCCAGACCTGCAGAGGTGAGAGGGAGGCAGCACACAGGGAAGGTGCTGGCACTGGGGAGGTTGGGACAATCCCATCATGGTCAGTGAGGCCCAAGCCCCTGGGCTGGACCATCCTTTGGGCCGGCCTTGTACAGCCAGAGCTCCATCCCTGACAGCCCAAAAATCCATGGAGAACACAAGGCAAAAGGTGCCCCCTTCTGCACATGAAGAACCCATCCATGACTCTCCATCCCCTCTCCCCAGCTCAGGGACTGGATCTGAAGGTGACACCACAGCCACAAGTGACACCAAGAGCAACCCAGCTCTGAAGGGCCTCCAGCCAGGCTGGCACAGCCCTGACCTCAGGGCAAGCTCCCAAATCCCCCCAGGCACCTCATCACAGGAGCAGCACGCGAACTTCCAGTCCTCAGATGCTCCCAGGATGGGCTGGAGCCTTTTGGCACAGGGGCTTTGCTCCCAAAAGGGGCAGTGCTTCATCCCAGCCCTGCTCCCGGGAGCTGAGCTGGCACTGACCCCAAACACCCAATTCCCAAAGGCTCTTCCCTTCATCCTAAAGCATCACCCTCACGCTGGTGCCCTGGTTGGAGCCCGCCTGGGGAAGGGGGGAGGGTGTTCAACCCTCTCCCGGGGCAGGAGGGGGAGGGTGTTTAACCCTCCCCGGGGGCAGGAGCGGGAGGGTGTTCAGCCCTCCCCGGGGGCAGGAGCGGGAGGGTGTTCAGCCCTCCCCGGGGGCAGGAGGGGGAGGGTGTTCAGCCCTCCCCGGGGGCAGGAGGGGGAGGGTGTTCAGCCTTCATTTTCCTCCATCACTTCTAAACCCAGCACCAGCATCTGGCAGCCCCAGGGCATTGGAGTTTCCAGGCTCTGGGTCATAAAATTGGGTTTGCAACCATTCCTCCACAGCCTGGAGCTCCCCGAGGGAACAGCACCTCTGGCATCGAGACCAGATCAGCCTGGGGACAAGTCCCAGTTAATGAGCACCCCTCGGGGAACATTAACCTTGGTGGCCTTGATTGCAACGCAGCTAATGGATGTCGGGAGGCCTCGGGCAGCATCCGCAGAGCTGGATGAGGAGCAGGAGGGATCTCTCCCGGGCTGGAATTTCCACTGCAAAGATGATGCACCTGAGAGATGTTGTGACTCCCCCAGGCAGCTGCACACCCGTGTGTACCATTTGTGAGTTTATCAACACAAAGACAGCGAGAATGGAGAAACATTGGCGGAGTTTCACATGTACAGGCTGCCAGAAACAATAAGAAAAGGGAAATGCCACCTGAAAGGATGGGAGCTTGTTTGCGAGAAGCCTCTGGGCTGAGGGTTTAAATAGACACAGAGCGATGGGGGAAGCAGCTGAAAGGGGAAGCGTTTCATCCTAATTTGAGACAACAAAGAATGGGCCTTTGTGGAAGGGATGAAAAACACTTCTGCAGGCTCAGGGCAACGGCGCCTTTCCCAAAGCGTGCACACAGCGGCCGTGCCCCATCCACACCGCCCCGCACGGCGAGCACGGGAGGGAAAACACCCGGGAGCGGCCGCACAAACCCTCCAAGGCCGGATACAATCATGGCAAATTCCCTCCCCCGGCAGCTGCTTAGGGCAGTCACAAGATCGGGGTGAAGCTGAGCCCTTCCTGCTCAGACAGCGCCGGGCAGGCGGGAGCGGCGTGCCCGGGGACGGCCCCGTGTCCTGCATCCCCTGGCACCCCCATCACATGGGCTGCTCATGCCAGCTCTGCTCCCTTCTGCTGCAAAACCCACCCCAAAATAAACACCAGCAGCGGGCTGGGAGCGCCCGAGCTGCTCTCAGCCCCGGCACCGCGGGGATTTGGGGCAATGAAACGAAGCGTCTGAGGGGAAGCCAAGGCGCGGCCCCATCTCTCCTACAAGCACAAACAGAGGCCCTGGAAATTGTCATTGATAATTGTCACTGACAAGTGTCACAGCGCCGCGGCACCACCCCTCGCAGCCAGGGAGCGCTTTCCCACTCCCATTTTCACTCAGCCAGCGGCCGGTGCTCACATTTGCTGCCTCCAGACACGTGCGGCCCTTTGCCCCGGCCGGCGCAGGTGGGCAGGCAGCGGTGGGGCCGTGCCCGGGCACCCGGCGCGTTCCGGGAAGGAGCAGCCCAGGTGGGAGCGCTGAGCCACAGCTGCCCCGGCAGCTCCGGCCTCCAGGCTCGGCTTTACCAAGCCTGAATCTGGCTGAGCTCTCAGCCGCTGCAGGTTCAATACAGCGGAGGTGAAAGCAGCCCAGCCTCTGGCTCCGAGCTCCCCACCACGCCCCCGGAGCATGGCTGTGCTCCGGCTGCACAGACCCAGCTCCCATCCAGCCGCACATCTGCTCTCCCGGCCGGGCATTCCCGCTGTGCAGCCGCCAGGGAGCCCGGCAGCCGCAAGATGAAGTTGATTTTTTAAATTTTTTCTTCCCAGCGGCAGAGCTTGAAATCAGAGCTGAACAAGTCTAAAGGAGCTCCTGCCTGGCCTCTCATGTATTCCAGATGCACATGCTCCAGTCGCCGCTTGCCAAACAGGATACGAGGCGCAAGGAAATAAAGCATTTTATCTTCAAGCTTTTCCAAGAGGGTATTAGAAACAATGAAGAGGAAATACAAAATTAACACTAGAGAAGAGCAATTGGCAGTGCCCTTGCGAGGCTGTTCTTCATTACAAGGCTGCCTATTCAGCGGCTTTCATTAGGAAAATCACATCGCAGAGCCATTCCCAACAGTGTCCCTATTTCCTAATTAGGCTTCGCCAAAGAGCTGCATCTCTCAGTTCCCGCCCGCCACACAATCACAACAATTACCATTTCATTGCACCCGGCCGCCCAAAACACCGCAATTAAAGCATCTGAGGAGTCACACGGGCGCGTCAGCAGCGAGACAAGTTCTCACGTCGCGCTAATTGGCGGCCAAAGACGGATCAGAAGGACGGGAACGGCGGGGTTCGGTCTCCGTGCTGGGAAAGGCGCTCGGGAGCTGCGGCCGCTCCCCGGGATCCCACCCGGGAGGCCGCGGACGGGGCTCGGTGCCAGCAGGGAGCTCTGGTGACAGGTCCCGTCCCCCCTGCGGGCTGCGGCACACGGAGATGGTCGCCGGACCCTCGGGAATATCAAACCCCCGTCACCAAACAACCCCGAGCCAACACCAGGTGGGCGCAGCGCTGGGTGGGTTGCAGAGGTCACCTGGAGCCCCCGGTGATGGCTTTGGATGGGTGGGACCCTGTCCCCACACCGGACAAGGATGGGGAGTCCCGAGCCTCTGAGGCAAGCAGGAGCAAAGGAGAGAGGAGGGAAAGAGATGCAGAGCCTGGATTGCATCCACAGCTCCCGTTTTCCTCCGAGCAGGGACATTTCCAGCCCAGCGCAGACCTGCCGGGCAGCGGTGCCGTGCCCAGGGGGCTGGGGGGCAGAGCTTCCATAAAAACCTCATCTTCCCTCCCCGTGATCTCACCTGGAAATTCAGAGCGCTGCTGGGAGCGGAGTTCAGACACAAAAGGAGCCTCCCATTGCTCAAAGGCACCTGCGGCACTCACCTGAGCACTTTCCCTGACACCCTCAGGCACAATTTTCTACTTGCAGAAAAATAAAGCGAAATGGGGCAGCCCTGCAGTGCTCAGCGGGCACCCAAAAAAGAGAAGTTGAAACTACTCCAGGGTGAGCTGCAGCACGGCAAGGTCCCCATGCCGTGCTCGGCTGTCCCTGGTCCCCAGCAGAGGCACAGCACTGATTTTGGCATCCCTGGGGCTGCTGCAGCACGGGCATCTCGCCCTGCCAGGGCAGCTCATCCTGCCGGAGCAGCCACTGCTCCTCTCCAGCAACACTTCCCACTGCTCTCAGTTCTTCTTTCTCAGTGCAAAACCCACATCTTCATTTCCACCGCCAGCAGAAAGGCAGGCGGGGACGGTTTTGGCTTCTGTCCCAGCTGGATGCTCTGATCTCCCTTGGGGAGGAGGGAGAAGCCAGCGGCACCATCCTACAGCCCAGAGGTGTGGGGCTGCCCCTCACCCGGCCACCCACACCAGGATTCCACTTTCCCCCTCTGGGGAAGCGCCTCCAACACGCCTCATGCCCTTTCCTGTGCCCCGAGCCGCTGCAGAAGTGTCGGGAGCAGGGCAGGGGTGGCCCCACGGAGCCAGGGGAGGCAGAGCACTGAGCTCTCCCCGCCTCAGCTCAGCAGGACCGGGGGGAGGCTGCAGCCGCCCTCGGGCCGTGCTCACATCCCAGCTCCCGCTCCAGCACACCTGGTTCTTCCTCCAGAAACCCGCAAAACATCCCCAGCATCACCTGAGCCCTCGGGCCTCACGGGGTGACCGAGGGATGGAACCGCCGCAACCACCGCAGCCTGGCTCTGGCTCCTTGTCTTCTCACCTCTCTGTATCCGAGCTCTAATCTGAGCAACACTCAGAGCTCCAAACCGCTCTGCAGCCACGTTTCGGAAACACTTCACAACTTCATCCGAGTTTGTGCTTTGAACAAGAGAAAAAACCCCAAACACCACACCAAGAGACCTTTCTGACAGCCAGGAAAATTAAAGCCTTGATATCCTGCATAGTCCCTGGAGTTCGCAGCGGACCGAGATTTAGAAAATTGGCCTAAATGGGAAAACAAAAGAAATTGCAGCTGTTCGGCATCAGGGCAAACAGCAGGAGCAGCAGCTGCCGGAGCAGTTTCGCTGCCCCGGGAGCAGCACGGCCCCGAAACCAGCCCTTAGCAAAGCTAACGGGTGCTGGGTGACAGCAGCCAGATTGTCACAAACATGAAAACAAAGGGCTGAAAGCTCTTTTCTCCCGCTTTCGTTAGTGATTTCAATCAGCAGAGCCTTTTCCTCCCTGCAGGCTCACATCTCCAAAGCAGCTCAGCATCCTCCGGGTGCAGCAGGGAGCGTGGCCCGAGGCCAGGCACCGACTGGGTGACACTGGCGGCACTGGGAGGCCACAGAATCACCTGGTGGAAGATGCTCCTTGGAGGCACAACAATCAGCACGGGCTGCTGCGAGAGGCAGCCCGGGGACGGCTCGGGGCTGGCACGTGTCCAGCCCCCGATGCTGGAGGGTGACGCTGCTGAGCTTGTCACATCCCAAACCACATCCTGTTGCCAAAGCAGAGCCTTCCCTGGGGCTGCGGAGAGCCAGCTGAGGGAGCAACAGGCGACTTGTGACCTTTGGGTCCCTTCAGGGACCCGCTCCCGGTGCAGTGACCGGAGTTGAGTCACTGCCGCCCTGCCAAAACTCCGGGCGGGCACCGGAGAGCCCCCGGGATTTCCCGGGGACCCCGCCACGGCACGGTGGTCCCCTGGGGCGGGCAGGGCCCCACACCTGGCCCCGAGAAGCAGCTCCGTGGGGCTATGTGGAGGAAAACAAACACAGAGTCCCGAAATGAGTCACAACAGCCGGGCTGTCCCCACCCGCGGGGTGACACTGGCTCCTCCTGGCCAGGCACGGCCGGCCAGGGGCTGCAGGGAGACGCGGTGCCAGGGGACCCCTTCCAAGGGTGCCAGAGAAACCCCCACCCCAGGTGGGGACACCCCGCGGGCGGGTTTAAGAGGAAGCCCCCAGTCACACGGGACCCCCGCATGACACCGGCTCCTGACCCCTCCCGTTACCCCATTTACAGCGAGCCCCCCGCGAACGACACAGTCCCCTCCGGGCACGGCGGTGCCCAGCACACCAACGCCCCTACCCACGGGGCTTCACGGACACGCCGGGAAGACAAGGAGCTCTTCCTCCATGGGCACGGCGTGT
>JBBMKD010000054.1:10880451-10890789 GCA_037834095.1 Argya squamiceps | reverse complement strand
TGCAGAGAGCGCAATTTCTTCGCCGGCGTCTTCACCAGGGAGGCACGACCAAGCCGGGTTATCTGGCGGGGACAGGGACCCTCTCCCGCGGCCCGGTGGCACCGGGGCACACGTGGTGGCGGCTCCGGGGGCGGGCGCGGGGTTCCGGCAGCCTCGGGGCGATGCTCGGCCCCGGAGCTGGGCTCCCGTCGGGACGGGGGAAGCGGCCGGGAGGTGCCGCGGCCCCGGGGAAGGCGGCGGGTGCCCCTCGGCTGCCGGATCAGCTCCGGGGTCGCTTCTCCGCCGTCCCGCGGGTCCCGGCAGCGCTCGGGGACGGAGCTCCGCGTCTCGCTGACTTCCCAGCGCTGTCGCTTGCCCAGCAGCGAGGCCGGGGGGAAGGAAGGGTCCGGCTGTCCCAGCCCCAGCGCCGCTCCCTGCTCGCAGAGTCACGGCTAGCAGCGATGCCGTGGATTTCGGTGCGGTCTCGAGGTGCTATCGGACCCCCGGTCTACTCCGCAGGATCCCCAAACGCTCCTGAAAACGCTTCTATTCGGTGATTGTGCTGGCGCCGTGCTCCTACCATCCTCTCCCTTCCAATTTATTTCCAATAAAAGGGAAGCAAGTTCCCAGTTTCCAGTAAAATATATCACTTTTATGCCAGGCTTTGCATTTCAGGCCATGTGCAGCCCTGGTCAGGCTTCTGCAAACGAAAATCGCTCTGTTTTTTTCCTTCTCCACCGGCTTTGCTGGGAAGTGAATGTTTTGCAAGGATGAAGCTCCCGTAAAACGATTTTCCGCAGCCCAGTCCTGCCGCTCCTTCCCTGGGGCCGCACCTATCGCTCTGTACAACCAGGCACGGCCAAAACCCCCGCGCTGCCCTGCCAAGCCCACACCGCCTGGAGTAATCCCCCCAGATAAAGATCACAATAACCCCATTCAGCTCCCACCCACTCGCTCATGACCGCCGGCCCACCCTGGTTTCTCTCCCAAATCCCGAGAGAAAGTCAGGCCGGGGGTCAGCGGGGGCTGCGGAGCCGCCCGCGCCGGGCAGGGCAGGGGACGAGCGGGGAGCTGCTGCTGCTGCTGCCGCCGCTCGCTGGAGGCTCCTTCCAGCGCTGCGGAGGGATCAGAGCGCCCTGAACCGCCGTGCTGAGCGAAAGGTGAATAGGCCAAATCGGCTGAATTCGCATCAAGTAGCGGTGGGAGAACTGCTTGGGGTTTTTTTGTTTTGTTTTGTTTTAATTGAATTTACTTTTTTCCTTTCTGCAAAATCGTTGGGAGTTTTGTTTTTCTTTTAAATCCAAGAAGAAAAATTATAGAACGTGTCTGCTTTGCTTAAAAATTTGGGTGTTTTCTTTGGTAAGCCCATTCCCCCTGCCAAAACTGAATCTTTGTTCCTATTCATGCTTATTTGGGGCTGAAAAAAGAAATGCTCCGGAGTTTCTGACAGAAAGTCAAAATTTCCCACGGGAACAGTTTTTGCAAGCCAGATCGATTTTTTCTTTCTAGCTCCTTGCGATATCCCAGCACTGCACACAGAGAGGACAGGGCTTGTCCCAAGGAGATGTTCTCCAGGTTTCTGCTCCTGCAGAGCTTTTCGCAGCTCCAGGTTCCCATCAGCTTCACCTGGCAAGTAACTCATCCACGTAGAGCTTGGCTTTGGCCGGGCGCCTGGGAGCCGCAGTGCTCCAGGGAGGACTCGGCTTGGAGGAGAGCTCGGAGGTCTGTTCTCCATCCCGCCTCTCTCCAGCGCCGCTGGGCCGGCTCTCTGCTCAGCGCTGCCCCGGCCCGAGCCCCTTCCCCAGCCCAGTTTGTCCTGATGCAGCTTCCAGCTCCCCCCGGGAGAGGAGATTGCAGCTGGGGAAGGTCTGAGCTAAAACGCTGCCGGAGCTCAGCTGCTGGCGAGCTGGTGTGGACACAGGAGAATGCAGGCAGGGCCTTTGATCAGATTTTAACATCAATAAAACACGACGGGCGCCATTCCACCGTTTCTCCAGAATCACGGTGTTGTTTAAGTGCTGGGAATGAACCCGGACAAAAAGTGGACAAACATCCTCCCTCCAGTTTGCACTGAGCACCTTTGCCTGGGATAAAGCCCTGCTGGCCAAGGCCGGGCTGCATCCCGCTGACAGGCGCTTGGAGAGCTCCAGACTCCATTCCCGATGCCGGATCCCCACGGCCTTTCCCCTGGAGCCGGGAGATGCTCCCGGCACCTGCAGGTGTTCCTGACGTCAGCGGGGCTGCAGGTGCTGGGCGCCGCTCGGGGTTTGGCCCTCTGCGATGCCTCGAGAGCGTTTAACAAAGCCGGGAGCGAGCGCAGGGAGAGAAAGGAAACACATTGTGTTCCCAGATAGGGGATTTGGCACGGGCAGCGCGGGGAGCCTGGTGTTGGACAGGCTCTGCTCCGCTGCCGAAGGGTTCCCAGGCTGGGATGTGTCTCATGTCAGAGCAATTTCCGAGCGAGTTTCTCATTCAGCGGAAAGGAAACTTCACCTCAGACAAGGAGTTGACCAGGAACTCTGAGAGAAGTGCCCGCCAAACACTCCCAATGAAAAACTTCCTTCCAGTGAAACCTGGGCCTTTATCAGCTCCGTGGTGGTCCAGGGAGGCATCTGCAGCAGACGGGACCCCTCCACCCTCATCACAACCAGGGAAATCAAATCCTCCCACACAGCCAGCTCCTCTCGCTCTGCTCCCACAGAGGGATGGGAGGGACTTCATGTCAGGGAGTTCCTGGTGTCTTTTAAATTAAATTCAGGTGGTCCCTTTCCTTTACCCTGCATTAATCACCTCCACCTCAAAGCCTTCCCGGTTCCCATCCTGTCTGTAGCTATTTCCCCCAGGCTGGCCCAGTGGGATACTGGAGAGCCACATGAGATGGCTCCTTCCCATTCTCCTTGGCCTCCAAAAGGAGGAAGGAGCCAAGCTGGTGGTGACTTTGGTAGTGGAGAGTCCCTGCAGGGATTCCTTGTGAGGCAGTGCTGGTCTGCAGGGTCCAGGCACCCCCAGAGCCAGGGCAAGGCCTGGGCCACCAGGGGCTGACTATGGCTCACAGAGGCCCAGACGTGTCCCACCAGGAAGGGCTGGGCTGGTGAATGGAGATGTCCTTTCTGTCTTCTCCTCTCCCCTGGTGGTTCAGGGCTTTGCAGGTGGTTTATCCTGAGGGGGACAGAGGGACAGAGGTGCTGGCTGCAGAGGGACTGGCAGAGCTGTCAGGGACCTGGGCACACAGGGGCACATCCACTGCACCCTCTGCCCCTGCAGTTCTGTGCCGGGATGGGAGTCAGAGGAATAAAATGGCTTTGCAAATCTCTCCTCACATTTGTCTGTGAGGAGAAAAGGAGTCTGAGTGTCCCTGTGTTCACCTGCTTATGGCCATGTCTGTTCCAGAGGGATGGGGAGGGCTGCAAGCATCCATCCCTCCATCCATCCATCCATCCATCCATCCATCCATCCATCCATCCCTCCCTCCATCCCTCCATCCATCCATCCCTCCATCCATCCATCCCTCCATCCCTCCCTCCATCCCTCCATCCATCCATCCCTCCATCCATCCATCCATCCATCCATCCATCCATCCATCCATCCATCCATCCATCCATCCATCCATCCCTCCCTCCCTCCCTCCCTCCATCCATCCATCCATCCATCCATCCATCCATCCATCCATCCCTCCCTCCCTCCATCCATCCATCCCTCCATCCATCCATCCCTCCATCCATCCATCCATCCCTCCCTCCATCCCTCCATCCATCCCTCCCTCCCTCCCTCCCTCCATCCATCCCTCCATCCCTCCATCCATCCCTCCATCATCCATCCATCCCTCCATCCCTCCCTCCCTCCCTCCCTCCCTCCCTCCATCCATCCTTCCTTGCTTGGAGAAACAGCCACATTCCCAACCTGAGCAGAGAGGCTCTGAGCAGGAACCCCAAGCTGCCCCTTGGGCCCCACAGAGGATCCCCAGGGTCCCACAGAGGATCCCCAGGGTCCCACAGAGGATCCCCAGGGTGCCAGACAGGATCCCCACAGTGTAACCTCCTTTGTCCCCCCGAGGCAGTGGCTGGTGCCTGGATGTGGCAGCACAACCCAGCTCTGCTGTGGCTGGACCCAGCCAGGGTTCTCAGAGGGGTTTTGGAGCTGCTCTGTGCTGGTGCTGCCCGTTACCCCCTGATGACAACAGGAATGTTCATAATTTCTGAATATCCAGGTTTGTCTTGGGCCTCATTTATGGGGAGCAAAGGGAGGGGCTCTGTAAAATACTTTGGATTTGGTTGAGAAAGGCACAAAGGCATCAATCCTCTGTGGTCACAAAAATCCACCTCCTGCCCCTGAGGATGAAGGGGAGATAAATTAAGAACATAGAGACAAATCCGTGTGCAGGGGGAGCTGTATTGCTGAGCAGATGGGTGCTGTAGCCATAAAAATTTGGGCCCATGAGCTGCTGAGGCTCCCACTGTGGCCTCCCAAGGGAGTCCTTGTGCTCAGGAAACTGCAGCTGGGGCAGCTTCACCAGCAACTGGACCAGACCCTGCCAGGGCTGGACTTGTGGTGGCTCCCTGTGCCCTCCATGGAGCCACAGCTCCTGTCCAGCCCCTCCTGGTGCAGCTCCCCGCGGATTGTGCTGCACGAGCAGGGGGAGCTGTATTGCTGAGCAGATGGGTGCTGTAGCCATAGAAATTTGGGCCCACGAGCTGCTGAGGCTCCCATTGTAGCCTCCCAAGGGAGCCTCGCATGGGCAGAGCTTTCTCACAGGCTTTTATTCTCAGGAAGCTTAAAGTTAAACTGATTTCCAACAGAAAGGTTTTTACACCAACAAACAAACAAACAAAAAAGCGCAGTTAAGGCTAAAACAAAACCAGGCTTGGCACTCCGGGTTGGACACTTGCCTTCCCTTGAGCTTGTCCACGGCTAATCTCTGCCCTCCTCTTTCTGGGCCAAATCATGTCATCCTTATTCAGCCTCCGCTGTCCTCGCCTCGCAAACCCCCTGGGCCTGCCCGGGGGGACGTGCTGCCTCTCCAGGGATGCAGCAAAAAGCACCCGAGGGCTCTGGAATCCCCACTGCCTGTAAAAGCACTCCCAGGATTCTGGGATTTTATATCTGGCCTGTGAAGTGGCAGCAGCTGGGCACACGAATTTGTCTCTGTATGCTTAATTTATCTCCCCTTCATCCTCGGGGATGGGAGATGGATTTTTGTGACCACTGAGTGTTGATGATTTTTTGACCTTAGATCTCTCCTGCCTCCCTTTTGTGACACCCAGCTTTTTGGTAGTGGTTGTGGAGACTCTTGTGCTTTTTATGGAACTGCAGGATTTCATTCCAGGGAGTTCCTGGTGTCTCTTATTAAATTTAGGCGATTCCTTTTTTGTACCGTGATCGATCACCTGCACCCCAATTCCCAGTTCCCATCCTGTCTGTGACCGTTCTGGGGTTGGGCTGTGCAGGCAGAGTTTCATTGAGGACTTTCTGGAGGATTTCAGGGTGCTGTGGTGAGTTTTTTCCTCCACCAGTTTTGTCCCGGGCGAAATCCAGGGCAAAGGAGATCGCGGGTGGAAGGATGGCTGGAGCAGTCTGGGGACCTGCCTGGCATTGCAGACGCTGTAGAACTTTTGGCCCCTTAGCAGAAAAAAAACCCCAAAGCAGCCCCAGGAGCCGTCAAATCCAACATCCACTTTTTCCTGGCAGAGCTGCCCGGGGCACCGGACCCCCCACCCCCGCTGTGTCCCCAAAACACGGGGGTTCACAGCCTCAGCCTCAGCGGGATGATTTATCCGCAGCACGCTCATGACCGCACCGAACAGATCCCCCCGCATTTCAGCAGAGAAGGGAGAGGATTCGGTGCCAGGCTCAGCCCGTGCCGAGGGCTCGGAGCCGGGACGGGGCTCGGCGGTGGCAGGGCCACATCTGCTCCGTCCCCAGGGTGCCTCCGGAGCAGCGGCTGCCGTTTGGCCTCTGCCGCTGCCATCAGCAGGAAACGTTTGCTTTGCATAAGCCGAGCTCCCGTCCCCAGCACCGATGCCAGATCCCCGCTGCTCCCCGCACGGAGCGGGCACGGCCGGGCTGGCACGGCTCAGCCTGGCTCTGCAGCCCGGCGGGACGGGGACGAGCTCCGTGTGTGAGCGGGGACCAAAGCAGGGGACAGGGACGGGGACGAGCTCCGTGTGTGAGCGGGGACCAAAGCAGGGGATAGGGACGGGGACGGGGACGGGGACGAGCTCCGTGTGTGAGCGGGGACCAAAGCAGGGGACAGGGACGGGGACGGGGACGGGGACGAGCTCCGTGTGTGAGCGGGAGTCAAAGCAGGGGACAGGGATAGGGACAGGGATCCTCACCCGGGACAAACGCGGCAGAGATTCATCCCCGCTGAGCGCGCTCCAAAGAGCCCGGAGAGCTGCGATGGGGCTGTCCGGAGTGACAGGCAGGCTTTTAAAAAGATATCTGTATAATGGATTCCGTTTATAAGGGGATTAGGATGCCCTGGGGACTGATAAGGAGACAGGGAGGCTTTTCCTGCTCTCAGCAAGGGGAGCCGTGGAGGCTCTCGGAGGGAACGGAACGGGGACTCGGCTGCTCCCGATCCATCCCAGGCAGAAGCAGAGGGAGCAGTGGCACGGAGGGGCTCAACCCCAAACCGAGTGGGAGTTTGCTTTAGGCTCAGCAGAAAATAGGGAATTACTGGTGGGGAGGGAAAAATCTCGTCTTCTTTCGGGAGATATTAAAGAAACAGATTCTGACCCGGCAGAGCACGGGAATGGAGGAGACACTCAGCTCTGCTGGGAGATGAATTTATGGGGGTATTTTGTACACCGCTGGGTTTAGTGGAGACTGGAGTTTAAAAACTGGTGGAGTGATGTGGGCAGAGAGATTGTTTTGTTCCGGGGCTCAGCAGGCGCGGGGGGCACCAACAGCACAAACTGGGCACAGAACTGCTGCCCACAGCAGGCACCTCCTGCACCGCCGGGATTACAGAGGGCAGAGAAAGGACCAGGCAGGGAAAGAGCCTGGATTCATGTCCCACACACAGCTCTGAGACCACGGAAGAAATCTTCCTGGGCAGAAGCTTCCGCGGGCAGAAATTTTCCTTTCCAACCTATTCGAAGTGTCTTGTGAGTGACGGGAGGGTTGAACATTGTGTCTGTACCCTGACCTGGACGGAGCGTTGGAGAGCAGGGGAGGAGCAAACCGTTATTTCACTCTCTCCTGGAAGTAAAGGGGTTTTCTAAATTATTTCACAGACGGGCTGGGAAGGCCCTCTGGCTTTGCCCAACGCCTGTTGTCAGCCGGGTTGTGGCTGCTGATGGAGAGGGGTCCCCTCTCGGCCGAGCCAGGACATCTGGGGATGCTGCACTGGAAATCGCAGCCCTCAGCCCAGCTCCTGCTCCCCTGGGGATGGAGGGACTCCTAATGGATGAGCCCAGGAGACCTTGGCCATCTTCTGCCAAAAATAAGCAGCAAAAAGAGATTGTATGGGCGGGTGAGTGGAAATTCCAGTACAGGTAGGAGAGGCCAACCTTGGGAATCTCTAACTGAGGATCAAAGCTGCTGCCTCTCCCGTTTGGGGAGAGGATGGAGAGCCCAGGGCCTCCAGCCAGCACCCCCAATTTCCCCTGGGAAAGGGCAAAAATGCCATGAGGGGCAGGAGCAGGCAGTGCAGTGCTGGGAGCAGCCCGGCTCTGTGTGGTTGTTTTACAGCAAATTTATCCTTTTTGACGTGCTGGCCTGGGAAACTCCCTCTGCCAGCGAGAAATAGGCACGGATTTTGTTGGTGGTGCCTCATGGAGAGTTGAGAGCACTCCCCGGTGCACCAGGGAGGGAGGTGAGGTGTCCTTCCCCTGTCCCAGGTGGGAATTGGAGGAGGAGCACGGCAGGAATGCTGCTGGCTCAGCAGGCCCCCGCTCCGGGCTCGGAGCCACGTCCGTGCTGGGTCTGTTCCCTCCCGGCCCGTCCTCACAGCCGGAGCGCTCCAAGTTCAGGGCCCGGCACGGGAAGATGGATGAGGCGTCCACGTCATCTTCCCTGTGGTATTTCGGAGCCATCCATCACCCCGGTCCCTGCCCGGCTGCTCTGGGTGGATCACTGCGATCTGGGCTTTGTTTTGACCAAGGACAACAGCTTTCATTGAAATTATCATTAATTATCCTGTGGGAATAATGAATGTCCCTCAACGGCAGCTCTGTGGGTATTTAGGGTGCAGGCTCAGGCAGTCAGACCAGAGTGGGTGAGGCGAGAATGGACAGCACATCTGATTGGAAAAGGGAATTTTAACACTCACTGGGGACTCTCACAGCCCCAAAGGACTTTCCTTCAGGGTCCAGAGTGTCGTCTCTGCCTGGTCAGGAGATGCTCTGGGGAGAGCTGAGCGCTGCCTGCAGGGAGGGGAGGAGAGGGAGGGACAGCGCAGGCAGATGAGATCTAAATCTCCCTGTTGGCAGCCTCCTCTTCAGGCAAGAGGGGTGGCCCTGGCTCTTCCTGGCCCGCTGGCTGCCCCAGCATGAGCAGAAGGAGCCGGTTCCAGCAGCAAAGCGAGCCCTGGGGAATGTGACAGAGGCATCAGGACACTGGGAATGGAGCAGGGAAGAAGGAAGGTAAAGGATGAGAAGAGCCGCGGACAGGAGGGAAATGTCTGAGTTTGAAAATCAATTTGTAGTGCACGAGAGCGGCCTGAAGAGCATCCTCGGGGTGGGCGAGGCCGCTCCCTCCCGGCGCTGCCAAGAGCCTGTTGTTTTCCAGCCCCATCTATCTGATAAGCGGCGCGGAACCAGCCCCACGTTCTGCCTTCCTCTGTCAGCGCGGCCCGTCCCGAGCCGGGGCCGTTCGCTGCCTCATCCTCCTCCCCCTTCTGCAAGAGGGAGTCAGCTCTGGTTAATGTTGGAGATCGGAACGTGATTACCGAAAGCCTCATGAAATTAAATCCCTTCTCTTCAAAGCGGCCGGGGAGGGAGGGGAGCGGCCTCTGGCAGCGGCGGTGGCCGGGCGGATATTGAGAGAGCAGCCCGGTGGCCGGCGCTGCCCCGCGCACAATCGGCCTCTGACAGTGGGAAGGCAAATACAAACAGCAGCTTGTGTTTGCACACAAAGGCTCCGCGCCCCGCCATCCCCGGCCCCGGGCTTTACACCCTCGGCTCTCGGGCAAAAAAAAGTCCTGGGAGGGTTGGAGGGAGGGAAAGTCAGCTGAATATTTAGGGATGAATTGAACTGTGCAAACACGCCTTTGGGAACTCGCGGGGCAGCGCCTTGGATCAGCTGCCCGCCGGGGCTGGAACGCAACCGCTGCGCTTGAAAGGGCGACTTTCACGCTGAAGCAAAACGGGACAAAGGAAGATAAATGAAACGGGCTCCCGGCAGGGTTTGGTTTGTTTGTTTTTGTAACTCGGCTAATATTCCCGCATTGTTCAGCCCAGCGGCCCAGTGTCTGTCCTTCACACGCTGCTCGTAAATCGGGGCTGGGCGGGCGGCGCAGGCAGCGGGCGGTGCGGGAGGGATGGCACCAGCGGGACAGGGATGGCACCAGCGGGACAGGGATGTGACCAGCGGGACAGGGATGGCACCAGCGGGACAGGGATGTGATCAGCGGGACAGGGATGTGACCAGCAGGACAGGGATGGCACCAGCGGGACAGGGATGGCACCAGCGGGACAGGGATGTGATCAGCAGGACAGGGATGGCACCAGCGGGACAGGGATGGCACCAGCGGGACAGGGATGTGATCAGCGGGACAGAGATGGCACCAGCGGGACAGAGACGGCACCAGCGGGACAGGGATGGCACCAGCGGGACAGGGATGGCACCAGCGGGACAAAAGTGTGACCAGCGGGACAGGGACGGCACCAGCGGGATTGGACCGGCGGGACAGGGACAGGGACAGGGACAGGGACAGGGACAGGGGCAGGGACAGGGACAGGATTAGCGGGACAGGGACGGGACGAGCGGCTCCGACTCCGGCCCTGGGTACCAGGATTGTCTCTGCGGCTCCTGCGGTGCCGAGAGTCGGGAGCTGCGCGGCCACGGGGCCGCGCTGAGCTTGGCAGGTCCGAGCCGGAGCGGGAGCGCTCAGCCCCGTTCGCTCCCAGCCGTGCCTGGAGTCAGCCCGCGGCGGCTTTGGGCGCGGTTCAACATCCAACGGAGACGTGTCAGGGGGGTCTGGGCACCAGCAGAGCTCTGCTATCAGTTAATTTCTCACCTGAGCGTGGCGTGTCCTGAGGATTTTTCACGGAACTGGCAGCAAATCTGCCGAGATTTGTCCAGGTGGGGACATCCCAGACAAACCGTGGGGACATCCCAGACAAACCGTGGGTACCAGCGCTGACGTGCCAGCACTCTCCTCTCATATCCTCTCCTCTCCTATCCTCTCCTCTCCTC
>JBBMKD010000054.1:10859438-10880351 GCA_037834095.1 Argya squamiceps | reverse complement strand
CCTCTCCTCTCCTCTCCTCTCCTCTCCTCTCCTCTCCTCTCCTCTCCTCTCCTCTCCTCTCCTCTCCTCTCCCCAGGAACACTCTCATCCCCCCGCTCCAGGGACGGATCCTTGCAGAGCTCAGAGCTGCCCAGGGCTGCTCCCGCGGCACGGACGTGAATTCGGGATTAGGGATTTGCAGGGTGGACTCAGCCAGGTTGACACAGGCGCTCGTTTGATTTGTAAGGATTAGAAGATCCCCAGTGCAATGCTCTTGAAAATTCCCTTTCCCCCCGGATTTCAGGCAAAGCAGGTTTAACATCGCAACATTTCTCTAGTGCGAGCTGAGTAAGCAAAATTTAATAATCAGCCGCATAACAGTTTAGCTCAAATCAAAGAGCAAGAGCAGCGTCGCCTTTAAAACATTTGAATAACATTTAACATCCTCTGTAGCATTTACTTTTCACAAGCCTCTGCAAAACCACCAAATGTTCACAGAAATTTGGCAAACTGACTTCTTCACAAATCCAGCCCCCCAGATGAGCTGTTTGTTAGCCTCCACTTCACAAAGTTTCGCCCAGTCAACAACAACAACAACAAAAAATCCCAACAAAACCCCAGACAGCGCCTCACGTGCTGGGGGCGAGCAAAGAAATCCCCTGATTTGGGTGACCAATGAATGTCCCCAGCAATGAAAAGCGAACAATTTGTCGGCAGCCCCTGCGCCTGAAGACGAATGATCCAAATTATTCAGCGAGTCTCCCTGGATAGTGAATCCATTGAAAGGGGATCGAGACAGAGTCATAAATTATTCATTACCCAGAGGAGAATGAAACGCATATAATCATAACAATAATAATAACAACAATAATCGTTACACTAATAATAGCAACCAGAGCCCACACAGCTCTGCCCGGAGAGCCAGAGAGCCCTGAAACCTCCCAGACTTTATTTTCCATTAATCCCAGCCCCTATTTAGAGCAGCTGTGTTAAATACAGGAATGTAAAGTGGGTCTACATTTGGAAAAAATGTATTTGTTGCCAATGATTGGACTCGCTTGCCTCGGTTGGAGGTGACGGACTTTGTGCTCGGGTCCTTGGCAGGGAGCAGCTCCGTGAACTCACACTCATCCCTGCTAATTGCTGCAGAGAATGGATTTCTCCGTGTCCTGGGCTGCTTTTAGGAGCCTTTGGAAGCGCCTGCAGCGGAGGCATGTCCTGTCCCTCTGTCTCAGGAAAATTTATAGCAGTCCGCGGGCTGAAAGGGAAGTGGGAAGTGCTGGCCTGACACATCCCCGGGGATGTGACTCTTCCTGGCTTCAATGGGCCCGGGCTGCGGAGTCGCTGAGAGCGCGGGGGCTGAGGAGAGGCCGCAGCACTTGTCACCCAGCCCGCCAGCTTCCTGCTGTCCTGGCACGCCTGGCCTTGCCTGGGACAGCCCCGCCGCCGATCCGCCTCATTCGGTGCCTTTCAGCTCCCCGGCGATTTTTGCTGCCCTTCCTTTGGGCATCTTTGACTCGGAAGCTCCTTCCAGCAGCCCCCCGGGGGGGATTTTCTCCACGGGGAGCTCTCTGCCGGGCGATATTGAACATTCAAATCCATTTCTATGCCTGCCCCGTGGTGGAAGGAGCCCGGCTACCCCTCTGGCATGCAAATGAATCGCGGTCCGCGGCGCAGGGGCTCAGCCGTGGCACTCGGCCATCTCCCAGGCATTTCCCACAGGTCGCAAGGAGGGGTCGGAGGGGCCCGAGGGTCCTTTCTGAGGCTCCCTCGGAGCTTCCTCCACCTACTGCTCTCCGGGAGGAGAGGGGAGAGCTCCCGCTGCTCCCTGCGTGAAGGGGGAAATGACATTTTTAAGGCTAAGGAGCAGCAGGTTGGGCAGGGAAGGGGTGAAGCGCTCGCCTCGCCCGGCTTTATCATCGCTGGGTGCTGCACAGGGGGCTCAGCACCCGCAGGGTTGGGGCTGGGGGGCTCAGGGCTGCAGCAGAACCAGCCCGTGGGGGCAGTTTGGACAGCAGGGCTGAAATAGCGCCGCAGAGATGGGGTTTGTTCGGTCGGTGAATTAATCCGCAGCTCAGGGCGAGCCCGCCCAGGCTGGGAAGGTGTGAGAGGACGGGGGAGGTGAGGCAGGGGCAGAGCAGGGCCGGGCTGAGCCCGGTGCCATCAGCTGGCCTTGGGGACACGTGGGACATGCGGGGCCCCTCCCTGCGGCCCGGCAGGAGGGCTGAGCTCGCACATCCTCTGCTGCCCGGCAGCTGCGAGGAAGGAGCAGAAGAAAGAGTTCCTGCTGGCATTTTTGTTGGAAGTCGCCTGAGTATTAAGTGGAACACGGTTTTCATTAGCAGCTCCATTTTGGTGCAATAAATCACGAACTAGAAACACACTTCTGGCCTGGATTCTGCCCTCAGTTCTGAGTGGCAGTAACCAGAGGCAAAATCCAGCCTCGGCTTCAGCCTTACAGCCCATATGGTCACCTTTTGGAATTAATTTCTTCTGGTAATTTCTGTGTAATTAGACAGCACTGAAGGCTGCTTCCTCTCCTGGGCAATTAATGGCGCTGATCTCGTGCCAAAGGTGCAAAGCACCGCACAAACCTGTGAGGAGAGACGAGCTCAGCCCCCAGGCGACAATCCGGACCCTCAGCAAGGGGACCCTGGACACCCCCAGAGTCCTGGGAGGAGATGGGGCCACCAAGCAGCGATTCAGCACAGAGCAAGCCCTTGCTGGTGGGCTGTAAAGAGAGCACGGAGCGTTTGTGCGAGCTCCAGCTGCTGCTGGAATATTTGGGAGGTCATTCCTGCCGAGCAGGCTGCAGGAACCTGTAATTGCAACAGATGCTCTCCGACAGCGGCGGCCCCGTGGGGGAGCAGAGCCGCTCATCCCCCCCAGGGCAGGAATCTAATTTATATCTCATAAGACAGTTTTATTTTTCGGGATTACCGACGGATTCCGTGCCAGAGAGCCCCGCGGGCTCCGGCCGCTGCCTCAGACAGGGGGAGTGCAGGGTCGTAAAAGAGACTCCTCGTGCTGGGTTATGGGGCCTATAAAATTATCCCTGCTAGGAGCCGGCGGCCGCTTAAACGAGCGGTTTAAATGCATGACAAAGGCGGCCCCTCGCCCTCCTCGCAGCTTCTGTAGGAGCCCGGAGCTCCGGTGGGGAGGAGAGCGCTGGGTCGGGTTGAGGCAGGCTGCTGTGTGCTCAGATCACAACCAGAATCAGAACCACCAGGTTGGAAGAGACCTCCAGGATCATCAAGTCCAACACAACCCCAGCTAATCCCTGGCACCGAGTGCCACATCCAATCTTCTCATAAACACACCCAGGGATGGTGACTCCACCGCCTCCCCAGGCAGACCATTCCAATACTTTATTGCCCTTCCTGTAAAAAGCTTTTCCCTGATATCCAGCCTATATTTCCCTTGGTACGTCTCGAGGCTGTGTCCTCTTGTTCTGTCAGTGCTGCCTGGAGAAAGAGACCGACCCCCACCTGACACAACCACCTTTCAGGGAGTTGTAGAGAGCGATAAGGTCATCTCTGAGTCTTCTTTTCTCCAGGATAAATAGCCCCAGCTCCCTCAGTCATTCCTCACAGGGTTTGTGCTCCAAGATGCTGCCCCGGGATCCTTCCTGTGTGCAAACGGCTCCACTGCCAACGGGACAGACAGGGACAGCGGGGAGGAGGAGGAGAAGAAGCCATTCCTGGCCTCCCTCCTGGTTTCCGTGGGCTCTGGATGGAGCCCTGCTCTCCCTCCCCCTGTGCGGTTTGCCCGGGGTTTGGATGGGAGGGCGGCCCTGGATTTGCTGATGGATTTGTTCCCGTTCTGCCAGAGGCAACCACGCAGCCCCGAGCGGGGGAGTCGGAGACCAGAGGGGAAGGTGCTGCCTCCAGGGGTTTGGCTGCCCTGAGTGCTGGGGGGTGGAGAGCCCCTCCTGCAGCCCCTCCTTTGCTCTGGGGGCTCCTCAAAGCCAGCCCCAGCAGTTTGGGGCACAAACTGCTCCCCAGAGCCAGCCCCAGCTCAGTTTGGGGCACAAACTGCTCCCCAAAGCCAGCCCCAGCTCAGTTTGGGGCACAAACTGCTCTCCAAAGGCAGCCCCAGCTCAGTTTGGGGCACAAACTGCTCCCAAAGGCAGCCCCAGCTCAGTTTGGGGCACAAACTGCTCCCCAGAGCCAGCCCCAGCTCAGTGAGGCACAAACTGCTCCCCAGAGCCAGCCCCAGCTCAGTTTGGGGCACAAACTGCTCCCCAAAGGCAGCCCCAGCAGCTCAGTGGGGCACAGAGCACACAGTCTCCAGCTTCCCCCAGCTCCAGCTGCTCTCTTCAGCTCCTTGAACTGGAGGATCAGTGATTTCACCTCCCTGGCTGGTTCCTGGGAGACAAAACAGGTCTGTGAGTGATGCCCTTTCCAGGTACAGTCACCCTGCTCTGAGGTTCACTCTTGGGAGAAAATTAATAGAAAACTGAAGGGGGGAAAGGGGATTTGTTTCACATCTTCTGTGCAGCTCTGAAATTCAGACTCACTTGGTCAGGAGGGTGCAGCCGTGTTGAGTGAACATTTCCATCCATGGGGAGCACTCTGCAGGTCAGTCCATCACTTAAGGCTGGGCTTAAGTCAGCTCCTCGTGCCCAGTCCCAGTGTGAGATCCAGGCAGGGAAACGCTCCTCAGGCTGCAGGTTGTGATCTGGTCTCAGAGTGGACACACCCTGGGCATGGTGAGAGCAGCCTGTCCTTGCCCCGTGAGCTGGGACAGCACCATCCCTTCCCAGACAGCTTCTCCCCCCTCCCCAAACCCCAGCCCCAGGGCCACGGGCTCACCTTTCCCCTCACTCCTTCCTCTCACAGCAGCAGAGAGAACCTGGGAAAGCAGGAGCTGAAATCCACTATGGCAAGCAGAAAAAAATGACCAAACCCTCTCAGGGGAGAGAAAAGCCCTCTGGTTTTACCCCCACCAGCACTGTGCACTCGGGAGCCGCGGCTGTGTGTGGATCTGAGCACTTTTAGGGGACACAAAGGGACAGCCCAAGGTCTGTCCCTGCCCCGGGGTGGATGCTGGGGAAGCAGCCACAGCCTCTAAACAACTCTCCAGGCTCCCAGCCTCCTGAGAGTTTAATTTTTTGGGAAGCTTTAACATCCCCAGCTTACCAAGCTGTGAAAGAAAGGTCAGCTAATCCTTCCCAGCGTGTGAATGAATGAATTCAGGCCCAGGAGAGAGATTACTGCCCAGGGGAGGGGGAGGCCGCAGAGCTGCATGGATACAGGACCCTTCCCATAGCCAGGCCTGCCTTTCTAAAGAAATGGACCTTTTATTGCAGTTCTCAGCCCCCGGGGGGAGGGAGGGGTGGGCAGACATGGCCAAAGCACCCAACTCCTCCCCCAGCAGTGGGGCTTGGGGCAGGGGGGCCCTGAAGGAGACCTGTGCTCCATCTGTGGAGGGACAGTGGGGACACTGGGGTGTCCTGTGGGCACTGAGCAGCACCCATGGCCTTTGGATGCCCTGCTCTCAGCCCAAGTGTTTAGGAAAAAACCCAAACCCAGGGTTGTTACATCCCTCTTTGGCTGCTTGGGTGACTCCAGATCTGTGTCTGAGGGCACTGAGGTCCCAGCAGGCCCCAGGCCTGGGGTGACACTGGCAAAATGCAGGAATTCAGGGCACTGTGGCCATTGCCCAGTGGCTGAGGTGGCCTTTGTGGGACACCTGAGCTGTGTCTGGGCTGAGCAGGGTGAGGTGAGTGCCCAGGGGGGGCACTGGGCACCATGCCCAGGGACTGTGGGGCAGCACAGGCATCCCCTCCCAGTGCTGCACCCCCTGGGGTGAGGACATGACAGTGACAGCACCACTAAGGAGCAGCTTTTCTCCTGCCAATGCAGTGTCCTGCTCAGTGCTGGAGGAGCAGAGCCCCAGGCAGCAGCCCCGGGCAGGGATGCCCTGGGATGAGCCATGGTAACCTGGCTGTGAGTGTGACAAGGCAGACACCCAGAGCCTCCCTGCCAGGCTCCCCAGCTCCCCAGACTGGGAATCCAGGCCACAGGGGCTCCTCTATTGACCTCCAGACACTGTTCTGCATGGGAGAATTCCCTTTCTTTCTCTCCTGGTGAGAAATTATTTAAATATATTCAAGTATGAACATCTTTAGATCCTAAATTTAGTATTCCTTAAAAACATAATATTACAATAAAACCCAGCCCACTCTCACATTGTTCCTTACATCCCAATTCTCTCTTTGAACCAGCTGTTTTTTTTAAATTGTGTCTTGGTCGCTCATTTAAAGCATCCCACTGATATTTTTGCCCCAGATTTTAATTGCCTCCAGAGGGGAGGGTTTGCACTTGGAAGGTTTCACTCCCACCACAGCAAGGCAGGGACTCAGCCAGGAGCTGCTGGCCCAGTGGTGGCCCTTCATTCTCAGTGTCCAGGGGCCAGCTGGGAGAAGAGGAGAGGATGCTCTTTGCTGGGATGACTCCAGCAGGGTGGGATGCTCCGTGCCCACCAGCACAGCACACACAGCTGCCATTCCCTGTGCCCCCAAAGCACTGGGGGCCCTCCCTCACCTCACTGGGGGTGTCTGGGGGGAAAAGCCCATCCAGCTCCCACTGAAAGCCTGAGCTCAGACCTTCTCCAAGGCTTGGTTTGTCTTGCAGAGCCCTGGGAGAGGCCACAGCAGTGCTGAGGTGCTGCCTGGCCCTGGGAGCCCCTCAGCCCTGGGTGCTGTCTGCAGCTGCTGCAGCTCTGCAGGTCCCAAGGGGAGCTCAGCACTTCCCAGCTACCCCAAAAGCGAGGAGAGGGATCACTCACCATCCCCTCAGCACCCTGTGGGTGCTCCCAGATCCCTCCTGCAGGGAATAAACTCCTGGTGCTGGTGGGAGGGATCTGTGTGAGGGGAGGTTGTAACACCAGCCATGGGCACAGCCCAGATCTGTTCTAGAGGCATCTCTGCTGCTGTGAAATCCAAAGTTTAATTACACTGGGTTCTGAGTAAATGCCCAAATTACCCTGAGGAAACGCCTAAAGCCAGTCCCCAAAGCCTCCACTGGCAGGATCAGGGCAGGAGGGTGCCCTGCAGGGCTCTGGGCTGTGCAGGAGCCAGGAGGAGTCTCCCTTCACCGTGACACTGTGACAGCAGCAGGGACAGCCTGGTGTCACCAGAGGCAGTTTGAGAGCAGCCTGTGGGGTAAGTGCAGAGGAGAAGGACAGGGGCTCACACAGAGGGAAAGAAGTGCTGGACAACCATGAGCTGCAGGGCCAAAACCAGCCCCACCTGCCTTCTGGGAAGCTGCTTTTCTCTCGGGAGTTTCCAACTGCAGCCCTGATCAGAAACCAAACTGATGTTGGAGTGTCTGAGCATGGCAGCTGATGTGACATGCAGCCCCTCTCCTGGGGAAACTGAGGCAATGAGCCGCCAGAGAGGCTCCCTGGGCCTAATTCTTCTCCTTTCCCCAGTCCTGCACTGGTTTTACTCCAATTCTTGCTTTACTGGGAGGAAAGAGAGGATCCTTGCAGTGCTGGGGAGCATTAACCTGGACTCTGTGGGATTTTGGGGGATTCTCAGGGCAGCCTGATTTCAGGCTGGGCTGGTTTCAGGTCTACCTGAACGTTTCCATCTCGTTTTGCTGTCCCTGAACAGGGACAAACATCAACCAAGGCGGCTGTGGGACAGACACAGCGAGTCCCCAGCGCTGGCAGGAGGTGGAGAGGGTGACAGGAGGGAGGAGAAGGGGACAGCGCTGTCGTGGGCAGGACAAGAGGCTCCATCCCCTGTCCCTGCCTGTCCCCTCATGTCCCAGCCCTGGGTGAGCCCATCGGAGCCTCCCCAGCCGTCCCCTCCTCAGCTCCCGCTCCTGCAGACGTTGCCCCCGGCTATTCAGCCTCTCTCCGGATCATTAAACATATTGAGCCACACCGGTCCTGTGACTGGTTAATTAGTAAAGACCTGACTAATTAGTTAATCGTGTTTACCGAGCGCTTTGAGAGTGCTCAGTGTTATTATTTTTAATTATGGCCGGCCGCGGGTGCCCCTCCCCTGGGCATGCAGAGCCTCGCAGGGCTCACAGCCTTTGTCCCCCCTGCCCCACAAGAGTTTGGGGTGGGAGTTTGCCTCTCCTCCCCTGCTCCCCAGCTGTCCTTAACAGCCACTTGGGGGGATTTAGAAAAGCCCCTCATAAATTTCCACGCACGCTGGGACACTGAACTGGCTCTTCCAGAGCCATCCCATCCCTGGAGGAGTCGGGGCTGGTGCTCGGAAGGCTCTGCGGGGCAGAGCTCCCCTCACCCCACATCCCCCTCCCCGCCTGGAGGGAACATCAGCCGACTTCCAGCCTTGTCCTCCCTCCCCAGATCCAGCCCTCAGTGCCACGGACACCTCGGATTTGGGAGCCTCCCATCCTGTGTGAGAGAAATCAGATTGCCAGCAGAAGGCAAGGCAGGTTATTCCCAAATCTGAGTGGGGCTGGTCAGAAGGAGAGGACAGGCAAAGATTTCGTCTGCCCAGAAGAATGTGAATGGGGTTTGTTAGGCAGGGGAGGGTCTTGGCATCTCCGAAGAATCACCAAGTCTGATCTCTTTGGGACTGTCTTAATTGGTAAAAATGTCACCAGCTCGTTAAGCACCCTCATAAGGAGCCCCCATCACCCCTAATCACCGTGGGATCTGCAGGGGAGGCTGCCAGCACCAGCTGCAGGAGCAGCCCCACCTCCACAGGGCCAGAGAGGGGAAATCTGCCTCTGGAGCACACCACGAGCTGGAAGAGCCACCCAGGGCTGCCACAGGAGCAGGGCTTGGGAATATTTCTGTCCTGGGAGTTGGGTGGGGCACACACGGCCAGTGACAGTGACCCCGGTGCTGCTGCCCTCACCCCAACCCTGCTGTCCCCAGGCTGCAGCTGGGACCTCTCTGCTTCTGCTCAGGTGTGGCCAGGGCCTGCCTGACCAGGTGACACTCACCTGGGTGGCCGGTGCCACCCTGGGCCTGTGCTGGTGGGGATGTCACTGCAGGGTCACGGAGATGCTGGGAGGTGGGGAGGAGTTTCCCTTTGCACCCTGCATTTCCTCCTGCAGAGCCTCCCTCCCTTCAGGGCAGAGCAGCCCAAAACGGCACCAGTCAGGCTGTCAGTGATGAGGGGGATGGAGCCCAGCCCCAGGCTCTGGAATTGGCCACACTGGTCCAGAGAAAGGCCCTGTTGGTGCAGGAACCTTCTTCCAACCTGAGCAGCACCAGATTGCCTGGGAAGTGCCTGAGTATGGAGCAGCCATGTGGCAATTGGGGTCTCTCTGTACTTTGGGGGTTTCTCTGTAATTTGGGGGTTTCTCTGTAATTTAGGGGGCTCTGAACCACAGATGGGATCCTTGCAGTTCATTTTAGTGACATATCAGTAATAAGAGGGGTTTAATGGCTTCCACTTCTATGGATCACACATCCAGGACATTTTCAAGTTGTTTATTGGATTGACTGGCACGGGATAAAGGTTTAGAAGAGGGTGGGACCATTTGGAGTGTGGAAATTGGATTCTCAGCTGTGCTGCATTTGTCTCCCCATGTGTAAATGTCAGCAGGGGGCCTGGGCTCTGCGTGGGCTGTGGCCCCAGCCTGTTGTCACCCCCAGGAGGGAGCCCGTGGGTCACTGGGTGCCTGCAGGGAGGGCAGGAGCACCAGAGCTCAGTTTAGTCTCTTCCACAAGACCAACTTCCCTCCTTGTCCCACCATCCTCCTCCCAGAACCCATTTCTTTGCTCCATGAGGCTCCTCCTTCAGCCAGGGCACACCAGGAGCCCTTCCCCATCCTCCCACTGCTGGCCTGGGGGAAACTCCTTTCCTGCAAAGTCCTCCTGGGCAAGGCAAGAGCCCGAGCCCTGCTCCTCAGCCTGGGGGTGACAGGGTGGCACTGTGTCCCCTGGGTGTCAGAGCTGGCCCTCTGCTGAGCCCAGCCACAGGCCTCAGCCTTTCCAGGCAGGAGGAGAGGCTGCTCCATCTCTTCAGAGAGAGGGAGAGAGAAACCCAGGCAGGCAGGGAGGGAGGGAGACAGGCAGGGCTGCACCTGGGACATGTCATGGTTGGTTTTCCAGCTCCACATGGGCAGTGACAGCAGCTCCGTGGGGGCGTGAGCAGGAGGAGCAGGGCAGATTTATGGCCCTGGGTCAGGCCCAGGCTGAGCCAAACCTCCTGCCTAGCATCAGTTTTATGAACAAGATGAAGTGCAGAACCTCCAGTGCGGGCGCCCTGAGAGAGGAGAAGGCCTGGAGAGCAGCAACAGGGAGTTGTGTGAGGGGCCATCCTGCCCCTCTCCTGCTCTGCTCGGGGCTCTCCCTTCCAGACTGGGCTTGGGGCTGCAGTGACCAGGCATGAGCAGCCCCCAGCAGCTGCTGGGGCTGCTCCCACAGTCCCACAGAGCCCACGGGCTGTGAGCCATGAGCAGAGCAGCTGGAGGCTGAAGGAAGCAGGAGGCAAGAGCTCCCCTCTTTCAAAACAAAATAAAATTCACAGCAATTCCCAGCCCTGCAGGAGAGAGCAACGCCAGACAGAGAACTGAAACCTCGGAGACAATTCCAAATTCAACACCCTGTTGGGCCCTGGGATTGCCAGGCCAGGGAGATGCTGTGGAGATTGTCACAGCACCACAGGGCACGAGGGCCCAGGCCCTGCCAGGGCTTCCCTTCCTGGCCAGACACCCAGACTGAAACTCTTGTAAACTCAGAACCTCAGAGAAAAGCTTAGGGAAAATTCCTGGAGGCCCCTGCCTGTCCCTGAGATCAGCTGGGACGGACCTTTCTCCCAGATGTGGTGAGATTGTCACTTCATCACCCCCTGGTACTGACAGCCGGGTTTCAGCCGGCCTTTGAGGAGTGATGGATGGGTGGTGCAATGGTTATTGTGCCTGCAGTGTCCCCACATTGTCCTCTTTGGCAATGCCTTTTGATGTCCCTCTCCAAAGGGCGGGGCAGATCCTGCCCTTTCCCTGCCAAGGGATGCCCAGGAAAGTCTTGGCAAACCCCAATAAAGTGCCTGTGGTGTTGAGGCTCCTCCTTCATCCCAAATCCTGAGGCAGGTGAGGTATTTTTCTGATCCTTTTGCTCCATTGGACCTTGTGAATCTCCCCGGGTGAACTGGGGGGATCAGTGGATCAGGTGTTTGCTGTGAGGTAAACAATGCCCAGGGCAAACAAAGGGCACAGCTCAGTGGCTCTTTATGGGTTAAAACCCCTCAGCTTGGATCCATAACTGGATGAAAATGCTATTTATTTCTGGGATTCAGAGGGCTGGTTTCAGCTGGGACAAAGCTGAGAGGAGCTGGTGGCAGCTGCTGCTCTGGAGTCAGTGGGAGCATCCCACTGATCCCAGTGGGGCAGGGCAGAGCTCCCAGGGGAAATGCCAGTGCTGGGATCCCTGTGCTGCTCCCTCTGTGCCCAGCACACAGGGAGTGTCTGTCCAGGCAGCTCCTGCTCTCCAGGTGCCTCCAGATGGCCCAGGAGGCTTCCAAGCCACGGTGGGTTTATTTTCCAGGGAAACCCCAGTCAGAGCTCAGCTCCCTCCAGCTTCAGTCCCAGCTTTTACTCCCTGTACTGCCGTGGTACCTGGTGAGCACCTAAAACCTCCTGGCTCAGTGAGGGTGCCCAGGACCTTCACCCAGAGCCTGCCAGGGTGTCCTGGGGCCACCCAAGGAGGGCAGGAATGCTCCTGCAGCCCAGCCAGGGCGGGTGGGGGCTCCTCCTGCCCAGCCAGGGCGGGTGGGGGCTCCTCCTGCCCAGCCAGGGCGGGTGGGGGCTCCTCCTGCCCAGCCAGGCAGCTCAGGGATGCTCCTCCAGCATGGCCAGTGTGGGTGGGGAAGCTCCTCCAGTGCCTGTGCTGAAGGTTTGGGAGCAGCTACCTGTCCTGCAGGTGGATTTGAGCCTGGCTGTGGCTGGGAGGGTTCCACAGCCCCTGAACTGCTGAGCAAAGCCTGGCTGGTGCAGGGAATGGGGCAGGAGGGGTCTCTGTCCAGGGAGCTCCTTCCTGAGCCTTGGAGCCACATCCCCTGCAGCCCTCGGGGTGGGACCCAGGGCTGGGGGTGCTGTGGGACAGGAGGCTCTGTGGGGCATGGAGGGGATCAGAAACCAGTGGGGTCTTGATCCAAGTCAAATGTAAGGATCCCTTCATCCTTCCAGCACTGTGGGCAGGCCGTGCAGCTCCTCACACTTGGATGCAGAAGATGACAGAGGGGTTTTGTGGCCCCAGGGAGTGACTGGGGGGGAAAGGGGGGGCTCAGATGCTCTATTGACACGTAAGGGGAGCCTGACTCCCTCTTTGTGTTTGTGCAGGTAGGGGAAAATCGAGCATTGTCCGCACACCTTGGGGCTGGGGAGGGATTGGGAAGGCTGGGCCGTGTTCCTGGGGAGCAAAGCCCAGAGAGGGCTGTTAAGCAGAGGAAAGCCATGTCAAAGGAGGGATATAATGGCAGATTACAGGGAATTCCTGGGGTGGCATTGAGCTGCCCAGCCCTGCTCAGCCCAGGCATTAACATCCTTTGTGCTGCCCCAGCTTCCCTGCAGGAAAACCCGAGCTGGCCCTGCCCCAGAGCCCTGTTTGTCACTGAGGCTGCCCTTTCACACACACCATCGGCTCCCCAGGAGCCTTTCCCGAGGTGTTTTGGTGCCTCAGTTGGTCAGGGTGGCCCAGGAAGGGCCGGGCTGTGCCACAGGGTGCCCGAGCCCCTGCAGAGCTGGAGCTGCATTCAGCACAAAAATACCCAAACCAGCAGGTGGGACACGGGAGTCTGAAGCCCAAATCATTTGTTTTCTTGCTGGCATCCTTTTTTTTTGTTGTTGTTGGGACTGCTGATGGCTGTGGGCAGCAGCAAGGCGTGGGCTCGCCCCTGGGAGAGTGATATTATTCCTCTCCTTTTGTGCCCGGGCCCATGTTTGAATTGGGAAACAAAGCTGAGCAGCTTGTGCCTCCTGTTGGAAGCCTTCCTACCCCGCTGGGGATCCGGGACCTTTTCATCTCAGCCCATGCACTCCAGAGGCTTCTGCCTCTTCCCATCTTTAAGTCTTTAGTAAATATCAGAAAAGAGAAAATAAAGGCGATCCCCAGGGCTCAGGGGTGTTACCTTCCCTGCATTAAACAGAGGGGGGGAAAGGAAAACAGATATTTATCCTCGTTTTAGCATTTTTCATGTGGAGCTTGCAGAGAGTAAATAATATTTAGCCTGATTTTGCAAGCTGGAGACACCGTGGAGCAGAGTGGATTTTACTCTTCATGTGTGTACCCAAAATTAGAGGGAATCCAGAGCCTGAGCCATGGGAAGGGGAACAAAGCAGCTCCAGGCAAACACCAGCTCGGGTGCTCCCATCCCAGTGATTGTGGAGCCATGGGCAGGGCAGGCAGGGACAGGGAGAGCTCAGCCCCCTGGAACCATCTGGACACAGCTCAGCTGCAAACCAGGCTCCCCAAAACTAACCCAGGAGTGGCAGCAGGCAGAACAGGGAGGTTGTGTCCTGCAGGGAAGGAAGTTACACTGCTGCTAAGAAAGGAACAGTTTAAAAACATCCAACTCCTTTTAATTTACTGTCTCAGATTTGATGTGAATGTTTGGAGGAAACTCTTCCCTTTCCATGAAGTGTGTGATTATCTGGAAGGCAATTCAAAACAGGACAGGAATATTTCCCTTTCATTTTTTTTGTTTGAAACCAAAACTTTTGGCTTGGCTTTCAAAACCCCAAATGAAATCACTTAAATCTGAAATACACCCACAAATGTTTCTACTACGTTGTGATGTTTTTCCTCGGAAAAATGAAAATCCTTCCTCCTGCAGCCTCCAAGCAGCCTGTGATTTCTGTCTGAGCTCCCACTGAGCAGCTCTAGGTTTGACACCCAGGCAAAAGCCCAGCTCAGCTCCCCAGCTCTGTGCTCTGACACCAACAGCAGTTGCACAATCCCCTGTTATTCCCTCTGCAGAGGAACAGCACAGGAAGAGCTTTCCTGGCCCAGGTTTGGGGATGGCACTTCTTCCCCTGACTAACAATGTTCACATGTGGTTGTTGTTCATTCTTTGCTCTTTAATACTTCCTTTTCCTCCGAGGCCAGGCCAGGTTTGCAGTTGGGTTCATCTGATGTCTCCAGGGCAGCTGTTTGTCCCTGATTCTGCTGTCCCTGAGGGGCTGGGGGGCTCCAAGGTGGCTCAGGGGACATTCAGAGTGTCCCTTGCACACCCTGCTGTGTCCCCTCTGCAGGGAGCTGCCACCTGAGGAGCATTCCTCCCTCCCCAGCAAGGCCAGCTCTGGTGCCCAGAGCCAGCACAGGCTCCTGCAGGAGGGAAGGTCAGGGCTGGGGGTCACAGGGAGCACCAGAATCTGCTCCTGCCAGCCTTGGAGCAGTGGGGAGATGGGGAGGTGACAGAGGTCACAGTCCCACACCTCCCCAGTGTCCCAAAGCCTTGGAGCAGTGGGGAGATGGGGAGGTGACAGAGGCCACAGTCCCACACCTCCCCAGTGTCCCAAAGCCTTGGAGCAGTGGGGAGATGGGGAGGTGACTGAGGCCACAGTCCCACACCTCCCCAGTGTCCCAAAGCCTTGGAGCAGGCACCAGGGCACGAGCCAAAAGTCCAAATTTAGCCCCACAAACAGGTGTGGGATTGGGAGTTCACAGGAAAACGGCCCCATTCCCAGGACACCCACGAGGAGCTGCAGGGCCTGAACTCCCCCCAGCTCTGATTTTCAGCCCCTTGGTCAGTGGGGTGAGCCAGGTCCCCCCTGGTGTGAATACAAGTGCAGAAGGAACGAGTCTGCTGCCCTGGCTGCTTGGAGGAGCTCCCAGAAGCCACCCCCTGCTCTGGGAGAGCACAGGAGGCATTTGGGGCTCTCTCCATCACCTGTCCCAGGGCTGGGAGGGACAAATACCACCAGCAGCACTTCCCAGGGGGACCTGCCACCTGTGGCAGTGACAAAGGAATGCTGTGAGTTTAAAGCTGTGCCTGGGGCTGGTTTAAAGCTTTTCCCTGGGGTGTGTGGGCGAGGGCTGTGCGTGTGCCCAGCGTTTGGATCCAGCTCCCTACAGGTTCCCCCAAGACTCCCATAATTGCTACATTTGGTTTGCTGTGCCTCATTATCTCCAAGTTTTCCAGCCCTAACGCCAAAGGGGGGCTGCATTCGATGTAATTATTACTCAAAACTTTGAAAAACTTAAAGGAGGGAAACCAGGCCATTAAACAAGTAAGGAGCAAAGTAACAAGTGTGAGTTATGGCCCTGCCCTGTGGTTTGCCTGTGATGGGTTTGTTCCACCCGGGGAGAGATGCTGAGAAGGGAAGGTTGAGTGGGTTGTTTTGCTTAATCTCTCTGCTGTCAGAGTGGCAGTCCCTGGAGAATGCAGATCTATAGAGAAATGTGCCTCCCCTTTGAAAGGCAGTGCACATGCCCAGCTCCCAGCAAAGGACTTTTGTTCTGCTCTGATTTATACAATTCTCTGGGGCCAGGAGAAGTGGCTGTCATGGTTGCAAGGATTACTCGCCACTGCAGGCAAGGGTGGACTGTGCAAGAATAATTTGTTCTCTTGGCTGGGCACAGAGATCCTGCTCCCCCTCTGCAGGCTCCTGTCCCCCAACCCTCACCCACCAGGGGATGTTGACCCCCAGTGCTCTGCCACAAGGGATCCCTGTCCCCTCACAGCGTGAGGGACAGCCTGGGGACACTCCTGCCTGTGGCCCAGGGCTGGAAGGGGACACTGAGAATGTCACCCAGAGGATGCTGCCAGCAGCTCACTGCACACCTCAGAACGTGCCCAGGGCTGAGGTGCAGCACCCCAGAGGTGGCAGCTTCTCCCCTGTGGCTCTGGAAGGGAATTGGGGTGTCTGGCTCATGGGTAGCCCATGTGGCTACTGAAGCACGCCGTGGGCTTCCCCCATGGCCACAGTTTGCTCATCCTGTGGGTGAACCTTGTGCAGGCTCTCCATGAGGAACATCCCCTGCACGTCCACGGCCTCGGCACAGCCTGGGGGGAGGTTTCTAAACTCCACTTCCAGGCAAGGAAAGCCCTGAGCCTGTTCCTGGTGTCCAGGGGTGTCCCCGGGGCTGCTGGAGGAGCTGAGCACATGGTGGAGGACGTGGGGCTGTCCTGTAGAGCCCAGCAGCCTCAGAGGGCTCCATTTGTCCATCCAGGGGTCACCTTCCACCTCCACCAGCACCTCCAGCACTCCAGGGAAGAACGTGACTTCACTTATCTGCTCCCGGAATTTCCCTGCTTGTTTGTTTTGTTTTCATCCTGCGAGGAGGAGGAGGAGGAGGAGGAGGAGGAGGAGGAGGAGGGTGGTGCCTCCACACGCACAGGGCCGGCCACCTCTGAACCCCAGCGCCAGAAGCCCTTTCCATGCTCTATAAATTTTATTGGAAAATGTGTTTCTCTTGGGGGCGGGGCGGTGATTTCTCTGCTCCCCGGGGGACGCTCCGTGAAAAGGGCTCGTTAATCCTGGCCGGGCTGGATCCTCCCGGGCAGGCAGAGGTGACACAGGCTGATGGCATTTCCAGCCGGCTGTCCCCGGGGACGGCCCGAGGAGACGCCTTGGACGGTGCCGAGGTTTCTCTTGGCTCCGGCGCTCATTTGTGGTGGAGGAAGGCGTGAGGAGCCAGGCACAAGCACGAGCCGGTTCTCGTGTGCGTTCCCTGGGCTGTCCCGGGGAACAGGAGCTGTGCCCGGCCCCGGGCGGGCTGGGGGAGGTGACAGAGGGACACCCCAGTGCTCACAGGGCTCCGTGGCACAGAGCAGTGCTGGCTGAGGGCTCCCTGTCTGCACCAGGGTGTTTGGTTAACCTCGGGCCGCAGCCTGGCCCTGCCAAGGCTCTGATGTTCTTGGAAAAGCCCGGGCTAACGAGACACCTTCCCAAACAAGAGCTGATGAAGGGGCTGCCGGGCTCAGCAGGCACAGCTCCCAGCAGACAGCACCGAGGTGGATCTTTCTGCATCTCAGTCATTCCCTGTCCCCAGCACTGCTTGGCTTTGGCATTGGAAACTCCACCTTCACCCAGATCCTTCTCCACCTCTTTCCTGCCAAACCACCCCTGCCTTCTGCTGAAGGTGCTGGGATGCAGCACCAGTTTGAGAGTTGTGAGAACCCAAAGGAGAAATCCTATCCTGCCCCATGCTGTGCAGCTGGAGGCAGGAGGAGACGGGCTGTTCCCAGGCTGGGTCAGGGACAGGCCTGGGGCCACCCAAGGTGTGCTGGATGGAAGGCAGACCCCGCTCAGGAGGTGCCAAGGTGCCTGAGCAGAGCTGATATTTCTGTGCTCAGCAGTGACACAAGGCAGAGATCCAGCAGCAGAAATTCCCTGTCCCTGCCAGCTCCCCCTGCCCTCAGCACACACCCAGCCCTTCCCTCACTGAGGCTTTCACCCAAGCCTGGCCGGGGCCCAGCGAGGTGCACCCAGCACTGACTCCACCTTTGCTCTGAGGGTCTTGGCCGTGCTGGCCAAGAAACATAAAGGCTTGCAATGCTTTGTTGGGCCAGGAGTAAAGGGGATTTGTGGCAAGAAAGTTCCCGTGTTATATAAGTAAGGCAAGGGGAGCTGTATTTGGACTGGCAGAGGGCAGTTGTTTTCACTCAAGCAGAGCCCAGCTCACAGCTGATTCCTTGCTGAGCTCTTGTTCATCTTGGCCTGAGCAGCTCCAGGTCAGGGAGGCAAAGCTGTGGATCCTCCGTGGGAAGGGAGAGGTGCAAAGGGCAGCACAGGGCAGTCCATGTCCTGCCTGGAGCCAGGAACGGGGCTGGGGTCAGGCACAGCCCCTGCTGGCCCTGAGCTCCAGCACAGGGTCCAACACGGGGCACTCCCAGCCAGGGCTGGATCCAGCAGCTGCCCTGAGCTCTCTCCCAGTCTCTCCCAGCTTGGGGGCTCTCAAGATCCCAGGGGGAGCATTCCCAGCACTGCCCTGGATGGAGCTGGAGCAGAATTTGATCTCCAGCACAGAGCCAATTTTACTGAATCAGGGCTTTCAGCACTTGGAGCTGCTGGGAATGAGCAGGAGCTGGACATGGAGGTGTGGAGCATCCCTGGCTTGGCTGTGCAGCACTGGGAGCACGGTGGGGCAGGCTGGGATGGGAGAGTGCCATGGGCACAGGGAGGAATGCCCCGAGGAGGGGGCACAGGGTCTTGGCTGCCACCCTGGGGAGTTTCTGTGCAACCAAAGCAGGGCCTGGATTTGTTGTGTGGCCACCTCCACACTCAGGCAGCTGAAATGCAGCTCTGCCTTTGCCTCTGCATCCTCAGCCTGCTCTGAGCAGTGTCAGAGCAGCCTCTGGGCACAAATCCCATCCCTGCAGTCATGTCAGGGCTCAGGCACGGGCAGATCCACAAACTGAGCCCACCAGCCAAGGATTATCTAAAGATTCCTGCCCACAATCTTTGGAGAAGACCTGAAGCTGACCTGGAGAAACGAGACATGAGTGTGATGCTTGGCACAGAGAAGGTTTTGCCGTCCCTGCTGAGTGAACTCTTTCCAAAGGTTCATCACTGACCTTGGGATTGCAGAGATGTCTCAGGGGTCAGCTGAGCCATGGGCTGATGCCTTTCAGCTGAAGCCCGTGTCTCCCATTTATAGCCAGGATGCCCTAAAAGGAGCTTTTCTGGTCAAGTGGGGAGCCTCACTAAGGCTGCAGAAAAAATCAGCTTGAACTTTGCCAAAAATGCGGTGAGAGGCACCAGTTGTGGCAGGAGATGGGCCAGGAGAATTTTTTCCTCTATGTAGTGAAAAAAGGGTGGCAAGAGCAGCAGCAGCTCTGCCAAGGAACCGCGGCAGGGCCTGGTGAACTTTTCCTACCCCTTCCTTAGGGGCGCTGGCACAGGGAGCTGCGAGACCCTCGCCTGCTTTATCTTGGGTGGCTGAAGCAGCCCGTGTTAAAAGGGGATGAACACGACACAATGGAGCCTGACTTTGTTTCCGTGCTCCGGGATTCATTCAGGGGGATTACAGGCGCTTTTCAGCCCCTTACCACCTGGAGAGGCAAAGACAAGGCAGCGCTGCTTGCAGCCGGCTTCCCACCGAGCAGCCTCGGCTCTGCCGCCGCCCGAGCTGGGCAGGGTTAAAAACGACCCGGGCAGGGCTGGGCTGAGCTGAGCTGAGCTGAGCTGGGCTGGGCTGAGCCGAGCCGAGCGATCGGCCCGAGCTGGGCAGGGTTAAAAACGACCCGGGCAGGAGCTGGGCTGAGCTGAGCTGGGCTGAGCTGAGCTGAGCTGAGCTGAGCCGAGCTGGGCTGGGCTGAGCTGAGCTGAGCTGAGCTGAGCAATCGGCCCGAGCTGGGCAGGGTTAAAAACGATCCGGGCAGGGGCTGAGCTGAGCTGAGCTGAGCCGAGCCGAGCTGAGCTGGGCTGAGCTGAGCTGAGTGATCGGCACGAGCTGGGCAGGGTTAAAAACGAGCTGGGCAGGGTTAAAAACGATCCGGGCAGGGGCTGAGCTGGGCTGAGCTGGGCTGAGCTGAGCCGAGCCGAGCCGAGCCGAGCTGAGCTGAGCTGAGCCGAGCCGAGCTGAGCTGAGCTGAGCTGAGCTGAGCTGAGCCGAGCGATCGGCCCCAGCACGGGGATGGTTTAAAAGGTTTGGTGTCGGCTGCACGGGCAAGGACCAGCTCAGAGCGGGCTGCAGGCTTGAAACGGAGCCTAAGGACCCTCCGAAGGGAACTTAAAACCCCGAATTTATAACGGGGTGGAGAATTGCACCAGGAGTAACGTGGGAGGTGGATGGGGCTGAGTTAAAGACCCTTATGGTCAGGGGAAAGCCGTCCATCCCCGTTCCCTGGGGTGGGTATTGTTATGGATGAAGGGGTCGATGACATCGGGGAGGAGGAGCAGGGGTTGTCCCGGGCTGGGTCTCTTCTCTCCCCTGTGCCCCCAGGGGAAGTGGAGTCACCCTGGGATGGAGAATGCAGCTGGTTCCTCGTTCCCTGCACTGCTGGATGCAGGGAGAGTGTCCCAAAGTGCCAGCACAGGGTGGGAACCCCCAAAATGGTGCAGCCAGAAGGGAAGAGAAGGGTTTGCTCCCGGGAGGGAACGTGCTCGGCCATGGGGGAACTCGAGCTCCTGAGGGAAGGGACATCAGGGAGTGTCGGGCTGCTGGGCCAGGCCTGGTATCAGAAGAAGCAATGTTTGTCCTGGTGAGGATCAGTTTGTTTCTCCGCTTGTGATGGGAAGTCCCCAGGTCTTCCAGGTGAACACACATCCATTTTCCGAGTGGAGTCAGCAGCCATCCCCCTGCTGAGTGCCAGGACCTCCATCCAACACCCCCGTGGCAGCCAGGGAACGCTGAGGGACAAACACAAGAACCTGGCAGATCCTCAGGCGTTAAGGCAGGGCTGAGACCGTGTCCCCTCTGCCTCAGCCTCTCCTGGTACCGCCCCTGCCAGGCTGGGCTTTGCTGCTGTGCCCTGGGTGTGACAGCAGGGTGACACTTCGGTGGCTGTCAGGGGTTTGTTTGCCTGCTCTCACCCCTGGAGTCCTCTTTTCGGTGGCTTTTGAAGGCATTGTTTGCTGCTGTAGGAATATCCCCGCGGGCCCTGCGCATTCCCTGCCATCAGTGGGTTCCCAAACATCTGGGATCCTGGGAAATGCCGCGTGTTCCGCCGGGATGGCTGGCTGTTAACGCTCAGAAAATGATGTGGATTTCCTGCCGCAGGGAGCAGCCTGCAGTGCTGTTATTGCGGGGCTGCAGCCAGCTCAGGGCCAGAGACACAAACCGTGGCAAACGAGGGTTCACAGCCTGCTGTTCAGCAAACCACACACATTTCAGGGCTTTGGGTTAGGAAAGGGTCACCCCGAGGAGGACAGGGAAGGGAACTGCTGGGACAGGGGCACCCCGAGCTGCCCTGGGTGGGGATGGTTGTCCGATGTTGGGGAAGATGAATCAGGGAAACCTTATAAATATAATTGCTTAGCAAAAGATTCTGAAAATAGGAAACCTATAATCGAAATAGAAATGAAAGCTTGCTTTGAGTTGTAGGAT
>JBBMKD010000054.1:10840286-10851001 GCA_037834095.1 Argya squamiceps | reverse complement strand
CTCCTCCCAGAGGACAAAAAAATTTAAACAATAGATAAATGCTAAAAACACATATTGTTTTTGTGAAGCTGTGTGAGAAACGCCAGTTCAAGAGTAAAAACAATCCAAAGACTTTTGCATCAGGGCGACACATCCCCTTGGAGAATTGTCCTCCCTGGGGCTTTTGTCCATGCTGGGATTTCTGGGATCTGCCTGCAGGGTAAGGGGGTGCTCTGTCCAAGGAGGGGGTTACCCTCTGGCCAGGGATCCCCTGTTCCTTGCTGCCACGGGGATTTGGGGGTGTGAATACACAGCTGCAGCCTCTGGCACTGCCTGGGAGGGGGAGGCCGTGGGATCCTGTGGGAGGAGGGAAGGCAGCACCAAAGCAGGCCTGGGGAAAGGCCAAAAGGAGAGTGATGCAGACTCCAGAGGGAATTCCCGCAGGAGCTGCCCTGCAGAGAGGTGGTTTTGGTGCAATGGCACCGTGGTGGGGATGCTGCTGGCTCTGGGGAGGGATGATGAGCCCTGGGTTGTGCCCAGCTCCTTGCTGGGTTCTGGCACAGCCACAGGGTCCCCTTGGAAGTGGGGCTGGCTGGGGCTGGTTTAAACAATTCCCCTGGCCCTGCTCCAGAGGAGGTTGGGAAATGAGCTCGGGTTAAAACAACACAACACGTTCCTGAAGGCTGCTGATGAAGAGGAGCCCGGCACAGCCCGACCTCACAGGAGGCTGAATGAGCAGGGACCGGGCACGGGAGCAGCATCACTTTAAGCCGGGTCTGCCCTGGGGGAAGTTGAGCCTGAGCTGGTTTAAAACCGCCTCGTTTTGCTTTCACCCCGGGCTGTGGGGAAGCACGGCCAAGTTTCCCAGCCCCCTGGGGCACCGATGGAAGCAGAGCTGAGGCTGTTTGTATCCCTGGTGCTTCTGGGCTGAACAGTTTTAATCCAGCTTTGGAAAGCCTTTGACTCTTGGCCGGGCTGGTTGCGTTATCAGCCTTGTGCATTTCGGGTAACCTCTGCTCTGGATCAGACAATTCTCTCAGTGTCTGCTTGTGCTGTGGCTTTAACACTGCACTGGCTGATCCCTCCCGGGCAGAAATGTAGGAGAGCTTAGAGGAAAATGTCCTGGAGGATCACCTGGAGCTTTGGGGTGCTCAGCCCCACCACGTGCCCTCCTTTTGGGATGCAGGGTTCTGGTTTTACAGAAACACAAATGCATTGATGAGACCAGGCACTTGGGGACTGGGATGAGGATTTTGGCCATTTGAAAAGCATTCCCTCAACCTGCAGCAGTTCAGAGCTGCCTAGAGGTTGTCAGGCTGGACAGAAAACACCAAGGTGTGGGACTGAGAGAGGAGAAAGGTCTTGGAAAGCACCACGGCCCTGGAGCAGCTGAGGGAAGCTGCTGCTGAGATCGGTACCAGATAAGAGGGAAACCACAAGGGCAGAGTCTAAGTGGGTAAATTGTTCCCAAGTGGATTTCCCTCCACTCTAAACAAACAGTGACACTTCAGGAGCACCTTGGAGCTGGCCTGGGGGCTCTGTGCTGTCCCTGATAACCCAGGGACTGCAGGGTGAGCTCTCCCATCAGCTCCTGCCTCTGAATGGCAAATGGATGAATTACGGGATGCAAACAATTCATTTCAAAAGACTGACAATCTCAGAAGACTGGGCTTGGATGGTGAAATTAAACAAAGCAAGCTGCTGACAGGCTGGTATCATCTCCCAGAGTGAAATAGAGTTCACTTCTTGACTTTTCCCTTCTCAAAAAAAAAAAAAAATTATTAAGCTCTTTCCAATCTGAGGTTTATCTGCAAACTCTCTGCACAACACCTGTTTTGCAGAGAAATATCTCCTGGTCAAATCTAAATCAAATCCTGCTCAAAGCTTTTGCTGGATGTTTGAAGCTACACCAGGGGGAGTTTAGGTGAGACATTAGAAAAACTTGGCTCCAGAAAGAGTGGTTGGGCATTGGGATGGACTGGAGTCACCATCCCTGGAGGTTCAAAAAAGGATGTGGCACTCAGTGCCATGGTTTAGTGGTCACAGGTTGGACTCGATGACCTCCAAGATCTTTTCCAGCCTCGTTGGTTCTGTGATTGTGACATCCCTGCAGTGTCGCAGTGTCACACCCCCTGGTGTGGCTGCAAGGTGCTGGCCAGGACAGGGGACAGCACGGCACAGAGCAGGGACACCCTGCCCACAACACAGAGCAGCCCTGAGGGGACATCCCTGGAGCTCAGAGTGCTCAGAGCTCCTCCTGAGGCTGACTCCTCCCGAGGCTGAAGGCTGGTCCTGACACAGCTCCGGGAGGGAGAAGGCTCCGCTCCGGTCTCAGGGCAGCGCTGTCCCCTCGCAGCACTCCACCAGGGCAATTTACAGCCCATTTCCAGGCTCTTGGAGTCCCACCGTGTGTGCTGCACCAGGGCAAGGCCGCCTTTGTGCTCCCCATCCTGTGTTGAGTAAGAGCGCTTTTGTCTTGGGAGAAAATGCCTTGGGTGAGAGGCTGCCACAAATCCCAACAGTTCAATGCAGCACAACGGGCTGGAGGTTCCTCCTCCACCCCCATCGGCTGCTGGTGGGCCCTCAGCTGCTCGGTGGCTTTGAAGGAGCCACTGCAGGTCGCTGGACATGTCCCCAGGGGCTCCAGCAAGGAGCACAGAGCTCAGCTGGACCTCGGGGGCTGCCAGCAGCTGTTTGCCACGTGTGCTGCCTGGCAGTGGGGAGAGCTTCACTGCCCAGAGATTGTTCAAATCTGGCTCAGAACCCGAATATCTGGGAGCTGTAAATCTCCCAGGAACAAGCCTTGTTCTTGCTCCCCTGGTGCTTCTTGTGGGGCCAGAAACACCACGTGTACAGCCAGGAAATACCTCGGGGGGTTCTGGTACTCCAGGCTGGAAGCAATAAATGTGGAAAGAGTTGTGGGAATCTCTCCCTCCATGAAATGAATCCAAACTGAGGTCAGACCCCAGTGGAGCAGGTTGAGTTCCCAGTGGCTGTTGGGATCAGCTCCCGTGGCTTGTGGGGCTGAGGATGGATGGGCAGCCACAGTCCCTGGTGGGCAGCAGCTGCCAGGTGCTCTCCAAAGGGACCTGGTGCTGTTGGGAAGGGTTTTGGTCTCACCATGCTGCAGAGAGTTGGTAATTCTGAGTGTCAACAATTACCCCTCAGCAGCTGATGTGACAGGACTGGTTCTTTCCTCCTGGGGGCTGGATCTGTGAACAGCTCTGCACTTTGTCCCTGGATCTGCTCTCAAAACCAGGCACCACATTTTGGGATTTGGCCGTGCCAAGCTGCCCATGTGCTGCCCACTTTGGATGGGCACTGTTTCATCTGGCTCTGGGTGTTGATGGACAGCTGGTTCACCACGGACATGCCTGGTCTGGCCCTATTGTCTCTGGGGTGAGGACAATCCCAAAACATTCACGGCTTCAATCTGCCAAGCTCTGCTCTTCAGCGTTTGCTTCTCCTCCCCAGCCCCCAGCCTCTGCTGGAAGTTCTCCCTTCCTGCTGATGGGCCGTGGCAGGGCAGGGCTCCCTTGGCAAGTCCTGATGGATGGAGCTGAAGCTCAGGCAGGAGGGGACAGGGTGGCACTGCCACACTCAGCACCTGAGAACCCACCAGCAGGACAGGAATCCCCTGCCCCATCTCTACAGGCCTGGCTTTGGGCTTGGTGTGGGCAGTAAAAATCAGATTTTCAGTGAATTCAGCTGCAGAACTCCATCAGCTTGGACCAAATGTCCTTTTTCAGTGACTGAGAAATTCAGCCAAGCTTGAGCAGCTCTTCCTAGAGACAGCAACAGACACATCCCTCGCAGAGAGCAGTGTTTTTCTTTCTAAGCCTTGGCTTCCAACCTAAGGGCAATAGATTTTCTTTAAGGAAATAAATCCCCAAATTTGTTAGGGTTGGCACAGCACAGGATTTTTCACTCGCCTTGTTTCTCATTTCCAGCTGAATCATTTTAGCAGGGACTTTTCTAGAAATGCTGAGCCTGACTCAGACACCCAGTCTCAAACATTTCAACCCAAACACTGAGTCTGGCTTTTTTTATGGACAAGAGAATGAGGGTCTTATCCTTGGAAATCGCAGGCGGGTGTCAATGTTCTGTTACCAACTGCAGTGTCACAGAGAGTTGTTACACTCTGCAGAACCAACGCTGACAGCAGGACATTTCCAGGGCCTCTCTGCCCTCAGGCAAAGTGAGAAGTGAAGGGCACTTGGGCTGTGCAGCCTCCCCAGGGAGGTCCTGAGTCACTCCGATGACATCTCCTCCAGAGCTTTTCCACAGAACGGCCATTCCTGAGGATTTCCAGGCAGGGAAGACTGTTCTGATCCCTCTCTGTGCTGAGGGGGAGATGTCCTCAGCGTGTTCCTCCCCAGGATCCTGCTCCCTTGCCTCTCCTGCCTTGGCACCTTGGCCATTCCCTGCTCTCACGGGTGGAGCGGGCTCAGAGGCATTGGGGCCTCACAAGGAGTGATCAGAGTGTGAGAGACTCCCCAAAAAGCCCTCACCCCAACAGGGGGTCCCAGAAGGGCTGGGGCTCTGCCTTTCCTTCCCTCCTCCCCATCCCCACTTGCTGAGGACTGGCTCCAGTCCCAGGGGCAATGCCAGCACAGCTGCATTTTTTGTGGAGTGTCCACACACTTCCCTCCTTCCTTTAGCTCTGACTGGCAGGAAAACCTGGGCCTGGCAAGCCCTGGTGTCTGCCCCTCGCAGCCACAACACCCCCATGGATTTCCCCTTGCCTGAGCCAACCCAACCCATCCTGAGCCTCCTCCTCACTCACACTCAGCTGCTCACGCAGATGAATTTTCCTGAGCAAACGTTTTTGTTTGGTGCTGGCCAGCTGGGGCTGTGGTGGTGGCACTGGGCCACAGGGGAGGGCGTGGGGACGCCTGCCCTGAGGGCAGAGCTGGATCTGACCCCTCAGTCCCGATGGCTCCAAGCTCTTGGGGCCACCTGTGGTGACCCCAAGATTTTGCCACCAGTGTTCATCCTTGCTTGGCCATTCTGCTGCAGCAGGCATGGACAGAACCCCTCTCCCAGCCTGGGGTCACCAAACCCCCAGGAGAGAGACCCCTGTGAGGTCACACCAGGCATGGACACAAACCCTCTCCCAGCCTGGGGCCATCAAACCCCCAGGAGAGATCCCTGTGGGGTCACACCAGGCATGGACAGAACCCCTCTCCCAGCCTGGGGCCATCCAGAGCCTCAGGAGTGATCCCTGTGGGGTCACACCAGGCATGGACATCCCAGCCTGGGGTCACCAAACCCCCAGGAGAGATCCCTGTGGGGTCACTCACACCTGGAATCACTCCCTGGGCACAGCCCTGGCAGCCTGTGCTGGGCTGCTGTGGCCCAGTGACCTGTAGTGGTGTGGGAGCTCATCCAGGTTCATGTCCAGCTGCTCCAAAACCTCCAAACAGTTGGCAGTGGCTTGAAGGGACACTGTAGGGACACCCTCCTGCTGTCTCCATGGGTGATTTCTCTCTACCTCCCAGTCCAGACAGGTCTCCACTGGCTCTGGCTGCTTCATCTCTGTTGCCCCTTTGGGTGTTGCCTTGACCATTTTGGTCAGAAATAACATCCCTGAAGATATCCCTAGGGATTCCCTGGGAGCAAATCCCCACCCTGGATGGGCACAGGCAGGGCGTCCCTCTCAGGGACCAGGACCCTGCATGTCAGAATTCCTCCTGCAGAAAAGAAATCGTGGCTCAGGCTGAGCTAGCAATTTTCTGGGGGGAAAAAAAAAATCTTGTGGAAAAAGGATAATTTTAAGGAGACTGAGGCTGTTCATAAATTCAAGTCAAATTTAGAGATTACTTTTGGTCTCTGGATTCTTCCATCCTCCCCTTTTCCTTCCCCCTCCCCCGAATTATTGTTTGCAAAAATTAAAACAGAATGTTTTGGGGCTTTCGTTTGTTTAAAAAGCAATTTGCATTTTGAAAATTGCCAAAATATAAGCTTTGGGAGGGTGGGGTCTTTTGAAAGGGCAGCATTGTCATTACTGAATGAAAACCACGGAGAGGAATTCGTCCTGGGAGACGCAGGGCGCTGGGGACGTGGTGGCAGCACAAAGACCACAACCACAGCTCCCAGCCTCCATTCATGTCCCTCCTTTCCTTCTCCCACACGGAAAATCCTGCCCACCTTGACCTCCTTGAGGGATTCATTTGACCAAATCTCTGGTTTTAACACGGAGAAGATTCCGCGGTGTTTTCTCCAAACCGCAGCTTTCCTCTTTCCCTCTTCAACCTCTTCCAGGTTTTGGAACATCTGTGTTTAAATGAAATCTGGTTCTTCAGACCCCAGCCTGCCAGCTCAGGTAGAGATGCTGTGATGAAGCTTTGCACATCTGTGCACAATAAAGGCAGGGAACAAAAGGCTTGTGAGGTCCTTGGCAGAGAAAGAGAGAGAAGAGAGCGGGAGACAGCAGGACTGGGCTTAGTGCAGCAACCGGAGCCAAAATCTTTCCTTGCAGAGCCCTCAGCACCTGGCCCAGGATTTGCTCATTGCTGGGGGTGCAGGGGTGTCTTCTCCACCAGGTGCCAAGCAAATCTTGAGGAACGGACATGATGCTAATGCTGGGAGGTGATTACAGCCCTCAAAGGCGTTCATAGAAAGAAAAAACGGGTTGCTAAAGAGCCACTTGAATTCAGGGAAATTCAAACCAAGAAGCAGCGGCAGAAAATTAAAGCCAGGCCAAGACATGTTAGGAACAAGGCAAAAGGCTTCAGCACAGCAGGGGATTAACCTCGGCCGAGCACAGGGAGGGCGGGAGCCGCGTTTCCTGAGCGCCTCCGGCCAGGGAGAGCATGCCCGGGGAGCCGCACGCCCCGGGGACATGCACGGCTTTGGAGCTGGGATCCAAAACCATCGCGACCTGCTGCTGGGACAGCGACGTGCCCAGGCACTGACTGCCCACACTCCTCACCTCCAGAGTGACCCCAGCACTGTGTCCCAGCCTTGTCCCCACAAGGACTTTGTGACGCATGGCTGGGACATTCCTTGCATTGCCCCAATTCTTGCGTCCCTGTGTGCCATTGTCAGGAGAAATGGGATGGGGATTGTCCTTCAGTCCCTCCATTCCTGTGTGCCATTGTCAGGAGAAATGGGATGGGGATTTTCCTTCAGTCCCTCCATCCCTGTGTGTTACTGTCAGGAGAAATGGGATGGGGATTGTCCTTCAGTCCCTCCATTCCTGTGTGCCATTGTCAGGAGAAATGGGATGGGGATTTTCCTTCAGTCCCTCCATCCCTGTGTGTTACTGTCAGGAGAAATGGGATGGGAATTTTCCTCCAGTCCCTCCATCCCTGTGTGCCATTGTCAGGAGAAATGGGATGGGGATTTTCCTTCAGCCAGACCGAGCCTGTCCCACTGGGCATTCTGCAAACCCACCAGGCCTCAGGCAGAGCTGACAGCTTGCCCTGTGGCTGGTGGCCAGCAGTGCACAGCACTGGCCACTCCAGCTCGGGCACTCAGGGTGGACACAGTAATTACAGTTAAAATTCTCCCTAAGTTTGGCCCCTTTTGACTGCAGAAACAGGTGGAGGAGGAGGGGAGGATGCTGGAAAAGCAGCCAGGTGTATGGAGTTGGGAGGGAATTGCTGCCCAGCTGTTTCCAGCTGTTTTCTTGGTGCCCGGGGAGTGGAAGGAGACAGAAGGGAGGCTGAGCTTCACAAAAAGCTGAGGTCACAGTGGAGGGGTGGCTGTCACTCCGTGGATCCCTTGGGAAGCTCGAGGGAGGCTGTGCTGCTCATGGAGTGGGGCTGGACCAGGGCACTCCATCTCCCAGCTCACTCACTGCCTCCCTGGAGGGTTCATCCCCAAGACACCCACAGTATTTAGGTCGTTGACTCTGGATGAGGACAGGGATGGCTGTTTTGGGCAGCTCCTTGCAGCTTCTTCTGAGGTTCAGTTTCTTCCTTTCTTCAGGATTTTCCTACCCCTGGAACACCAATGGAAAATTGATCCTGGGAGCAGAGCTGGGAGGAGCTCTGCACACTCCACTTATTCCTCCACATTCCTGTGCAGCTCTGCTCTGGTGGCACCAGTGGGAATGTTAGTAAAGAACTCGAGAAAATCCCCAGAGTTCTGTTTTCCTGGCTTTGCAAAAGCGTTTCTGCTTATCAAGCAACCAAAAGAAATGCAAAGATTTTCACTCGCTCTTCGTGTGGGCTCAGCTTTGAATTTTAAAAAGGGATTTGCCAATGCAATCTTGCAAAACACTCCAGTGCCAAGTCCAGCTCTCCTAAAATACAAGTTTTAGGAGGAGGTGAGCTTTCATTCTCCTGGGAAAACATGAATTTCTGACAGATTTAAGGGAGAACTAAGGCTTCTGTGAGGCCACACCTCTCCCTGGAGAAATGTCCCCTCCTGTTGATCAACAGGGGCCAAATCCTGTGGTTTGTGGCACCAAAGCTGCTGGTGAGCCTCGAGGCTTTGAACGATGGAGATGTGCTGACATGGTCACAACCTACAATAGCCCTCAGACTGAGGGATTTAAATCTTTTCTCCTCTGTTTGAGCCGAGTCCTGAGGCTGTGCCTTGGGGGTGAGGTGTGGCCAGGAGATCATTCCCGGTGTCCCAGCCCTGGTCTGTGCCCTTGGGAAGGGTCTGCCCTGAGGGAAGGAACCAGCCCCGAGTCCTGCACCTCCAGGAAAAGGGCTTAACCTCGCTTGGTCACCTCTGCAAAACAAGGCTTGGCAATTTAAAACTCCCACCTGCTTCCCAAAAGCTTTGCCAGTGCACCCTGCAGGGCAGGAATCACCTCTAAAAGCCTTTTTGTGGTGGAGCTGTGGTGTGGGCCGGGGCTGCTCAGCACGTGTGGGATGAGGAGAAAGCAGAGCTGAGCTCCAGCAGGGCACAGCAGGCTGCTCTTCCTGAGCTTTCCATGGAGGGGAGAACGCACGAGGGGGTTCACAGAGTGCCTGGTGCGTGCTCCCGTGCTGCTTTGAGCTGCTCAAAGTGCAGCTTCAGCACTTGTGGGACCAGACCAGCTCTGAAGGAGCCATTCCCTCTGGAGGCAGCAGCGCTGTCTGGGCTCCCTCGTGGCCGTGTCCTGGTGGGGAGATGACAAAAGCTCCTGCAGGCTGCTGGGCTCACCCCAGGAGGGCCCAACCACGGCTCAGAGCTGTGGCCCAGCTCCGTGGCAGGGATCTCTGTCCCTCCCGCCTGGCAAAGCCACTCCTGTCACCATCAGCACGTCAGGGGCTGCTGCTCCTGCTCTGCCAGCCTTGCTGGGAACGTGAGGTTTGGTCTGTCCGTGTCAGGAGGAGGAATTTGGGCAGCAGAGCATGGAAAAAGCGGCTCTGTCCTGCTGGGGGCACGGGCACGGGGGGCTCTGCTGTCCCCTGAGCTGTCCCCTGAGCTGTCACAGCATGTGTCAGCTGGGGATTGTTCCTGAGAAACACTCCGGAGCTGCGCCGTCGTTTCCTGGGCTGAAATTCGATAATTAAGCAAATACAGCGTGGCTTTGTGTTGGGAGAGCACCATAAGGTAAACAGGAAGGAATGAGGGATTAAGACGTCTCTGCTGTGAGGGAAGGTGACAAGCCCAGAGCTGTGACACCTCCGTGCCGAGGCCAGGGGCCCAGCTGTGGGCTGGCATGGCACAGCTGCATTGTTCAGGGGTGAAGAGCAAATAAAAGCCACGGGAAAAGAAAACAAGCTATAAAATTCTCAGCAAAGCACTGAGCCCCAGCAACTGCCTCCTGATGGCCCCGTGACAGCTCTGGGGAGAGGCGGGCGAGGGGTCGAGCTTTTGAAGTCCCAAAGTTGTCCTTTGCAAAGGCCCCCTGGTAAAATAGAGCCGGTGTTGACTTTAGGCTGCATATGGTGGAGGAATTGGACAGCTCAGTCACAGCAATCAAAGCAGGGGGGCCCGTTCTGGAATTTGGCTAACTGGGTGTCAGGCTGGGTGGGGTGGGGGCTGCAGGGGCAGAAATGAGGATTATCAGCATGGTCAGGGCTGCAGGTGAGGAACAGAGCCTGTGGTGTGGAAAGCTGGGGGAGAAACCAGCAAGGAAGGACTTGGAATGGTGTTCAGAGCTCAAATGTGTGTGTGTCAGAACTGGGGAGAGTGGGAATACTGGGAAGGTCGGGCAGGTGATGATGGAAACCCAGAGGGGGGTCCTGAGGGGGGGTTCTCAGCAGTTTGGAGACCTTTGCACTGAGCAGTAAGAACACAATGTGAGAGTGGGTGAGAAAGGGAGATGAGCAGAGCTTCCATGGGGGAAAGTGCTTGTGACAAAGCTGAGGGTGCCACAGGGGTTTGTGTGCTCTGTCCCCTCACCATGGACGGGCCCCTGTGCTCACAGCCCCCCTGCAACCCACACTGCCAGCAGGGAGAGGCAAAGCTGCATTTATTGCAAGTCAGAACAGTGAAATGCGGCCTTGGCAACCTCATTTTGCCCTCCAAAAAGCTGGGCTCACCTGCAGCACAGGCCAGGAGGGGATGTGGGTGAGCAGTTGGCTTCCCACAGCCAGAGATGTCACCAGGGTCTCCCATCCTGTGACCCCCGAGTCTGACAGGGCACACACAGAGGGGATGGCAACAGCTCCCCGGGGCTGGCACCTCCCTGTTTGGGCACAGATGGTGACAATGTCCCCTCTTTGCCTCTCTCAACCTGCAATGTGGCTGCAGCCTGCACTTTTGTAATGATCTGAAGTTCAGGTGAAGATCAGCAGTGCAGGTGAAGGCAGAAGGAGCTGGGCTTTAAGGCTGCTTTTCCCTCA
>JBBMKD010000054.1:10824547-10837060 GCA_037834095.1 Argya squamiceps | reverse complement strand
TATTGCACGGAGTGGCAATGCTGGGTGTGTGCCACAGCCTGCCAGGCTGGAGCTGGGCACGGAGGCTGTGGCTGCCCCGGGTGGGTGGTCAGGCAAGCCCTGGGACACCAAGGCAGGGCTCCCCTGGCATTCCCAGGTCAGAGTGCAGCTGATCCCTGCCCCAGCCACGGATCCTGGGCTGGAGGAGCCCCATGGTCCTGCTGCTCCTCCTCCAGGGGCTCATCCCAGGGGCAGGGGAGCAGGATGCCCTTTGTCCTGGCACATCACACCCCTGGTCCTGGGCACACCCTTGGTGTGGGGGCTGTCCCAAGAAGCAACAAACTCTTGGTATAAGAAATTTTCCTGTTTTCAGGCTCAGACAAGGGCAAATTGTTCGTCTTTTCTCCCTGGTTTTTGAGAAATCACCAAGAGCTCCCAGCACGCTGAAGCCCTGCTTCCAGTTTCTTCTGCTTTCCCTCTGCTCCAAATGATGTTGCAAGTGAAATTCCACATCTGGGTCCTGCAAACCCTCGTCCACCCCGCTCTGACATGGGCTGCTGTAAATCAGGGCCCTGCTGTTGGTTCTTTTGATTAAATTCCCTCCTGATATTTGCCAGATTATTGGCATTAATTTAATTCCATTGGAGTAGGGAGCCTGCAGGGTTTTATAGCCTGGCTGTAAAACAGCTCTGCACTTTGGGGAGAGGCTTTGCACACTTTTTGATGAAAAGATGACAAACGAGACGTGCTCTGCATGCACTTGTGCTGAGGCTGCCAGCACAAACCCCTCGTGCAGGGGCAGGATTTGGCACCTGGAGAGGTCACATTCATCAGGGCTCAATGTTTTGGGAGGAAATGGGATTGTCTGTATGCCTGCTGCTGCTGCTGCAGCCTGGGGAGTTCTCCAGCCATGCTGGAGGGTTTGATGCCTTGTGCAAAGCCCAAAAAGCACTCCCAGCCTCCCTGCCCATCCTGGCCTGCACCCACCCAGGGTCAAGACTTGACATTTGCATTTTGGAGGGAGTTTGGGCCGGAGCAGAGGGAGGTGAGATCTGTCCCCATGGGCTCAGCCTCCCGGCCTTGATTTCATGGTGCAGATAAAGGGTTTTTCTCCACCCAGTCGCAGCCATTAAGTGGGGGAGAACCCGAACGCCTTTGGCTCCTGGTGCTGCCGGGAGGGCCGAGCACAGCCCCCGGTGACAGGGACAGTGCCACCAGTCCCCGTCTCTCCCCACTGACTATAGAGGGAGCTGCGTGACCAGCTTAGAGCGGAGAGCTCCTTCCCTGGAGGCTGGGCCAGGGGAGATGGAACCTCGCTGCTCCTGCTGCTGGGTCCCGCGGGGAAACTGGGGCGCAGAAGGTGGCGGGGGGAAGGCAGCAGAGGCTGAGAATGGTGTCACTGCCACCAGAGGTGTCCCACTGCTGCTGTAGGATGGGGACACCATGGTTCCAATCGTGGTCAGCATCCCTCCAGCCTTGGAGATGTCCCGTGTCACCACGATCCCTGATCCTGGGAGGGTGGGGCAGGCAGAGCTCCAGCTGAAGCGTTCCAAAGCCTTTGGGATGGCCTGGCTGGATCCCCGCAGCCGGGCTCCGGGGCCAGCAGGGCCAGCAGTGGTGGCTCCTGCAGGGCTCTGTCCTCAGCCTTTCCTCACTGGGACCAGCACAGCTCTGCCCTTGGGTCACCTCAGCCTGAGGGAACTCTCCCCTCTCCAGAGCTGCCTTGTTTTGATGCCCATCTCCCGTCCAGCTCAGTTGTGATGCTAGGGCAAACTCCAAGGCAATACTTTCCAGGAATTCACCCCAGGGAGTTGTCCTTAATGGTCAAACTTCCTTCCCTTCCTGTCCTCCTTTTGCTCCTCTTTGGGTTCCAGCTGGAGCTCCTGTTGAGATGAGAGAGGAGCCAGCTCCTGGTGCTGGCAGGGCTTGGGTTGGGCTCTTGTGTCAGGGCTTGGTCACTTCTGAGAAATCACATCCCAGGAGAAATTCCAGACTTCCAGGCATTGATCTGCCAAGCACAGACTTTAATTTCTCCCCAGGACTGTGGAGATTCTCTTCCACTGCCAGAGGAAGGATTTTCTAGTTGCATTTCCATCCTGCATTTATCAGTGGCTGTGCCTGAGTCACCCCTTCCCCACAGACCCACAATTCTTTACATTGATGTTATTGCAAGCCCTGAGAGCTGATTTATGGCTTCTGCATCTAAAACTTGTCATCACAACCCCCAGACACACACAGACCATCGGAGAAGGTTTCTAGAAATGCAGCTTGAAGCTGCCCATTCTCCCAGGTCGCTGGGGGAGTGTCCTGGGGCAGCTCAAGTGCCACCAAGTGTCACCTCCTCACCGGGACCCAGGGCAGAGCTGCACCATTCACCCACCTGGCTGGAAGGATCCCAGAGAAAAGAAGGGACATGAGCATTGCTGAAACCATGGAAAAGCGGTGAATTTTTGTTCAAGACTCACAAGGCATCTCCCAGCCCAAGCCAGCTTTTTAAAAACCCATTAAAATCCACATTTTAATGATGGATGAGCAGACACATCAAATTAGGCAGCTGTCTCTGTGTGAGGCAGGGTGGGCAGGGTTTGCTGAGTTGTGGAATTCAGCGCAAGACACTGCTGAATCCAGGGAGCTGCTGCAGAGCCCCTCAGAAGGAGCTGGAATCTCCATTGCCACACGGAAACCACCTCAGCCCCTTCAGAGGAGAGCTGAGCTCACAGCTGAGTCCCGACCCCGTGGCAGAGATGTGGATGATCCAGCCGAATAGCAAAATGTAGCCAGCCTTGATTCCCTGACAAGAGCCGGCTCTGCATTCCTGAAAAATCACATCCTGGCAATGCCGGTGCCCAGGAGGAGTTTACTGGATAAACTGGGGGCCGGCAGCCTTCCAAACTGGGCTTTGGGTTTGTGTTTCCAGCAGAGAGACATCCCGGAGCAATGCCGGAGGGCAGGTTGGGATGTGGTTTGTCAGAAGTGGTGACACAATAGAGGGGAATTTGCACCCTATTAAGAAAATCAGACTAAACCCCGGCTCTCCATCGCTGGTCTCAGACTAAGGACAAAAGTTGCTAAATTCACTTGCACAGCCAGTCCTTTGCATATCCACGAGACAGAGGAAAGAAAAGGAATAATTTGCCTTCCCCATAAATGTTTTCCAATAATTGAGATAATTTCCCGCTTCAGACCAGTTCTCAGGAGTGGAAAGTGCTTCAGGCTCTCAGATCCTGAGAATTAAACCCAAGCTCAGCCCTGCTCATCTCCACACTCTGGTTTTCAGCCTACTAAAATGAAAAGCGTTTTTTTCTGGTAGGAAAGGATTTCTTTTCCAGTTAAACAGATGCTTCTCAGAGCATCACAAACGCAGGGCTGGGATTTGTGCCTCAGGAGTTCTCTCTGGGATTTCTCCCTGCTCTTGGGGTGCTGGGGACTCTCCCCACTGTGGGTGCTTTGGTGTCCCATGAGGGCTGTGCACACCAAAAGGATCGTTTCCTGCAGAGTTTTCCAGCTTCTCCCTCGCCTTCCCCACCGCTGCCTTTCCCGAGGCTTGTGGCAACCTCATTATCTCCGAGACTTCTGCTCTGCTGCCAGATTGGATTTTTATTATTAGTGGGAGAATGCACTTGTAGGAACCTCGTTTCCTCCAGAGCCAGGCTAAAAACGCATCAGGAAGAGAAAAACTTTGCCTCTCTTTTTTTTTTCTTTCTTTCTTTTTTTTCTTTCTTTCTTTCTTTTTTTTTTTTTCCTTTTTTCTTTCTTTTTTTTTCTTTTTTCTTTCTTTTTTTCTTTCTTTTTTCTTTTTTCTTTCTTTCTTTCTTTTTTTCTTTTTTCTTTCTTTTTTCTTTTTTCTTTTTTCTTTTTTCTTTTTTCTTTTTTCTTTCTTTTTTCCTTTTTTCTTTTCTTCTTTCTTTTTTTTCTTTTTTTCTTTATTTTCTTTCTTTTTTTTCTTTTTTTTCTTTTTTTTTCTTTTTTTCTTTTTTTTTTCTTTTTTTTCTTTTTTTTTTCTTTTTTTTTTCCTTCAATAACAGCATTCCCAACCCACTCCTCCTGGTGCAACATCTCCTACGAGAGCAGGGGGAGATGGGCTCTGCTTTAGATCCATGAGGCCACCATGCCCCCCTGAGCTGCTGCTCTTGGCCTGGCCAGGGCTGCCCCTGCAGGTCTGACAATTCTGATGGAAAAATCAAAGGGATCACATCCTCCAGGACAAAACCCAAATCTTCCCAGCACAGTGGGGCTGAAGGAAACCCCAATGCTCCACCTCGGCATCCCTGGCAGCTTCTCCAGCAGGGAATCACGTGGGATGTGGAGCTCTCGGGGAAAGTTTAAACAATTTTGGAACAAGGGAATTTTCCAGCATTTGGGGAAGTGCTGCCATAATTGTCCCATTGTGTGTGTCACTAATGCCTGCCCAGGGTGCCCCTGCCCAAAAAGTGGATTTACTGCCGGGGTTCCAAGGCCCCAGAGGATTAGCGGCGACTCCGGCTCAGTGGAGGCTTTGTGGCCCCGTCTGTTCCTTGTTATGGAGAAGACAAAGCCAAGGTCTAATCTGTGAAATTTGGCCCAAACTGCGGGGCACCAAAGCCCTTGGCTCCCCCGAGTGCCAGGGCAGCAGGGGAAATGGGAGAGCCCTGAGAAGGGGCGCGGGAGGAGGGACAGCAGGGGACACCCAGGGGTTGTTTGGCTCTGCCCAATAAAAGGAGGAATTCATGTTCTGCTGGCAAGAAACCTTTAAATCTCCAGGAGAATGTGCTGAGGGACACTGAGCACGAACATGATACTGTGGAGGACTAAACCCAGCTCCCAGTGCCGCAGAGGAGCTCACGGCAGGGGAGTTGATGGTTAATATTTAAAGTCATTGTTGGGATTCAGAGTTAGCACCGAGACTTTCCACCCCTGCCTCTGCTTTGCAAACCAGCTGGGGCCAGACTGGGTGGGTGCACACCGACTTCCAGCCTCTCCTCGCCATAAATCCGTGGGATTTGCAGGACAGGACGTGCTGCCTGTGCTGGGGATGCTCTGGCAGTGCCTGGGGGCTCTCCCATCCCCACGGGATGGCCCCAGGGCCAGGACAAACCTCTCCTCAGTGCTCAGGTGCTCGAGTTCTGCTCAGACTTCCCTGATCCATGGACAAATAACCAAGAGAGGTGTCCAAAGGAAGGAGCCCTGCTTGTTTTGAATTGATTTCCCAAAGACAGGAGCCAAAGAAGGGCTGTGCAAACATCCTGTCCTCCTTGGGACTGCTGCAAAGTCACCCCTGGGGTGGATTTCAGCTTTGGGGGAACCCAGGAATTCTCACACCTTGAGTTCTCTGGGAAGATGTGTCCAGAGGGAGCAGGATTGAAAGTACCTGAGCTCCTAAAGACAGCGGAGCAGGAAAAAAAACAACTGTACAACAACAAAAACCCTCACTTAAGTAATAATGCCAGAACCACCCCTCTAAACACTAAACCATAAGGTGAAGTGAGACATGTTTGCTGCATCAGGATGCGTTGTTGAGGCAACAGGAGAATTTAAATTGAATTTGTTTTGACATTTTGACAACAAACCTGGGTTTGTCGTGGGTTTTTTCCAGCAGAAATTTTCTGCAGCCACGTTTTTTTACTCCTGTTGAAGTCTTTGGAGGAAAGAAGGGAAGCAATCAAAGGGAAGCAATTTTTTGGCCATGATTCTGGAAAAGCGTTTTAAAGCCTGGTTAAATATAAATGTGCACCTAAGGCACATTGGCTACCTGGGATTGAATTTGTATTTCAAACTGAGTGTGAGTTCTGAATATAGGAGCCTTCAGCAAGGTCCCTGCTCAGTCCAGAGGCTGGATCTGGAGCCCTGTGAGGTTTGTGATCCTGGCTCATCCAGGGTGACAAGAGGAAATCTGGACACCCTGGCAAACCCAGCCTTTTTTTCTTGTCCAGGCAAAAGGATTTTTCATCTCCCTGAAAACCTCCCAAGGAAGCAGCTTCCCCGAAAACAGGAAGATGCTAATTCTCCAAAAATGCAGATATTTCAGGCACCTTCTCCATAAAGGTCACACTTGAGAAGAGCTGAGCCTGGAGATTTATTCCTCTGTTTACCTTTCACCACCCGTGTGTGGGGCAGGATTAGCGGCAGGGAATGCCTCTGCTCGAACACCGAGGGTGCGAAAATATTTGCATTTTTTGTCGTGCTATTTGTCAGCCTTCAGTGGGGCAGAACCATCTCAGCAAGTTCAACCACCTGAACAGAAGAAACGTGGGTTTTTTGCTTTTTTGGGTTTTGTTTTGTTTTTATCCCAAGAATGGCCCCAAGATGTTTCCAGGTGTTTTTTAGCCTCAAACCTGAGCTGAAGTACAGAAAGGCGTCATTGGCTGGGCTGGGGCGGGCGATGCTCTGCCTCAGCAGGTTTGGACAGAAAATAGGAGCTGATTTGGAAGCTCCAGACAGAGCTATAAAAGCCCAAGGCAGCCAGTTCTGCAGAGCCTGGCCCCGGGGGAAATCTCCTGGCTGCAGGCGGTGAGGAGCTGCCTGGCAGTGCTTATATCCGTATATATATTAATCCCAGCTAATGTAACTACAGATGTTCTCATTCAGAGCCCTATCTAATCCTGTTGGGCCCTTGCCATGGTGTCTCGTAGCAGGAGTTCTACGAGTTAATTACGTGCGGTGCAAAGCAGCGTTTCCTTTTATCGTTGAAAAGGTTGCCTTTTCAGCGCCCTCAATGTCCCTTTGTCGCTGGGCTTTGAGGACCAGTGAAGAGGAGCACCTGTCTGACCTTCCCGGCGCTGTGCATTGCTTGGCAGCCCTCCACCGTCTCTTGGCAAGGCGTTCCGAACTTTTTCCGTGGGTGCTCTCCGTGCCTTTCACTGCAGCTCCCAGCTGAGGACGTGCTATTGATTTCTATAGTGCCCTGATATGAATTCAGAGTTTCTCTCTCCCCCTTTTCACAGCGCAGCCTCCTATCTTGTGGCTCTTCCGAGCTCCGCTGCAATCAGCCAGATGTTTCATTGACTCCCAGATCTTTTCCTGGAGTGGCTGCGGTTAATTGGGATCCTTCAGCGTGGATGAGCCCATCCTGTTCCCTCCTTCCAATTATGCCTCCTTCTCTACTCCGGATTTTGGCTGCTCTCCCCTCATCCACTCGGCCACTTCGGGTCTGTCTCGCACAGAGCACCGTGGTCCCCTCACATCTGGGGCAGCCAAGCTCGGGGTGCTCACCTGGGAGTGCTCTCAGCTCCCTGCTCGCCAGGCCGTGGTTGTTTTATAGGGAAAATCAGCTGCTGGGAGCAGGGGCACCCCCCCTGCTGCCTTCACTGCCCGTTAAAACCTCCCCACAGATTCCTGCTCCTTGTCTTCTCCTCCACAGCCATGTTTTCAACCAAATAACTTCATTTTTCACTAGGAATTCCTGGTCATCTCGGCCACAGACACTCAGCATAAATTTTTCTTAAAGGTTTTCTGGACAAACAAAATCCTGAGAGTTATTTCCCTTCCCCCGATGCTCTGACAGAGTGCAGACACCTCTTTTTCCTGCTCCAGCATCATCTCCCTTTGCTTCTCCCCCATCTCACCGTACCCTCTATGGGGCGATCCTTGTAGGCAAAGCATGAGGAAAAACCTCGTGTTTTTCTCCTCCTCCTCCTCTCCGGGGATGTCCCGGCCACTCTCCTGTCCCCATCACAGAGGTGTCCTCAGCCCGAGGGCTCTGCCCAGCGCAGGGCGCTGCTGAATTTCTGCCCCTCGCTGGCTGATGAGCAAATCCACAAATCCTCGCGGCCAGGGAAGTTCAGGGATGAAAAGCAGGGAAGTTCAGGGATGCAAACGTGTTCCGTGAGTCCCGAGGTGCCCATCGGAAAGGCAGCGGCGATGCCAAAGGGGTGTTTGCACCAATCACCCCCCCGCCGGCATCTCGCTGCCGACTTCCCTCACTTTGGGGTTACAGCCCAAAGGAATTTGAACCGGATTGTAAAAATCAGCATCAAGCACCATTCCCGGCCCTCCACGGCTGGGGAAGGAGAAGAGCCTGTAATTGCTGGCTGCAAGTGTTTGCACTGGCCGGGGAACTGTAAATTACCTTTAATTGCTTCTAATTGCTGGCGCTGGTTCAGGTTCTCGAGGACAGGGACACAAATCCACATCTGCAGACTCTGCCTGGAGCACCTCCTGCCTCCCCGGCCGGGAGCGCAGAGCCGCTGCTGATTCCCCGAATTTTGGGAAGAAACACGAGGCAGAGCGGGCTCGGCTGATGCCCGAGGGGCCCCAGGGGGACACTGGGGACACAGAGCCCGTCCCTGCACCCAGAGGGGATTTTCCCCGCGCTGTGGCAGAGCGAGCTGGCAGAGATCGGCCGGGATCTCATCTCTGTGTGCCCCTGTGCCACCCGTGCCCTCTGCAGCCCCGGGCACATCACACATGGGGGCATCAGAGCCCTCCGAGCAGCCCGGCCCGGGCAGAGGGGACACAACCTCGGAGAGATTCGGCTGGAAAATAGTCCGGGCAGCTCTGGCTGAGCCACTGCCTCGAGAGGGAAGGAAGCAGCAGCAGCGCGATTTATTTATTTATGTGCGGGCCAAAGAGCGTTCTGTGCTCTCAGTCTGGGGTTCTTAGTCATCACCGAGATTTTCTTCTCTCTTTTCTCTCTCTGGTCTGAGCGGTCCCACCGAAATGAGGGCGATCCACTCTCCTGGGGGGATTCCTCACTGGAACAGGAGGAGTGTTCGTCCCCATCCTCCTGCCCTTTGCCTCTTCTTGAGTAACCCCTCCCTGATTTGCTTATTTCTGTATTAACTCCTGAGTCTCTGCTCTTCTTTAACTCTTTTCTCTCCTGTTCCTCCTTCAGGCCTTCGCTTAATGCGTTTTTATTTTTAAGTTTATTTTAGATTTATTTCCTCTCCCCCAGCATTACCTGAGCCATCCCGTGGGGCTGCAGCGTGAAGGTTTTCCCACCTAAGCATCCCTCTGCTCATCACCAGCCACGCAGATCTCACATTAAAACCTTTCCAATCTAAATTATCTTCAGAAAAGGAGATTTCTGCTGTGGGCAGGTTTGCAAGCAGCCGTTTCCCAGAGGGAGCTCAGGGCAGGGGGAAGAGAGGGACTTTTAATCAAAAACCCCAAATCAGAAGTGTTGGGAAAAGAGGGGGAAAGGAGCAAAAGCTTTGTTGGTTTATTGAGGGTTTTTTTTCTCTCTCATGTGAAAAACCATCGGGTTTTGGCAAGGCTCTGTCTCTTCACCCAGGGCTGGTGGGGTCAGGGCTGGTGGCAGTTTGCTGGAGCTCTGGGATGTCCCCAGGGAGAAGTTGTTGTCCCCAGGCCATCACAGTGCAGGGCTGCTCCAGGCACCACCCAAACCCGGCCTGGGAGCTGCTCCCAGTGAGGGTCAGACTGGGGGCTGCTGCTCAGGGAGCAGGATGGTGCTGGGGTGGCCTGGAGGGAGCCTCCAGCCAAACACCAAAACTGGGAAACCCAAACCCGCCGTGGGATGTGGCCTGCTGACCCCAGATGAGACAGATTTCGGGTGTTTGAGAGCCAGGGGGGTGCAGAAGGAACCAAGCAGCACTGCAGGGTCCAGGAAAAGCCCTCTTGGGAGTGATGTGCCCGGTTTGGGGGGCTTGGGGGGGTCTGAAGCCACTGCTGCCCGTGGGGACACTGACCCCAGTGCAGCCCCCTCCAGGGCCCAGGCAGTGGGACAGATCTCCCCCAGCCCCTGTTCCTGGCAGGCAGCTCCCCTGCGGGGCAGGAGGAGAGCAGGATCAGTGCTCCCCAGGGAGGGATTTGGCCAGCTCCTTCCCGGGGATGCTGCAGAAGAAAAGGAAAGCTTTCCTGCCTGCCTGTCCCTGCCACGGCTCAGCAGGGGCAGCCCACAGTCTGGCACGGCGCTTGCAGCTCTTAGAAATCAGGGCTGTTAACAAATGTGCGAGGCCGTAATCCTTTTGGAGCAGTGATGATAACAAGCCCTGGTGCTTTTTTTTTTTTTTTTTTTTTGGTTTTTTTTGCTTTTCTTGTTATTGCCTCTTTTTTTATTTTTTTTTCCCCCTAAACAGCTGCACCGGTAAAGCCCCACTGTGGGAAATGAGCTGGTGAATGTTTTCAAGTGCAGTATTTACATCCCCTGCCAAACCCTTCACATCTGCCCAGCTCTGCCGTCAAGGCTGCATCCATCTGGCCGGGAACAGCAGCTCCTCCAGCCCTCCTGCATTCCACAAGGGCATTTCCTTCCTGTGCCCGCAGTGCCAGCTGCCAGGGATGCTGCTCAGCGGGAAGGGCTCGAGCCACAGCTCTGAAAGGGCTGGTTTGATTTTCCTTGGAGCGCACGTGAAATGAATTCCCAAGCTCTCTGTGAGGGATCGCTTCCTGCCTGAGCTGGGCGTGCCGAGGGGTGGTGGGACCCGGTGGGGTTTGTACCTCTGTCCCAGCCCTGCCAGCGCTCCCCGGAGCCCGGGGCCTTTGGAGCTGCGGGGTGCGGGCAGTGGGCGCTGCTCCCCTGCCTTTAAATGCTGCCAGCTCCTGATCTCAGCTCTCATGGGGTGAGGAGCCTGTGGGATCCATCCCCAGGATCGGCCATCCTGGCCGCACTTCTGTCCCCACAGCGGGGCTGGGACAGAGCCAGCCCTCCCCAGCGCTGTCCTTCTGTCCCCAGCGCTGTCCTTCTGCCCCCAGCGCTGTTCACCAGCCGCCGGCGCTGTCCCCTCAGCCCCAGCTCTGTCCCCTCTGTCCCCATCGCTGTCCCCTGTGCCCCCAGCGCTGTCCCCTGTGCCCCATCGCTGTCCCCCAGTGCTGTCCCCTCTACCCCCAGCGCTGTCCCCCAGCCCCCATCGCTGTTCCCTCTACCCCAGAGCTGTCCCCTGTGCCCCCGGCGCTGTCCCCTCTGCCCCAGCGCTGTCCCCTCTATCCCAGAGCTGTCCCCTGTGCCCCCAGAGCTGTCCCCTGTGCCCCCAGCGCTGTCCCCTCTACCCCCATCGCTGTCTCCTCTGCCCCCAGCTCTGTCCCCTGTGCCCTGAGCGCTGTCCCCCAGCCCCCAGCACTGTCCCCTCTGTCCCCATCGCTGTCCCCTCTGTCCCCAGCTCTGTCCCCTCTGCCCCCATCGCTGTCCCCTGTGCCCCCAGCGCTGTCCCCTGTGCCCCCGGCGCTGTCCCCTGTGCCCCCAGCGCTGTCCCTTCTGTCCCCAGCTCTGTCCCCTGTGCCCAGTGCCAGCCCTGTCCCAGCCCATTCCCGGGGGTGCAGAGCCAGCGGCAGAGCGGGTGGAGCCGTGCCGGGGGAGCCGCCCCGCCGATGCCACCCCGCCAGCTGTGCCAGCTGTGCCCGCCGTGCCCTGCCCTGACCCTGCTGTCGCGTGTGTCCCCTCGCAGAGTGTGACTGTCACCCCGTGGGTGCGGCCGGCCAGACCTGCAACCAGACCACGGGCCAGTGTCCCTGCAAGGACGGCGTCACCGGCATCACCTGCAACCGCTGCGCCAAGGGCTACCAGCAGAGCCGCTCCCCCATCGCCCCCTGCATAAGTAGGTGCATCTTCTTTCCGTGGCTGTGCAGCAGGGATTTTAACCCTTTAAATCCTGCCGGGGCCGCTGCAGGATTGATGAACCCCAGCAGAGCTCGGGGGGCAGAGCTGCCCGGGGACCCCTGCCCTCCACTCTGCCCAAACGTGGTCCAATGCCCTCCACTCTGCCCAAACGTGGTCCAAAAGCAGCTTCCAACAGCTCACTTGCCTTGTTGGGGGGGTTCTGTGAGTGCAAGTCTGCTGGGAATTCAATTTGGCTTCATGGAATTTATTTAATATTTATTTAAGGTGCCACATCAGGGCTGGATGCTAAAGCAGGTCGCTACAAACAGGTTTTTCTCCCTCTCTGCAAACAGGTTTTTCTCTCTGCAAAGTTGGCCCCAAATCAGAGCCAGGGACCAGGGAATTGGCACGAGATGTGTTTGTGTTTCCTTTAAATGTGGGAGGCACCCCTGGCACCCCAGCAGAGCTGCAGAGCTGTACCTGCACCCTGCCTGTCACCAGGGGAGTGCCAGCACTGTCTCTGACCTGGGTGACAGGCCGTGCTGCACTGGCACAGAGCTCAGGTTAGAGGAGCTGCTCCTCTGCTGGAGTTGCCATCACAGCTGAGAGCACCTGGGTTGCTGAAGGGGCTCTTGCATTCACACAACCCTTCCAGGAACACGGGTGGTTTTAGCTTTGGCTTCCTTGGGTTTGGTTTTCAATTCCCTTCCCGAGGCTGCTCTCACCCTCTGCTCCTGAAACAACAGCAGCAGCACCAGGTACAGCTCCCAAAATGCCTCCCTTGCAGCACCTGCTCTGCAAACAGCGGGATCCCCTCAGCCCCTGCTGAGCTCTCACTGCCTGGGGATTGGCCTTTAGTCTTGGGCCCCTCTCTGCTGCCTGTGGGCTTTGCTGCTGTGGGACCTTCCAGGGGCTCCTGCACCTTGTGGGACATCCCAACCTGCCCTAACAGAGCAAAGCACCAAAATTAGTGTGCCTGGGATGGGATGAGATGGGATGGGATGGGATGGGATGGGATGGGATGGGATGGGATGGGATGGGATGGGATGGGATGGGATGGGATG
>JBBMKD010000054.1:10772918-10822295 GCA_037834095.1 Argya squamiceps | reverse complement strand
TCTTATCCTGCAGTGCAGGGCTTCCTGCAGCCCCACTCCATTCATTCCTCCATCCCTGCATCCCTCCACCCCCACATCCCTGCACCTGATTCCCTCCACCCCAAACTCCTCCATTCCTCCACCCCCTTATTCTTTCATCCCTGTATCCCTTAATCCCTGCAACCCTTTATCCCCACATCCCTGCATTCCTCCATCCCCACATCCCTGCACTGCTTCCCTCCACCCCATTCCCTCCCCCCTTCCATTCCCGCATGTTCTTTCATCCTCACATCCCTCCATCCCTGCAACCCTTTACCCCCACATGCCACCACAGCCAAGCCTCGAGCTTCAGTCAGGACTGACAAGGCCCCTCTCCCCATCCTGGGACATTTCCAGAGGCTAATTCCCCCTGGAGATTCCTGATTCCCCCCCGAAGACACAAAGCTCTTGTCCCCAGCACCAGCTCCCTGTTTCTGCATCTCTCCCCGAACAGAAAACTGATTTCCTCCTCGGCTGGGAGCTGCTGTCAGGCAGGAATTGATGGGGTGCTCAGCTCCCGAGGACAGATGTTTTCCCAGGAATGTATTTCACGGTGTTGGCAGTGGCTCTTGGCAGGGCACCCCTGGATCGGTATCCCGTGTCCCCAGCGTGTTCTGGGGCTCAACACGGGGATAAATCCCGCGGGAAGGGATAGGAAATGTGCGACGGAGGAGGGGGCAGAGCTGGTGGGGAGGAGCTGTAAAACTCCGTGTTGGTGTGGAGTTTTCCGGTTTTCCAGTTCACTGTTTGTTTTCCAGTGCAGTGTCCCCACCGCTGGCTTTTCCAGTGCAGTGTTTCCAGTGGGTGCCTGGCACAGCCGGACTGTCCCCACCGTGCCACCAGCAGCCATCCCCTGCCTCCTGCTCCCTTTAGATCCGGGAAAATCGGGATGGTGCTGCTGGAGCTGCTGTGGGCACGGTTGTCCTGAAACACCCAAACCCCTCGGGCCGTTCATCCCCATCCCCATCCCGGCACCTGGAGCTCTGGAGCCGAGCTGCAGCGGGGTCGGGCCGGGGTCTGGGGGGTTCCCCCTGACCGGGACCAAAGCTCCCGGGATGCAGCAAAGGCACCCAAACCGTGCCCGGACCCAGCTGCGGGGTCACAGCCGGGCTGGCCCAGAACTGCCCAGGACATTCCCGGGATGTGACGGGGACAGCCTGGTCACATCCTGGGGGTCCTGCCGGAGCAGCGGGGATGGTGGCCCCCAGGCCGAGGTGGGAGGGGGCTGCAGGGGTGGGAAGGGGCTGCGGGCTCCCGGGAATCCCTCGCTGCCGCTTTCCAGCCGCTCCAGGCGAGAGGCTTTAATCTAATTACATGCTTTATTTGCGCCAATTTGTTTTTCAATCAATCTTGCTCAGCCAGAAGAAAGGAGGCTACTGTGGGCTCATTTGCACCTTCTTGTTCCAAGGGAGAGGTTAATGGTCGTTATCCGCTGGGATCTGCGGGAGCTCCGGGATCTTCTCCCGCAGCACCGGCAGCGAGTTCCCGGCGTGGCCCTGGGATTCCCGGGATCTGTGAGGGCTCGGGATGCTCCTGCCAGGTGCCCACAAGGAGCCGTGGCATCCTCAGGAAAGGTTTTGTATCCACTGCCAGGGATTGCAGTGGGGTCCCAGGGGAAGGTTTGGGTCTGCAAAGCACCAAAACGAACAGAAAAGAGTGGAAATGATTCTTCCCGCTTTTCCTGCCCTGCCGGGGAGTGGCACAGCTCAGTGCCGTGGTGGCTGTGCCCGGCACGGGGCAGGGCTGGCCTCAGTGCCCCCACACTCCTGTGCTGGTGCCGAGGGTTCCTCAGCCCGCTTTGGAGAGCAGAAGATGCTCTGATGGTGCCTCTGCCTTGACAGAGTGGTGACAGACCCACCTCAGCTGCTGGGACAGATCCCTGCAGCTCCTGGGGACTGCAGCTCCCAGCTGGGAGGTGCCCAAGGCCAGGCCACGGTCACTGGGTTAAACACAGCCCAGTGCCAGAGGCTTGCTGTGCACCCAGGCCAGGCACAGACCCGCTGGGGGCACATCCAGGGCCCTGGAATCCCTGTCCACAGGCTGAGGCTGCTCCACACCAGGGGACAATCCTCTGGATAACACAGCAGCCACGGCTGGAGCAGCCCAGCCCCAGCTCCAAGGCCTGGCAGGGATGTGCCTCCCTGCTCCAGCTCCTGGCCAAGGCCACCCTGCTGGGGACACCGGCTGTCCTGCAGCTGGCTGGGATGGAGGGCACTCATTTACACTGGGCAAAGGCAAAGGGCATTGTGCAGGACAGCTGGGTCACAGGCAGGGGAGAGAAGAGCCAGTTAGTGATAACAGACCCAGTTTAGTGATAACAGACCCAGTTTAGTGATAACAGACCCAGTTTTGTGGTAACAGACCCAGTTTTGTGGTAACAGACCCAGTTTTGTGGTAACAGACCCGGTTTAGTGATAACAGACCCAGTTTAGTGGTAACAGACCCAGTCTTGTGGTAACAGACCCCCATCCACTCAGTGGCCTGACGAGGGTGCAGCAAAGCACAGGACAAGCAATGCCACTGCTGGAATGAATAACCTGGGAAGGATCCTCTGCCTTAGCTTTGCTGTTTTATTAAAGGTTTTTTACATGAAAGCAGCCAGCTCTGAGACAAAGACTCCCAGTGGAGTCCTGCACAAATTAAATTACAGCAGTGATCCCTCGCAGTCACTGTGTGCTCTGTGAGCTGCAGCCCCTGTGCTTGGCCTGCAGGGATGTTCCCATCCATGCTCTGGGAAGGGAGAGGGCTCCTCCAGAGCATCCCCTCCCTCAGGACGTGTGGTCAGCACAGGCCCAGAGCCAGCAGCTTGGAGCAGGCAGAGCTGCAGCTCTCCAAATGACTCTAACAGTCCTTCCCTGGGGCTGATGGAGGAGATGGTAAAATAATTCTTCGGGATGGAAGCGAGGGGCAGCTTCAGTGCTGTGGGAAGTGAACCAGGAGTTCATGGTCATCTGGGGAAATCTCCAGAGGTCTGAGGGCCAAAGGCATCCCTGCCATGACTGCTCCAGGGCCATCCCCTCCTGTCCCAGTGCTGGGCTGCATTTTATCCTGTGTCCCTGGGGAGTGTGGCTCCCACCTGCCTTTGGAGTACTCTGGGGTAGCTCTCAGAAAGGTTTTCATGCCCAGGGGAACATTCTGAGCCCACACTCAGCCCCAGGGCAGACACATGACATTGCTGCCCCAAGGACAGCCCCCCATGCACCCCACTTTTGCTCCATGAGCCTTTTTTCCTCCAGGCCCCGGCCACAAGCTGAGGATGTGGGGCTGCTGCTTGTAAAAGGGGCTGGAATTTTCTTTCCAGAGGCTGAATAGCCTGGAGGAGCTCCCAGTCCCATGGGGATGGGGCAGCAGGAAGCTGTGCACAGCCATGGAGCAGCTGTACACGATGTCCTGCACATCCCACAGGACTGCAGCACTTCTTTGGGAGCACCTGCAAGAGTTTTGTGGTTGTTGGATGGGCTCAGGGAGCCAGCCCAGGCTGTGGTTGAGAGCAGGGGCACAGACACAGCTGAGAGCTGGCATTCCCCAGCTCCTGGTGAAGGGAGGGATTGCTCAGGTCCAGCTTCAAAAACGACACAAAAATATACCTTCCTCCCCCTGGGCACTCCTGGGGGTTGTACAGCACTGAAATACAAATCCCATCCCTCAGGTGAGGACAGACCCTCCCCCTGTAGGGCTGTTGGGAGGCCAGGAGTTGCCCCAGTATGTTGGGAAGCCAGGAGTTGCCCCAGGGTGCAGGTTTAGGGATGCCTGTGGAGAAGTTCAGCTGAGATTTGGCCAGAGCCAGTGGGGACCTGGCAGCTGCCGTGTCCCCGTGGTCACTGCTGCTCACCCCCCTAGTGAGGGACAGCTCATGCACAGAGCATTTCTGACCAGTGGCACTGGGGAGGGAGAGCAAAGGGCAGGGATCTGAAATCTGCTCACCACCAGCCTCCCCTTGCACTGCAGCAAATCAAACCAGCCCCTCTGACCTGCCCTGAGCCACTCTGGGGGTGTGTGGGACCCCAGGCTGCCACCACTCCTGTTTGCTCAGTCCTGCTCTCTCTCTGATAAAGGAATCACAGGTTTAGGACTTGGTATTTGGAGCTGCACCTTCATTTAGTGGCTCAGTCTGCTTGCACATCCCCCCCAGTGAGCACAGGAGGTGGGGGCACCCAGACCCTCACCCAGGGAGCCCCCAGAGAGCACAACTCCCCGGGAGGGAGGGCAGGAAAATGGCCCTCAGCCCCAAGGGCTGGGGCCAGGCTCTCAGGGCTGGGGCTCCCCTCCTAAGCCACAACACCTCCACTTTGGATGGCAGCCCACAAAGGCATTTAGGGCTCTACCTGGGGGAAATCAATAGGAATTTAGCTGCATAAATTTGGATTAGAAATCTGAATCCCCTTGGGGATCTAAGCCTTATATCTGCATTTCCAGTTAGGTACCCAGGCCAAGAAATGTGGCTTTAATCGCTCTATCATGTCAGAATCAAGGGGCCTTTAATTTCCGTTCCTGACATGTGGCTTTCCCAGAGCCTCAAAGCTGATTTTGGAGCTCCAAGAGCAGCAAGAGGCGCCTGGTGCAGGGTCTTCCCTGCAACAACACTCAGCACCCGCAGCTCTGCTGCCAGCACCTCCTCCCTGCCCAGCCCCGGGAGCAGCAGCGCTCCGGGAAGAGCAGGATCCATTAACAAATCACAGGATGAACACTCAGCACCCCGCAGCTCTCAGCCTCATCACAGCAACTCCCCAGACCCAAGATGTTTAAACACAAAAATTCAACTTTCTGGAGGAAAAAAAATGGAATTAAGCAAAACAAAGAAGGTGTTTAGCTGTGAAAAGTCTCTGCCCAGCCAGAGAATTAGCTCTATCAAGGGGATGGGCTGAGCTGCAAAGCTGCTGAAGGCTGTGCTGACACGTTTTACTGAGCTGCCAGCGACACGAAGCAGCCGCCCGCCACCTGCTCCCTGTGCGAGCCCGGAGCTGCCGCCGCCTCCTCCCACCCCGGCCCGGCCCCGCCGCTCCGCTGAGCCGGGAAACGCCGGGAAACGCCGGGAAACGCCGGGAAACGCCGGGAAACGCCGGGAAACGCCGGGAAACGCCGGGAGCGGAGCCTGCCCCAGCCCCGCAGGGACCAGCAGGATGTCCCCGCGGCAGGATGCAGGGCTGCCCAGAAATAAACCGCCAAGGGCCGGCTGTGCTGTGGGCTCGTGGCTCTGGGGCAGGGTTTGCACCGGAGTGTTCGTGCAGCTGGGAAAACTCGGGGAGGGAAGGGCCGGGAGATGGGATGTCACCGTGGGTTTGCCCTGCACTGGGGGTGCATCACAAAGGTGGCTGGGCTGGACACTGAGAGGGGCTCAGGGAGGGCAGCTGAGCCCTGCCAGGTCCCGAAGGGCCGGCAAGACAGCAGCAGGGTGAGCAGGGGACACTCGTGCAGCACAGTGGGACAGGAATCTGGGGCTGAGCCCATCCTGCTGCCCCCTCATCACTCCTGCTGGACAGGAGCTGGACACTGACCCCCCCCAAGCTGCAGGTACCAAAAGGGTGTCCTTCTCTTCAGGCAGCTCTGAGAATTCTCCTGGATTGTGGCTGGGCTCTGGCATCACTTCCCACAGGCAGGTTTATCCCAGGCTGATCCTCATGGAGAGGGGCCAGAGGGACCTGCAGGACAAGGAGCCTCTGGCACAAGCAGGCAGCACGAGCCTTGGGACTCCAGGGGTTGGTCACATAAACATCTGGGGAGAAATTCTGCAAGAGTCTCACATCATTTGTGTCTCCTGTGCACACCCACGAGCCACCGAGCTCCACGTCCACCCTCTCCTCCCCTTCCCTCAGGCTGATCCTTCGTCCCATCCCTTCCCCAGCGAGGAGCAGCAGCTCAGCAAAGCCTCCCCAGAGCCCAGACTGCTGCAGGGTCACTGGGTGAGGAGAGCAGGGTCTGTCCCTGGCAGCACTGACACAACATCCTGCAGCATCCCCTCCGTGCACTGCCCCAAGGCAGAGGGGCCTCACCCCACACACACAGAGCCCAGAGAAACCCCATCTGCCCTCCCAAAGAGGCCCCAGAGGATCTCCGAGTCACCCAGCAGGCAGAAGAGCTCTCCACGAGGGAGACAAAGGAAACGAAGCAGAGCAAATCCCCCACCCACCCACGGAAACCAGCGCCGGCATCTGGTGATTCCCAGCGATTTACACCAGTTCAATTCAAAGCAGCTGAGGCTCTGGCACAGCCCGTGGGGCTGGGGAATGAGGAGAAGGGCAGGGCAGGAGTGTGTTTAGGCAGAGCAGGGTCAACCCTGGCTGGACTGGGTGTTTTGAGCCCCAGGTTGTCATGCTGGGAGAAGCAGAAGCTTTGGGTGCTGTGGGTGCTGTCCTGCAGGCTGTGGGGGCAGCTGGGTGCTGTCCCACCACCCCACAGCCCACCTGGCTGGCAATCAGCCCCGGGATGGATTCCCAGTGGGTCTGTAACCTCAGGTGGAATGGAATTACCACGGGGCAGGGATGGGGAGCTCAGCTGTGCTCAGAGGTGGGGAGAGGTTGCTGAGGTGACTTGGGGTTGCTCTTGTGAGGGTTCTGGGCTGGAGCTCAGAGCAGTGGTGTCTCTGACTGCTGTTTGTTGATCCCAGCAGCAGTGGGGCTGCAGAAGGACCTGCTGCAGGAAGATCTGCTGCAGGAGGACCTGCTGCAGGAAGATCTGCTGCAGGAGGACCTGCTGCAGGAAGGTCTGCTGCAGGAGGACCTGCTGCAGGAGGACCTGCTGCAGGAGGACCTGCTGCAGGAAGATCTGCTGCAGGAAGATCTTGCTGCAGGAGGACCTGCTGCAGGAAGACCTCCTGCAGGAGGACCTGCTGCAGGAAGATCTTGCTGCAGGAGGACCTGCTGCAGGAAGATCTGCTGCAGGTGTGCTCTGCCAGCCTGGCTGCTGCAGTTCCCTGGTGGGGCTGAGCCATGGATGTGCAGGTGGGAGCTGCTGCCCACCCCCAGTGCTCAGGGCCAGCTGCTGCCCAGCATGTCCTGGATTTGGCCAGGGCAGGAGGGATGTGCAGCCAGAGCTTCCAGGCTTGTCCCTGCTCTGTTCACTGCCCACCTGTCCTTGTGTCACCCCTTGTTCTGCCCAGGGGCTGAGCTGTGACAGCAGCAGTGAACATCCACAGAGCTCCAGGATTTCTGTGCTGGGGAGAACCATCAGCAGCTTTATCACAAGCACACTGGTGTCCTGAGGTCATCAGCAGCCTGGCAGGGCAGCAATGGCCTGTCTGTGCCTTGGCATTCCCTGCTCCCCCAAAAAGCTCAGGGGAAGCTTCCCTGGGCTCCCAGGTCACTGGAACATCCAGTTCCCTCAGAGACTTTTCAATGTTTATGGCCAGGAACATCTTAGCAGTGCATTGGATCAGGAATGTTTCTGTTCCTGAGCTCAGTGACAGCAGCAGCCACGTCCCACTGCGTGGTGGCATCCTGCCACGTGGGCATGGCTGGGCCTTTGCTGGTGCATCTCCATCCCTCAGCTCTGATGGAATATCCACTCCTTTCTCCGTGCAGTTCACGTTTTACTCGATGTTCAGAAATGTTAGATGAGAAAAACAAACGGGAGGCATCAGTGGCTGGAAGCCCTCAGTCATCAGGGTTTAGGGGGGCCTGGGCTGGGTTGTGGCTGGGCACAGATCTCAGCTGGGGCTCCTGCAGGAGGGAGAACTCAGGGTTTGCCTTTGGCCCTGGCTGGGCCATGCTGGAGGAGCAGGGAGCCTGGTTTTCCTGAGGGTCTCTCCTGAGGAGTGGGAGCAGCAGAGAGCCATGGGGCTGAGATGGGGACTCTGCATGGCCACGTTGAGAGGGGCTGGGCACACGTGGGTCACAGGGCTTGGTGCTGAGGGGGTTCCTCATGGTCTTGGTACCCAGTGGGAGCTGGCCATGGGATGCCAGCAGCATCCTCACCTTCCAACCCCCTGAGAGCCTGACCCCAGCCCTTGGGGTGGTGGCATTTTCCTGCCCTCCCTCCCAGGGGTTGTGCTCTCTGGGGACTCTGTGGGTGGGGCTGGTCTCCTGTGCTCACTGGGGGGGATGTGCAAGCAGACTGAGCCACTAAATGAATGTGCAGCTCCAAATATCAAGTCCTAAATCCATGATTCCTTTACCAGTAGAAATACAACTCCAGCAGGTCCCACACCTGTGCTCCAGCAGGGGCTGGGGAAGGATGATGGAGGATGAGGCTCTCGCTGTGCCAAGGCCTCCTGCTGCAGACAGATGTGTCCTTTCCCCTGAATTAGGGGATTCTGTGGTGCTGGGGGCCTCTCTGGCACCCGTGGGTGCTGAGGAGCCAGGGGTGTGCATGGGCAGCACATCCCTGAGCCCACCCTGGTGCTGGCAGCTGGCACGGGACAGCCCCTCTCTGGCCACACTGGGGGCCATGGGGATGTCCCTGTGGTGACCAGAGGGCAGTGCCCACCCAGGGCAGGGGCAGCAGCTCCCAGGGCAGGGCTGGGTGTCCCCAGGGCAGGGCTGGCTGTCCCCAGGGCCGTGCCAGGGGTGGTGGCAGTGCCAGCGGGCCGTGCCAGGCTCCTGCCGGCCGCCCGGCGTGTCCCAGCCCCGGGGGCCCATTAGGAATGAAATGTTCCTCCTGGGGTATTTTATTTGCACACTTCAGTAGAGTGGACACCAAAAGGCTTTGCTAATGCTTCATGGGCTGCTAATTTCCTCTCTGACCCGCATTGTGGCGGGGTGACCCCAGCCCGAATCTCTCGGCAATGAATGCCAAAGGCTGACACCGGCCCGGGTTAGGGGTGACAATGGGGCCTCTGTGGGCTCCGGGCAGGCTCCAGTTGGGAGCTGGAGAACAGGGGGAATTTGTGTGGCTCTCAAAAGCTCTGGGTGGCACAATAAGGGAGGCCCCCGGGGTCTCCCAGGAAGACAGAGGCGGCCGGGGAAGCCGGGCCGGGGGAGGCGGAGGGAGGATGGGGCTCCTTTTGTGAGCAGCTTTCTTTAGAAAGGAAGGGCTTTCTCAATGCCCCCTCCAGCCCCAATCGGGGCCTGGCAGATGGATATCACAGGCACGCTGCTTATTCATGGCACGCTGCAGCTTTGAGCCGTCCCCCCCTTTCCCCCCCAGCGCTTTCTTCATTTTAAGGCTAATTTGTTTTGTTAATGTTTTCTTGCCCTCCCCCTCTCTCCGCGCAGATTGTGACTCGTACTGCAAAGCCTCCAAGGGGAAGCTGAAGATCAACATGAAGAAGTACTGTAAGAAGGACTATGGTGAGTGTCCCCTGTCCGAGGGACGCGGGGCAGCAGCATCCCCGCGGGGCTGGCCCCAAGTCCCCCCGGCTCCCAGCCGCACTTTTGGGAATGGTTTTTGCCAGGTTTGCAGAGGCAGCCCCGGGCAGCGATGCTCGGTGGGTACCGTGTGTCACTCGGAATGTGGGATGGGCACAATGTGCACCCTGATCTGCTGGTTGTCCCAACGTCTGTAGGACACTCGTGTTTTCTAAGTGTTTGCCGATGTCCTCTGGGTTATGGTGGCACCATGTCCCCTCTCCTCTCACTGTGCTGTTATGTGCCACAACTGTTAAATAGTTTAAAATATTTTAAGTATTTTTTGCTGTGGGGATGAGCAGCAAGCAGTTCCCTGTCACCTGGATCCAACCCCATCGTAATTCCCAGGAGACTTCAGAGGGTGGGGCAGCCCTGGGACAGCTCACACTGGGATCTGCTGGAGGTGTGGGTGACACTGGGATCTGTTGGAGGTGTGGGTGACACTCACACTGGCCTCTGTTGGAGGTGTGGGTGACACACTGGGATGATCTGTTGGAGGTGTGGGTGACACACTGGGATCTGTTGGAGGTTTGGGTGACACAGTTCTCTTGGAGGTGTGGGTGACACACTGGGATCTGTTGGAGGTTTGGGTGACATTCACACTGGAATCTGTTGGAGGTGTGGGTGACACACTCAGTTCTGTTGGAGGTTTGGGAGACATTCACATTGGGATCTGTTGGAGGTTTGGGTGACACTGACACTGGGCTCTGTTGGAGGTGTGGGTGACACACTGGGATGGATCTGTTGGAGGTGTGGGTGACACACTGGGATGGATCTGTTGGAAGTTTGGGTGACACACTGGGATGGATCTGTTGGAAGTTTGGGTGACACACTGGGATCTGTTGGAGGTGTGGGTGACCCTGACACTGGGATCTGTTGGAGGTTTGGGTGACACTGACACTGGGCTCTGTTGGAGGTGTGGGTGACACACTGGGATGGATCTGTTGGAGGTGTGGGTGACACACTGGGATGGATCTGTTGGAGGTTTGGGTGACACATTCAGTTCTGTTGGAGGTGTGGGCGACACACTGGGATGGATCTGTTGGAAGTTTGGGTGACACACTGGGATCTGTTGGAGGTGTGGGTGACACACTCAGTTCTGTTGGAGGTGTGGGTGACACTGACACTGGGCTCTGTTGGAGGTGTGGGTGACACACTGGGATGATCTGTCGGAGGTGTGGGTGACACTGACACTGGGTGTTGCTCAGGGCTGCCCTGTGGGCTCCAGCAGGCCCGGGGAGGTGTGGGTGGCTCAGGAGGTGTGTCAGGCAGGAGACACCCCTGGAGCAATGAACAGGGAGGAGATGCCGCTGGGGCAGTGATTAGGGGAGCTGGAAAGAACTTTTCCCTTCTCTTTTCTCACTCAGCATCACTTGTGCAGCTGCATGAGTGATCCAGAGCCGTTTGCTGGGGCTGGTTCAGGTGGGGGGACACTCCCAGTGCTGGCTCTGGGGTGCTCCCACCCGACCCTCCTGGCCATAGAAAGGTGTCCCAAAGCCCCACGGCCCCATCCAGCCCCACAGCCACGGCAAATTCGCTTTTTTGAGGACAAACCTCGGCGGTGAGGCAGCGGGGTGAGCGATGCCGGAGCAGCCCAAGCTTTCACCAGGGCCAGGGAGGGAAGAAAGGGTTGAAAAGGTGCAGGGAGGGATAATAAAGACTTTGGGACTGACACCCCAGCAGGAAGCCAATTAGGAGGCTCTTTTCCTCACCGTTCTGCTGGCATCGCTGGGCTGAATGTCCTAAAAGGCCCTAATTAGCTTGAACAGAGTTCCTTCTCCCGCGGGCTCAATCGGGAGCTATCATCCGCCCCGCGCTCCTCAATGGGGCTTTTTAGCTCCCCGCTTCATTCAGCCTTTCAAAGGGGATATTTTCCCTTATTTATTTTTCGTATCTGTTTGTTTTTGTCGGGTTTGTGGGTTTTTTTTCCTTTTTATTTTAATTTGGGCTTTTTTTCCCCGCGAGATGCTTTTGGGTGCAAATATTTGGAGTGAAACAGGACGCGGGAGATTCAGGGAGGGGGGGGAGGCAGGAACAGAGGCAGAAAAGCTTTTTCTGGGTTTATTTTGGCTGTGTGGGGGAGCGCAGGGCCGCTCAGAAGAGCAGGGACAGAGGAGGGGTTTGCTGGGGTGGGGGCAGTTCAATCCCGGGGATTTAAGAAGGGATTCTGGCTGAGGGTGGAGATTCCCCAAAGGAGAGGGGATTATTTGATGAGAGCAAGTGATGCTGATCCAGGTGAGGTGGGAACATCTTTTACTCCCTCAGGCACCACAGTTTCTCCCCGATTTTGGGGATCTTTCTGCTCTCTGTGGCGTGTGACTGTGGTAAAGGAAACCTGGAGCTTTTAAATCTCCGTTTTGACCCTGATTCTGAGCTGCCTGTGCTGCAGCAGGGCCCGATCCTGCCCGGGTGATGCTGGAATGTGTTTGTAGCAGCAGTGTGGCCCCAGGCATCGCCCCCGTGCCGGCCCTGGATCCCCATCCCAGCACTGGGGAGGGAACGGGGCTGAGGAACAGAATCCTCATCCCCTAGGTGAGATCATCTGCTCACTTTGCCCTTTCTTGGAAAAAAAAAGTGAAAAAAATCCTTCCTTCAGCGGAGCCTTCTCTTAGTCACCCCCTTTGTCGAGAGGAGCTTGGCAGGGGCTGCTGGAAAAAAGCAAAACGTGTTTTCAAAAGGCAGCTTGAAAAGAGGGAGGGAGGGAGGGAGGGAGGGAGGGGGGAGAAAAAACCTGAATCCCCCCCAGAAAAACCCAAGGCAGGGAGGAAGCACCAACCCTGGCACTGCCAGCCCCTTGCACTGTTTGGAGGGTGGAGAAATCCCATCCCTGGAGCTGAGCAATCCCTGCTGGAGCCACGTGCTGAGGGAGAGAGCCGGGGCACTGAGGGGTCCCCCAGCACCAGGGCACACCCAGGGATTAGGCATCATAAATCTCCAATATTAAACCAGTAGGAAATTGGCAACTGGAGCGAGGCAAAGCCGCCGCCAAATAAATTAAAAACTGAAAAAAAGGTGGGGGAAAAAAAATCACATTTTAACACTTTGCTCTAGCGAGGAGCCAGCCCTTTGCATTCCCAAACCCAGATGGTGTTGGGGTCACCTTTTGCTGCTGGTTGGAATAAAATCCACATGGACTCCACTCCAGTGGTGCAGTGAGAGGGGAGCCAAGCCTTTGGAAAACCCAGACTTGCACTGGGACATCTGTGCCTGCCACCGCTGTCCCCAGCACCCCCTTCCACCTGGCCATATTAAACACCCTCAAACTGCTCTGTTCCCACTCCTTGGGATCTTTCCCCGGGGCCAGCACGGCCATGGTCCCACATTTCCAGCTCCCACAGACAGGTCCACGCACAGGAAATGTGGGATTCTCCAGGATTCCACAACAGCATGTCGAGATTTGGCCCTGCAGCCCAGCCCTGAGTCAGCCTCAGCAGGGGAAGCCTTGAACTCAGGAGATTTATCACAAACCCCAAATGCAAATTAAAAAAAAGCAGTAAATAATTAGGCTTTCCCCAGCCTCCCTCTTTTCACGGCAGCCTCAGGAGTTTTGGGGCCCTGACTCACGAGCTCTGAGTGCTGCAAGGCTCTGCTTTGCTTTCAGCCTTCAGCAGCTGCCCTCAGACGTTGTTTTGAGGCTTTGGGCTGGGTTTTGTTTTTATTAACATCAAACCATCCACCCCTGAGCTTTCATCTCCAGCTTCCAGCCTTTGGGGCTTTCTTGTGGCTGGAGGCTCCCAGCCAGGCCTCGAGGAGCCAGGAGCATCCCTGAGCTCTGGGGGTGCAGGGGGGGACCAGGGGGGGACCAGGGACCCTCCCTGCCCTCCCACAGCCTGGGGGCCACTGGGGCACCTTCTTCTGCCAAAGAACCATCCCGTGCTGAGAGCTGGCAGGCCCCATCCAGGTGGGATTTGTGCTTCAGGAGGATCAGTGTCAGGTGGGATGTGGTTCATGGGGCAGCCTCTGCCCTCACCAGGACCCAGCTGTGCCCCAGCTGTCCCTCAGCTCCCCAGGCCCATTTGCTGCCTGAGAACTCCCCTGGGAGCAGAGCAGGCTGCAGGGAAGTGAACCTGGAGAAAAATCTCAGGATCTCTGGGAGTGCCTGGGGTGCAGCAGACCCAGATTTCAGGTCAGGGAGGAGCAGGCACGGGGCACAGGCAGCCCCAGGGCACCAGTGGGATCAGGAGCTGATTTGGATCCCCTCTTCACTGCTCCAGTGTCCCCAGTCTGGGATAGAGCTCCATCCTCACTGCTCCAGTGTCCCCAGTCTGGGATAGAGCTCCATCCTCACTGCTCCAGTGTCACCAGTCTGGGACAGAGCTCCATCCTCACTGCTCCAGTGTCCCCAGTCTGGGATAGAGCTCCATCCTCACTGCTCCAGTGTCACCAGCCTGGGATAGAGCTCCATCCTCACTGCTCCAGTGTCACCAGCCCCAGCTGGAGCCCTGGAAGCTGCAACTCTTTTGGTTTTTGACTCCTGGTCCAGGACATCACCTGTTCCAGGGGACCACAGCAAGTGTCCCATGAGGAACCATCATCTCCTATCCCCTCCCTCCATCTGCTGCCCCAGGGGTTTGGCCAGGGATGTTTTTCCAGGGATGTTTTTCCAGGGATGTTTTTCCAGGGACAGTCCTGAGTTCAGGGGTTCAGTGGGAGCATCAGCCAAGTGAGAGCAGTTCAGCACAAAGCCAAGCTCTGTCCCAGGAGAGGGGAGGTGAAGGACAACACCAAGCCCCAAAACCAGCTTTGGACTGGGGAGGCACAGCTGAACCAGAACCCCAAATCAGGAAAGGACTGAAACCTCCTCCATGATAAGGGAGTCTTTAAATCCCTGGGGATTTCCCCAGGGGAGCCAGCTTAGGTGCTTCCAAAAATTCATCCTGGCCCATTTCTGCCTCTCTGCATGAGCTCTGTCCCCTGGGAGATGCTGGAGGTGCTGGTCCCACCCCACACTGAAATACCCAGGCAAACCCCACTAAAGCTGGGCTCCAAAACCCAGCTCAGGAGGAACTGAGATGTGAAGCTATGGGCAGGAATCTGGCTGTCAGGGCAGGCAGCTGTGCCTGTGCCAGCCAAGCCTTCCTCAAAGCTTTCACTCCTTCCACTTCATTAATAAAAAGGGAAAAAATAAGAGACAGGGGCCTTGACATAAAAAAAAAAATACAGACTGTGTGTTTTAGAGCAGAGTTTCCTGTAACCACCTTTCTCCAGTTCCTTTTCATTCATTTTCTCCATTTTGTCAGTGTGGACCCAGGCAGGTCAAAGGTTTAAGCTTTTTTGGAAAGATTTGTTTCCAAAAAATAAAAATTGGCTACTCTTCACATTTTGTTACCTTCACACCAGACAGGGAAATACACAGTCAGAGCTTAGGGTTGTTTTTTTTCCTTTTTTTCCTTTTTTTTAATGAAAGCATCTGGCCTCCATGACATGCTTTAAAAAAAAAAATACCCCATATATTTTGCAACGTGTTAAAAAGCTGTGCTGGGCTGCAGGGTTCTGCTTCCTCCCAGAGCCTGGAATCACTTGGTTTTAGAGACAGGCGGATGCTCCTCCACCACCAATCCAGGGGGGAAAACTGGACTGTTACGAGGCAAATGGCAAAGTTTTCCCTGAGGTTTTTGGGAGTTTCTTCTCCCTCTGTTAATTTGTACAAACAGGATTGGCCCCCCTGGGGCTCAGGCAGGCAGGTGAGTGGGCAGGGGTTTATAGCTCCCAGAGCATGGAGAGAAGAGTGGGGGAAAAGCTCAATGACTTGGCTAAAAAGCTCTTTGTGGCTGTGCTGTACCAGCCTGTGCCCTGCTCCCCCAGCCAGGCCCATCCCCAGCTGGGATTTCCCTGTCTCTGCTGGTGGGGATTCCTCATCCCACAGCTGGCAAACAGAGCCAGGAGGGCTGGGCAGGCCCTGCCTGGGGAAGGCACTGTCCTGGAAGATGATTTTTACCCCTAATCCAGGAAAGAGCAAGGGCTGGGGTGGTGGAGGGCTGAGGTTTCCTCAGTCCATGGCTACAGAGGAGGTTACACAACATCACCCATGGGCTTGGAAAACATCATCATCATCATCATCACCACCTGGTGCAGGGATCACTGTGTTCCTCCCAGCTCAGTCTTGCTGTGGGAGCTGGAGGTCTCCCAGTCCTCTGCCAGGACACTGGGAGGTCTCCTTGGAGCCCAGCGCTGCCATTCAGCACTCGCAGAGATGTTTCAGTGGCTCTGCCACAGGCAGAGCTGGAGAGCAGCTCCCAGGCCTGTGGTGGTCCTGGAAGCTTTGCTGAGAGCCTCAGATGCAGCACTGGCTGCTCCTGTTCTTGGGGGGTGGCCTGGGGCAGCAGTTTGGGGCATCCATGTTTGCAATCAGTGCACAAAAAGAACGACACTCACCCGTCAGGTTGAGAAGTGAGGAGAGAAAGAGAAAGTTTATTATGAATTGGGGTTTAAATAGGGTTTGGAATTTGATCAAGGATTGGAGAACGAGAGGACCACCTCTCTGACCCCAGTGGTCATCTTAGAAGTCCATCAATTTGTCTTTCCTCCAAGAAAGAACATTGTTTACAAAACTTCAGTCTTTGTTTATCTTACAATTTGTGAGAAACTCCAGTAGAAATATGAAAACAATCAGAAGGCTGAAAAATCAGGGCAACATATCCACAACCCTTGGCTGCTGCAAAATCCCCTTTCCTCACACAGCCCGTTAGGTAAGGCTGGTTTTCTCCTCACCAGCCCAGACAGTGACACCTTTTCCTCTCTTGCTGTGTGTTGTTTGTCCCCAGCTGTCCAGATCCACGTGCTGAAGGCAGAAAAGAACGCGGACTGGTGGAAGTTCACTGTGAACATCATCTCCGTCTACAAACAAGGCAGCAACCGCATCCGGCGTGGGGACCAGACCCTGTGGATCCACTCCAAGGACATCGCCTGCAAGTGCCCCAAAATCAAGCCCATGAAGAAGTATTTGCTGCTGGGCAACACCGAGGACTCTCCCGACCAGAGCGGCATCATTGCGGACAAAAGCAGCCTGGTGATCCAGTGGCGGGACACGTGGGCCCGGCGGCTGCGGAAGTTCCAGCAGCGGGAGAAGAAGGGGAAGTGTAAGAAAGCCTAAAGGAGGAGGAGAGGGAGAGACTGACTGTGCATGCTGCTTTGTGTAGAGCTGGGGCGGGCAGGGACCGGCTGCCAGGGCGGGCTGGGGGGACAGGGGGACAGCGACCACGGCTGGGGGGTGCTGGGCTTGCACCTCGTGTTCCAGGGAAGACAAAACCCAACAGGACCCAACAGAACTCAACAAAACCCAGCAAAATCCAACAGGACTCAACAGGACCCAACAAAACCCAGCAAAACCCAACAGGACCCAACAGAACCCAACAAGACCCAACAGAACCCAACAGGACCCAACAGGACCCAACAGAACCCAACAGGACCCAGCAAAATCCAACAGGACCCAACAAAACCCAACAGAACCAACAGGACCCAACAGAACCAACAGGACCCAACAAAACCCAACAAGACCCAACAGAACCCAACAAGACCCAACAGAACCCAACAGAACCCAACAAGACCCAACAAAACCCAACAGAACCCAACAGAACCCAACAAGACCCAACAAAACCCAACAAAACCCAACAGGACCCAACAGAACCCAACAGGACGCAACAGAACCAACAGAACCCAACAGGACCCAACAGAACCAACAGAACCCATCAAAACCCAACAGAACCCAACAGGACCCCCAAAAAACCCAACAGAACCAAACAGAACCCAACCAAACCCAACAGAACCCAACCAAACCCGATGGCACACACGGACAGAACCCACGAGTGGGGTGCAGGCGTGCAGAACCTGGGGCCCCCCAGCTCCCTCCCATTGCTGAAGAACTCAGAGACACCAAACTGCCTTCCAGCTGCCAACATCTGCTGCCTCCAAAGCACGGCATGGGCACATCCACCCTGTAAGAAACTAATCAACACCACCACTGGAAATTAACTCCCCATCCCCAAAATACCTGTTTGCAACTTAGGCTGACTGAGACAGTTCTTGTAGAGGAAACTAAACCGAGACTTTTGCTGGGGACAGATCCGAGGGTTGGCAGACGGGGTCTTGGGGGGCTTTGGTACCCCACAGCCATGGCCACCACCCACTGATGGTGCCTGGGGCAGCCCAGGTCTCCAGCTGTGATGATGCTCTGGGTCCACTTTAGGCACAGCCAGGAGGAGACAGTGTTGGTGGGTGACTTCCTGCTGTGCACAGCTCTGGGAATGGCTCTGTGCTCAGCCCCTGACCCTGAGGATGCTGCCCCCACCACTGAAGAGGTGTGAGCCCACAGCCTGCCCTGTCCCCCTCCAGCCATCAGGAGTCCATAAGACAGACAAGGAGTCCATAATCAGGATCCCCAAGGAAACACCCAGACCTGACAAAAAATGAGTTGGCATAAAGTGCCCTGGGAAGATCCTGCCAATCTCAGTCCCTGAATCTCACTGTGGCCACCCCTGAATCTCCTCCATGGGCTCGTCCCCTCTGCTGCTGTCAGCACACCAGGAACCCTCAGATGGCAGAAAATCCCTGCAGGTGACACCAAGGTCCTGGCTGCTTTCACTCCAGACTTGGGCAGCTCTCCCAAACCCATGACAGCTCTACCCTTGCTTCCTCTGGAGCTGCAACTCCCTGAGATCCCTGTAAAAGGTATTGGAGAGAAAGTGGGGAGCAGAGGGCACCAGGGACTGTCCCCATGGGCAGTGGGGCCAGTGCAGAGCTCTGAGGCTGGGCAGGGTAGAGCCCACCCAGGGCAGGGACCAGCCCAGGGAAGGGGGCTCAGCCAGGTGTGACCCACCTGGAGCTCTCCTCCCTCTGCTGGGGGTGGGGGACAAACAGACAATTAATTGACAATTCCCAATTTCCAGTTGTTCATGCACTGAGCACAGCGGAGGCTGCCTCACCTCAGACTGGAGCATCTTCCCCCTGGGGCACCCTGCGGGCAGGACTGGCTCTGGAGTTGTCACCTCCATGCCAGGCTGCTCCCCTGCCCATGGGGAACGGGGATATCCAATTCCTCCTCATCCATGGAGAGCAGGAATGGCTGGGGCAGGAAGGAGTGAGGGCAGGACGGTACCTGGAGGAGAAGCAAACATTAGTCGCTATGAAAAGCAAAACCTCCCTGATATTTTTCCTTTTAGGAAACTTGGAAACATCTCTTTTATGACATTTTCCAACGGTTTTGCCTTGTTTTATAGCAATTGACAATATTTATATAATGACATAAACCACCATAAAGCAGGGCAGCCATGTAAATAGGTGCAAAGAGGAGGCTCCCAGGGCTGCTGGAATCACCACCTGGAGGGACCCAGCTCTGCTGAGCCTCCTCTGCCACCACAAGGCCCCCCAAATTAATCTGGGTATTAGGAGGAAAATCCCACTCTGGACATCAAGCAACTCCCCCCCTCCAAGTCTGTGTTTTCTCCCCTTTCCCAAATTGGACTTGGTTTTCCTTATCTCAGAGCTCAAGGAGAGCTGGTGGTTTTGCAGCCAAGGGAGGTGAAGCCAGCAGGGTCTGAAGGATAAAACCTGACCTCAAGTGTCTAAATGGAGGCTTAAAGCCCCCAAACTGCTCTCCTGCAGTCAGCTGCTGCCAGGGACCCCCAAAGCTGGGGACAGCACATCCCCAGGTGGCCGGGACGTCCCCAACCTTCAAATGGTGCCTAAAAGTGACAGAATCCAACCCAAAGCCAGTTCTGCACATGGAGAGCAGGAAGGAAAGGCCAGGGGATGGGGGCACTTGGGAACTGCCCATAGCACACCTGCAGTGCTCACTCTGTTTCCAGCCTTGTCGAGCACAGCCGCCCTCCCCAGCACAGCCTGGACACCCCAAACCCCCCAGGGACACCCTCCAGCCCCTTCCCTGCTCCCACTGGGCTGGGGGGCTGCAGGAGACCCCTCACCCCCTCATCCCACGGCCAGACCCCTCCAGGCACTGACACGGCCTGGGGACTCAGAAGGAAATGAGTTGTCACAGCAGCTGGCACAGGAGGGATGTCCCCAGCCCTGTCCCACCAGGACCTGTCCCTCCATCCCTGCTGGAGTTCTGTTCTTTCCAGTCAGAGCAGGCTTGGCTCCATCCACGGTCCCAGAGCCCTTCCTGCATTCCCAGTGACCTGCAGGAGCTGCTGCTGGAACTGGTGCAACTGGACCAGCCCCTGCTGGGAGGGCAGAGCCATTTCAGGGCCCAGAGGTGCAGCTCTTCCCTGCAGCCAGCCCTGCTCCAGGACATCTCCAGGAGGACACCTCTGGCTGCTCACCCAGAGGGACGGGATGTCCCCCTCAACCCCTGCACGGCTCTGGGGGCACCAACCCGCAAGGACCCAGCCCTGGGGACAGCAGTGGGGACCCCCAGGACAGCGGGGTGGCCGGGAAGGGGCTGTGGTGCCTCCAGAGAGGCTCCAGAGAGCAGCTGAAATGCCAAAACAATCATCAGTGACCGTAGCACCCGACACAAGTCGCTTGGTCTCGTTTCTGTTCGTTCCTGTCGTGTCCGTGCCCCCTCCCCACCCCTGCCTCATCCCCTCACAAACCTGTGTTCGTTTTGGGGTTGGTTTTTTTTTTGGTTGATTTTTTTTTATTATTATTTCTGTTAATACGTTGAACTGTAAATGTTGTTTAGTTATGACCATGGCAGACTGCTTTGGGCGATGTTTCTTTACAATGCATACTAATATATTATGGTTATTATATATGAATATATTTAATGACACGTGAAAAAGTTGTGGATTTTCTTATTGTTTTTCTGAGTTGTTTCTTTTTTTTTTCTTTTTTTTGTCCCCTTTTGTTTGTTTGTTCCTTAGATTGGCTGTAATTGACCCAAAGGAGCTTGTAACTGTTCAGCACCCCCTCGGTAGAACTAAAGTCAGAAACCAGTTGAATAAACTCTTGTAAACTGTAAAAATCTCCAGGAATTTCTGCTTTTTTTTTTTTTTCTCAGTGAGCCTGTGGGACAGGGACCTGGGCAAGGAAATTATGGTGCTCCCTGCACCCCCTGGGCCTGTCAGTGTCCCCTTGGCAGGGCTGAGGTGGCACAGCTGGTTTTGACTGGCAGTGCCAGCCCTGTCCCCACCCAGCACCCTCAGGCAGTGGCCACGTGGCCTTGGGGACAGTGGGGTCACCCTGGGTGGGTGGCATGGGGGTCCCCACCCCCTCTGTGGGCTCAGCTGTGCCCTGCAGTGGGACCCTGCCCAGAGCTGGGGGACAGCTGTGGGGACAGCCCAAGTTTGGAGTCAGGAAAGCTGCCAACCCCACGTTTGTGTCCCATCCAGAGGCTGCTCAGCAGTGCTGGCCCTTCCTGCCCATCCTCTGCAGGGCTCCAGCAGCTCCACCCCAGCATCAGCCAAGCGCAGGCAAGGGCTGGTGGCACCCACAGCATGGAGAGCTGGAGGTGGGGGGGAACTGAGGCAGCAAAACACTTCCAGGGACAAAAATCCAGCAAAAGGATCCCCAAGTGCTGGGGGTCAGCCCAGCTGACCTGAGCCTTCAGCAGTGCTGGGAATTTATGAATCCAAAAACATCCTGGGGGGAGGAAATCTCAGATCTTTATTGCAGAGACAAATGGGCCCCAAGTGGCAGCCCTCTGCTCCCAGGGGCAAATGGCCTTCCCAGATTGCAGGTGGCCACTTGTCCAAAGGTGACGTGGTGGCTCTGGAAAGAGGGGGAGGAGGCTTTTCCCACGGAGGGCTGGGCCTGGAGTGGTTTTCCCAGCCTGGTCCCACCAGGCAGTGTGGGAGAGGAGCCATCCACACACCGAGCTCACACCAGGAGTCAGGGAATGGGAAAATGCCCAGCAGCCTTCCAAGATGATCCTGTTCTCATGCAGGAGGTGGGGATTTTTTCCCAGGGCACTGGGACATCCTGGAGCTGCCCCCAGCAGTGGGATTTTGGATGAAACTACAGCTGGAAGCAGCTGAGCACGTCCTCCAGGGGAGAAATGGAGGAGGTGGCAGGGAAGGCAAAGCCTGGGATGTCTCTGGGCACATTCCAGGAAGATCTTTGCTTGGAGAAGCCGCTCCAGGTTGGCTGCTCACAGCCAAACCTTCTCGTATTTTAACTTTCCTTTTTCTTTAGTGGGGCAGGGAGACAGAAAAGCTTCCCTGCACACAGCAGAGTGCTGCCAAATCCGCTGCTTTTTAATAAAATTCCTCACCCACATGCCACATTAAATGTTACCTAAAGGGCAAGGCTGAGGACCTCTTTGTTCACCAGCACAACGAGCAAATCCTGGTGTTTCCACCCTGCCCAGGCACCCACAGGAAAAATGTGCTGGAGGACCCAGTGGGTCAGAAAGTGCCTTTGAAAGCCTCAGTCTGAACAAAGCCCCTGTGGAACACTGATCAGGATGAGTTACACATCCATCCTGTGTGTCCTGGGAATTCAAACAAAGCCCTGATTCCCTCCAGAATTGACAGTTTTAATTAGAAGCCCAGGCTTTAATTAGAAGCCCAGGCCCGTGGTGTCATCTGAGCAAACCCCGTGTTGCTCCCCTGCTGTCACTGAAGCTCCACAGGGCTGCTCCAGAGCTGGGAGTGAAATCCTGCTCCAGGCTGAGGCTGCTGCTGGGGAGCAGCTCCAGGAGCATTCCCAGTGTCACTCCCTCCACAAAGCTGCAGGAATGCACACATTTGGAGCTCCTCTCCAAAGCCTTTCCTTGTTTCCAGCTGGGGCAGCCTTGCTTAAAGCTCCATTTCTAACCTGCCATCAACAATGAACTCACCAACCCCTGCAGTGTCCTCCTGAAAACCAGAGGACACTGAACCACCTCCCCTCCCCTGACAGCCACAGGTGAAGCATCTCTCCAAGGAAACACAGCCTGGGCTGGGCTTGTAAAGGCTTGCAGGATTTTCTGCAGCAGAGCCCAGGGAACACCCCAGGGAAGCCCCAAGCTCCAGCTCTGAGTGCTGAGGCTGGGCTGGGCACAGAGCTGAAGCTGGAGAGGCACAGCTGGGTGGATCTCTGGGCCTTTCTCTGCACCAAGCTCCTCTCTCCCCTCCCCAGGAGCACAAAGGCAGGGAAATGCTCTCTGGATCCAGGGCACAGCTCCCACAGCTGCAGGACCCATGACAGGTGAAGAAGAGAAGCTGTGGATCCCTGTGAGTGTTCAAGGTTGGACTGGACAGGGCTTGGAGCAGCCTGGGCCAGTGGAAGGTGTCCCTGCCCATGGCAGGGGGCACTGGATGGGATTTCAAGTCCTTCCCATCCAAACCATTCTGGGATTCTGTGTGTTCTGTGGGGTACTCAGGAACTCCCTGTCTCTGCTTCCTGCAGAACTCCATCTTCTTCCATGGCTCTCATCATTCCACAGCCCTCCCTGCACCCTTGGACAGGGTCCAGCTCCAGCCAACACCTGCACAGAGACAGCTGAAGGTGATCTGCACTCACCAAGCCCTGAACCCTGAACAAAGGGGGCAGTGCCCAAGTCCCAGTCCGGGAAAACTGAGCCCAGGAGAGACAAACGGATTTGTGTCAGTCAAGAGGGGACAGAACCAGCACAGCCTGGTTCCCACCTCCCAGAGCAGTGCTGGATGTGCTGTGTGGGCAGAGGGAAATGAGTGCCAAAGGCAGGTGAGAGCTGTGAAAGGAGACACCACCAGGGCAGCTGAGGGCCAGCCCTTGCAAATCTCACAGATCTGTCATAACACACATAAAGTCTGACAGAAATTGCTTATTTCCTTCTCCAGACCAGCTCTCAGGATATGGCAGCATTGGATAAATCACTCACAGACAACACAAGACAGCAGAAAACAATAAAACCTCAGGCAGAGAAACTGTATATAAATGGATCAGCTTTAATCAGTATTTATTGCTTGCTCTATTAATCCTGAAATCAAACTGGCATGTGTAACAAAATAATTATTCTCTTGGCCAGAAGCAAACATTTAATACTTCTTTTTCATTAGTTTTGAAATAGGTAATCCCTCCTCTGAGCTGCAGAAGGGTGTGAGGAGCTGTCAAAGGAAGAGCCAGAGCTCAGTGAGGACGAGAATTCTGGTGCATCTCCCGAGGCCAGGCTGGCAGAGCCCCTGGGGGCAGCACACGAGGGCAAAGCTCTCCCCTCCCACAGGCTGAGTCCTGCTGCTGTTTAACTCCCATCCCTGGAGATCAATAATTCACCAATAACTATCCCTGCAGATCAATAACCCACCAACACCTCCCCCAAGGGCTGTCACTTCCCATGCTGTGAGGATCCAGATGCAGTCATTCCCCAGGATCATTCCTTGAAAACCAGGGAGCCTCTTCTGTCTGAAGGAGGGATCCCAAAGCAGGGGAACGTTGCTGTTCTCCAAACCACTCCTGGATTTTGCTCTTTGAAGCTCCTGGGATGTCTGAGCTCAGGGAGATGGGCAGGGCAGCAGCACCAGTGTGTCCCCAGATGCAGATGCAGGAGAGGTGGGTCCATCCTACAGCTGCAGCTGCCTGAGTGCCAGAGGAAGGTGGGAGGAGTGGGATGAAATCCTCTTTTCCCCCTGAAATCCTCCAGATCCCACCGAGCTCCTCAGCGCGCTCCAAGGAGAGCGGATGTCTGGCGGACGCTGTTCCTGCTGCTGTGGGGTTTATTCCCAGCTGTGGAGTCTATTCCCAAGGATGGAGTCCATTCCCAGCACAGAAGGTCCCTGCACTGGGCAGGGCCCTCCCTGGAGCCCTGGAGCTCCCCTGGAGCAGCTGCCCCGGGGGGTGGGGGTTACCCCGTGGGCCAGAGCGCGACCACGGCGATGGCCACGAGCAGCAGCACGATCACCACCAGCATCCCTGCAGGAGACACAACAGGGTTAGCCTGCTGCCTTCAGCCTTTACTGATGGTTTGGTGGGATTAATTCCCTCCTCCCCCTCCCACATGGGAAGGATTCCCCCTGCTCACCCCTGCCAGTTGTGACCTGAGCAGAGACCTGGACCCAAACCCCACGGTGGCAGAGCTGGGAGTGAAATCCTGCTCCAGGCTGAGGCTGCTGCTGAGGAGCAGCTCCAGGAGCATTCCCAGTGTCACTCCCTCCACAAAGCTGCAGGAATGCACACATTTGGAGCTCCTCTCCAAAGCCTTTCCTTGTTTCCAGCTGGGGCAGCCTTGCTTAAAGCTCCATTTCTAACCTGCCATCAACAATGAACTCACCAACCCCTGCAGTGTCCTCCTGAAAACCAGAGGACACTGAACCACCTCCCCTCCCCTGACAGCCACAGGTGAAGCATCTCTCCAAGGAAACACAGCCTGGGCTGGGCTTGTAAAGGCTTGCAGGATTTTCTGCAGCAGAGCCCAGGGAACACCCCAGGGAAGCCCCAAGCTCCAGCTCTGAGTGCTGAGGCTGGGCTGGGCACAGAGCTGAAGCTGGAGAGGCACAGCTGGGTGGATCTCTGGGCCTTTCTCTGCACCAAGCTCCTCTCTCCCCTCCCCAGGAGCACAAAGGCAGGGAAATGGCCTCAAATGGACCCAAACCCCACGGTGGCAGAGCTGCTCCTTCTCTTCCTGACCCTTCACATCAGAATTTTCCAGCAGTACCTGGGGGATACCTGAACATCTGCCCCAGAAACATCGAGGGATGTGTTTAACTCACAGCCAGGCCAGTTGAGCTTTGCCAGAATCCCTCTGTCCCATCCCACTGGGGCAAAGGATTATTCAGGAGGAAATCCAAACTGCACCAGGAAATTGTTTCCAACACAAAGCCCTGCTTTCAGACAGAGCTCTGTGCAAGGCTGGGCTTCCAGGCATGTACCTGACTCGGGGAAACAGGGATCACCCAGCTCTGGAGAGAATCCCACAGTGCTCTGCCCACCTCTGCCCGTGGCCCCATCCTGCCCCAAACCCCACTGGACCCCTGCAGGAGTTCATGACAAACGAGACCTTACCAAGTGAGATCCCCTCCCTTCTCCCCCCATTTCTTAGGGGGAGCCCTCCCCTTTCTCTCCCATTTTTTAGAGGAAAGGAAGAAATGTTTTAGTGAAAACATCCTGGATCCACCTCCCAAACCACCCCCAATAAACAAACTCGTCATCCAGCTGGATCACTGTGCTGGGCACTGGCATCACCCCCCTGGGCATCCCCTGGGCTTAAATGGTCTTTTAATTCAGAGGCTTTTATTTGTGCTCAGTATCTGCTCCGTGCTGAGTGAACACAGAGGGTTCCAGGAGTGGAAAACCTGTCCCTTCCTCTGCTCTGCTCACTCAGGACTATTACTCAACCACTTACAGTATTTACAAGTCCAGCTCATGGCAATTAAAAAAGGATGTATTGAAATAAACTCCTCTTTCCAAGCTGGAAAAGGATATTAGACACTGCTTTCTGTAAATAGTGTCATGTTTTCTGTGCAGAAACTGCTCCTCTGCCAGGGGGCCAGGATTTTTTTTCCAGGGAAATAAGAGTTGCCACCAACAGTATTTTTTTTCTCTTGTGCTCAGCTGAAACCATTTGTGATCCCATCCATCCCTTCCCTCTGGCAGTGGGAAGCCATTCCCTGTGTCCTGTCCCTCCATCCCTTGTCCCCAGTCCCTCTGCAGCTCTCCTGGAGCCCCTTTAGGCCCTGCAAGGGGCTCTGAGCTCTCCCTGGAGCCTTCTCCTCTCCAGGCTGAACAGCCACGACTCTCTCACCCTTTTAGTCTCCTATTTCTTACACCTTAGTATACATTTTGGGGTTTTCAACAGAGCCAGAAGCAAATAATTTGCCTAAATAGGGACGAAGTAAGATCTGATAAAGCTGCCACATTCCTGTTCTCTGTTATGTTTTGCACTGGAGGGAGAAGTTTTAGGGGGTGCAAATCCTTCACACAGTTTCAGCCTAACAGAGTTTATGGACTCCAGCAATTAAAAGACAACTGAGATCAGCTGCTTGGAAAATCCTCCATAGGTGTGAATTAGTAATGATACAGAGGGGAGTTAATGGGGTGTAATTATTCTTTGACGAGTCCCAAGGAAAACTGCACTTAAACCCCAAATTATTCCCCAGCAGGAAGAGGGGCAGGTGAGGGACTAATAACGGATTGCTAATGGGCAATGCTGAGTGAGGGAACTGCAGGGCAGGCCAGGGCAGTGAGGGAGGGGAATAAACCTCCTTTCATCCCTGGAAAAGGACTGGCATTAAAAACCTGCAGCCCAAAAGCAGTGGTCAGGTGCTGTCCTTGTCCCAGCTGAGGTGGGAGCAGCAGAGCTGCTGATCCCAGGGGCACCAGAGCAGGAGCACACATCTCCAAGCACAACAGAGAGCAGATGTTACACACATTGCTTCCCCCTGCACCACAGAAGAGCAGATTAGAAGGATCTGAAGGTTTTAAACCTGGCTGTTTCACGTGCTTTCCCCACAAAAAGCTGTGGGTAGGATCTGACAGGAATTCTGCATTCTGAGGTCCCTGTCTGCTTTGCCTTTTTTTGCTCAAATGCTGTGAAATAATAAATATTCCCCTTGACAAGCAACCCTCAAAGAGAAGCTCAGGAATCAAAGCCATTCTGAAAGTCAACAGGAGTCGGGAGAGAACAAAGAAAAGATTCTCGTGCAAAAGGAAACAGTGCCAGGAATACAAATCCAGCCTGCAGCTCCCAGGGAAAGGTGGGGAGCAGAAATCTCTGTGCAGCTACAGAGCAAATAATGAAGGCAGGCTGGAGTAAATGCCACGCTCTGCTAAAGGCTCTGAGGCACTGCTCCAGCTGCTGATCCAGCTGCTGATGCAGGGCAGGAATGCAGGGAGCACATTCCCAGCTTGCAGGGAGTTCCAGGGCATGTTCCATGGCAGGATGGGGATGTCCCCAGCATTCCTGCACTCACAGGGTGCTGCTGCTGAGCTCAGCTGCTCCTGCCCCAAGTCCCTGCCTCAGGGGGTTCAATGTTCCACATCTCACCAAACCTTTTCCACATAAAAATCCCATCTTCAGACACCAAAGAAAAGGTTAAATGTAATTTAGTCAAATGTTGCTCTTTGGTCTGTCTCAGCTGCTCTGTCCAGCCCTGAGGGCAGAGGACCTGGGGCAGCCCAAGTGCCCAGGCCATTCCCTCTCCCCAGGATTTGTCAGCTCTCAGGGTCACTGCTTTGGGGTTCCTCATGGACACCCTTCCCACGGATTTATTCCCCAACCACCAACTTTCCAGCTTGGCTTCACACAGAAAAGCAAAACCTCGAGGTCCAAACCCACCTGGAGAGGCCTGTCCCCCCCAGCTGGCACCTCAGTGTCCAGGGCAGATGCTGAGGGGTGATGTCCCCTCTCCACGGGTGCCCAGCCCTGGATTCTCTTCCAGCCTGGATGCAGATTGCTGGGGCAGCCCCTCCCCACAGGGAGCAGCTCTCCTCTGGACAGCTTTGACCAATGTGATCCCCTCCATCATCCCAAACCCACCTCAGCTGAGCCTTGGGAAGTGCCTGTCTGTCACCCTGATTTTTCAGCCTTCTGATGTTTTTACATTTCTGTACTGGAGTTCTCATGCGTGTAACATAAACAAAGACTGTTTAGTAAATAATACATTCCTTTCCAGGGAGAAGGACAAATTGATGGACTTCTGGCTTGGCCAGTGTGGTTGGAGAGCTGTTAACCTTGTTCCCCAATTGCTAGTCAAAGTCCAAACCCTATTTAAACCCCAAACCAAAATAAACTTTCTCCTTCTCTTCTCACTTCTCACCTGCTGGGTGAATGTGTTTTTTTGTGTCCATCTAGCACACCTGTCCTTGGCTGAGCTGGGTTCTGAGGGCTCAGCATTGGGGATGTTCAGAGAGCAAACACAGCCCTGTGGTGGTTGGCTCCTGGGGACTGAAGTAAATGCTGATTTCAGCCCATTAAAAAACAATTCTAAGGAAGGTGCATGTGTGTGTGTGTGTGTGTGTGTGTGTGTGTGTGTGGCCAAGTCCTCTGCCCTTCTTCAGAAGCTGCAAGGCTGCATCCAAGCCCATTTCAACAATGTCCAACTTGCATCTGGCAAATCCCACCCCAGAACTGAGCTGTGCCCATGGCAGTGCCCTGGCCCTGTGCCTGCAGAGAGGAGGTGCAGGGAAGGCAGCCCTGAGCATCCCCCTGCACCCTGGCAGTGAATATTTCTGGGAACAGCAGCTGTCCTTGGGGTGTTCCCTATCTTTCCTGCTGATCTGAGTGGAGAGCCATTCCCAGGTTCAACACTGGTGTCTTTTATAGATGATAAAATAACAATAAATAGCATGCTCAGGCTTTAAAGAGCCTGTATAGCATTACATTATCTGGAAAAAGCAGCTTGGTTTAGGCCAAGGAAGTTTTATTCCCACAGAACTGTCTATCCAGAAGTTTATGAATAAGTCTTCTTTTACAAGGGACACGGAGCAGTAACTTATAAACACATCATAGTTGTTTTATAGGGCAGCAGAGAGGCAGGGCAAGGATGGGAGCTGCAGCAAGGGGCTGGCTGCTTTCCTCCAGGACTTCTATTTAATATCACAGTTTTAAAGAACCCAAATTTTATCTGCTGCTGCAGTAAGTTAATTTTAAGCCCGTGTTGCCAGATATATGGCAGAAACCCTGCCCAAATCCCTTCCAAGCCCTGCTTTTGGAGGCAGCAGAGAACCAGCTCGGAGGCTGGCTCTGAACCCTCTGCACATACCTAAAGCACTACTTTCACATGGCAAGCACCCCAAGAAATCCACCTTGCTGTCCTTTACGTTCCCTAAAAAAGAGCCAAACACTTTCTCCCCCAAAAGCCATAAAAAACCCCCTTTCCCTGTAACTTTTACTTTCCCTGTAACATTTTCCCCGGGCCGGGTATTCAATTTGTGTTGCATTAAGAAGCACTTGAGCTGAAATCCCAGGCTATAAAGCTGGCTTGTGTGTAAATACAGCCCCAGCCCTACACCTGCAGCCCTGAGCCCACCTCTCTGGAGGTTTCTCTTTATTAGTTTTGTGACAGCCAAACGTTTTCTTGGGTGAGAGGGGCCGGGGAAAAATGCTCCTTCCCCGCCCAGAGGAACCTGGCCCTTATTGCTTTTGACCTTCCTTTTCAACTGCTCTGCCTCGAGGAATTTAACACTACAATTGTACCTCTCAGCCCTGACATCAAAATCACTGGCAGGGTCTCAGAGAAATCAAGACCAGGCTCGGCGAGCAGTTATTAAAGGCTCCAAATGTTCATGTGTTTCATTGGGTCTAGAGGAGGGGAAAAAAAGACACTCCTCAAAAAAGCTGAGCTCTGTTGGAAAAACAACTGTTGCATTATTAATTCCTTATTTGGAAGAAAGAAAAGCCCAGGTCATTCCTATGTGAGATGAAAAAACTCTTGGTCTATGAGTTATTGCACATTTGGAGCTGCTCAGGCGATGCCAGATCAACCTGAAGAAACAATTTATCTGAGGGAAAGGTGCAGACTTTGTTTATGCACAAAGCCCTCAGTCAACAGTATTTCACCTGCTAGAAATTGCATTTTTGTGGGGTTTGGTCACCTCAGGTTGGAGGCAGGATTCCCTCTGGGAAGCACAGATGAGTTTGGTGCTAACACAAGCTTTGATCAGGGTGTGGGGACACCTCAGGCCACTGACAGCAGGGCCTGTGGGCAAACCAAGTGTGGCTAAAACCCAGCAGGATGAGAACCATCACTATCAGAAAACAAACATCAGATTAGCCCCAGAAGCAGCGTGGAGTGAGGTTATATCCAAACCCTTAAGACTTCAGCAATCAAATAATCCCAAACTTGGGGTCCCAAACCCCATGTGCAGCCTGGCTGAGGGAAGGGAAGTGAGATAAGTGTTTCTCTTAATCCATTATTGTTATCCTTCAATTTGCTTCTTTTTTAATCCGTTTCTCAATTCCAGCCACATGCCAGGTAATGCCCTGAACTGCTTCCAAGCACAACTGCCCCAAAATCCCAAACTCCTTCAAGGAGTGGCACAAACCCAACCTCACCAGCAGCTCGGGGTTTTGCTCACAGCCTCCAACTGCTGCTCACGTTTCAGCAGCCCTGATGCTCAGTGCTCCAGGGGAAGGTCACCTCCTGCCTTTGGGAGGCTCAGCTCCAATGGTTTCAGCTGCCACATTTGATTGTGTTTCTATTAAACAATTCCTGAGCCTCCTGCACTGCCCTGAGAACCAGAAGTGAGGAAGGGCAGCTCAAAGGCAGGAAAGTTTCCCAGGAAAATTAGGAAATTTGGAAATTTAATTTTGGAAATTTGGAATTGTTTTATCTCTTGAGCCGAAGTGAAGCTCAGAGACAGGCAAGACATTTGTTTGGAGCTGAAGACAAGGCAAGAGCACAGCAAGAACTGAACTGTCACAGGTTTTAACTTTCAGAGGAGACTGTGGGAAAGGGAACACTTGGAGCTAAATTTGTATCTCCTCTAAATAGCAGCAGGTAGCTGGGAGAGGACAATGGTGGAGAAATGGTTCATGTACCTCTGAGACACAATGACTGAACCAGAGAGTTTTAAAGCAATCCACATCTGAACACCTTCTGCAAAAACACTGGGTAATAAAATCATTTCCTGGACTGTGAGCGGGTGTGAGAGGCAACAGCTTCCCCAGGTGAGTCCCCATCCCCAAAACCCCAAATCAACCCAAAACTGGCAACCTCAGCCCATCTCTGCCTGTTCTCAGGGGTGGGCTGGGGCAGAGCTGTGCAGATCATCCAGCCCCAAACAAGCCCCAAGCTGGAAACATCCTCATGGTTTTTCCTTTTGTCTTCTGGAGTGACTTCACAGACTTTCCTTCCTTGGCCCCACACCATCACCAGACTCTTTCCAGCCCCAAAGGTCATCAGCAGATGTGGTTACTGGATTTCTCTGCACGTGGCTTATTTTTCTTCCCCCTTTTTTTTTTAATTAAACAAGCACACACACACACACAGAGTTTCCAATTGTCCTTCCTCCAAACTCTGGGGCATCCTTTCCCTTACATCAGGGACACCAAGGAGCAGTTGAGGAATACTCAGCATTTCTGAGCCACAGAGCTCCAGCTTGGAATGGGACCTGTGAAAGTTTCACAGACTTCAATGTGCACTGAAGGTTTCCCAGGAGAAAGGAAACCAAACAGCTCAAACAAGAGCACAAAGGTTCTAAAAATCCCTTAGCTCATGTGAGGGTCACTCAGTTCCCTCCAGGGAGCCCAACCAAGCCAGAGCTGTCACCTGAACCCTTTTGCTCTGGAAAAACCAGCAGGGAGGGTGAGAAAGCACAGGTTTAACTGGGATATCCCCATCTCCACCAGAAGTATCCCCCCATGCCATAAACAGTGAGGAACAGAAGGGTTTGCCATGAGCTGTGCCATGAACCCTCAGGAGCTGTGGTGGGAGAGCAGCTGGGGTCAGGGTGTGCAGCACAGCCAGGGAAAGCTCTCCCAGCAAGAACAAAACACCTCAGAAAATCCCAGGGTTTCCAATGGCAAATCCAACCAGGTGGGACCTTCTGCAGCACAAGTCACAGATCACTGAGGAGATTTCTCACTGCCCTCCAGACATGGAGACTCACCAGCCTGAGCCAAGTGAAATGCCAGAGATGGGGCAGTGTCCTGAGGGCTGGGGGTTCCTCCCTGATCTGTCTCCATGGACCTTCTCCAGCTCAGCTGCCCTGCCCAGCCCCAGCTCCAGCAGGGGATGAAGAAGCCCAGCCCAGCTGGCAAAACTCCAAAGGGTTTTGCTGAAAGGAAGGGTCAGAGCCCAGCTCTGCTACCTGCAGCAGGCTGGGGACAGCAGAAGCTGTGACAGATGATCTCAGCAGGGAACTGGTGTCCCTGCACCACTTTCTCCACTAAAAACAAATGGGCAAAGGAAAACAATTGAATGAAAGGCCAGCTCTGCTGGCCTGGCACAGAAGGGACATCTGCCCACGTCCATCTGCCACCAGCCCCACACCCTGGCTTTGTTTTTGGTGGGGTCACCTCTCTGCCATTGTAGCTGCCTGAACTGCCTCACCAGGACACCAGGGCCAGACAGGGAAAAAGGTGGGAACGTGGGGAGAAGGAGCAGGCAACCACCAGCTCTGCTTAGATGCATCACTAAATTGTCCCATCAGACTCTTAAATCACTTGGGGAAGGATTATCTTTTGCCTCTGCCTTTGTTTCTCACTCTGGCAAATGCTGGGATTGCTCCCTCCCTACTTCCATGGATATATTACAGCACCAAAACACTTCTAAAATGTTTCAAGCATCACATGAAAAAAATAAACAAGAAATAAAACCAATCCCATTCAGTCAAACAAGTGGAACAACAACAGCAACAACCTCCCAGTTTTGCTGATCCATCTGAGGACAACTTCCCCAGCAAGGCACTGACCAAGCAGAGCCTACAGCACACAAAAGATCACATTGTGTTCATATCAGTCATTTCAGGTCAGATTAAGTGTTCCTGAAGGCTGGCCCATGTGTCTCCCATTTTCCAAAGTGCCCTGCTCGCCCAGCAGTTGTAGGAACTTTTGGAAATGGGCTGCTGGCTCCCAAGTGCCCAGGATGAGTGGTCAGGAGGGCTGAGATTTCCATACAAATTGCAAAGCTCCTAAATGGCTTCCTCAGCACAGGGCCGGGGGTGGAAACGGGAGAATATTTAATGATTAGTTCCTTATGGCTCCCACATTCTTGAAGCATATTTCTTGCAGTCCCTGGAACACTCCTGCATTCTTGATTGCAAAATGGCAATAAGTGATTTCCTTTAAAAGCCTTGTCTTTTATTGGAATACTAAAAATACCCCACTAGCCCCTCTGCACTGCACTCTCTCTCTTTCCTGGACAGGCCCCATCAACCCTGATGTATTCTATTTTGAAGACAGCAATAAACATTTCAGCATGGGCCGTTCAATCCACTTCATAATAGATCTTGCATTTCCAGTGGAGCCCTTCTAGCACCATAAATCATCTTTACACAGACTTAAGTATGAGAAACTCCAGCTCAAAACCAGCATGGACTTTTTTTTTTTTTCTTTTTAGAAATTAAGAGTGGGCACAAAACAGTCAAGAATTAAATGTGTGACAACTTTAAACACGAAACCACTGGGCTGACCCTGTAAAGCAGGGCTGCTGCAATGCCACACTGTGCAGTGCTGCTGCAGCCAATCCACTTGACACAAACCTACCTTGGTGGGGTGAAGTTCAGAAAAAATTCCCTGCACATCCACTCCATCTGAACAAACACGGCTTTCAGATCTGGGAGCCTCTGGCTGCTGCTGATTTTAAAAGCCACAGATGAAGATTAATGACCCTGCACGCCTGAACTGCTTCCACACACCCAAAACTCCTTTTGTTTTTCCAGTCCATACGGACTGGAAGCCCAAACTGTTCTCCCCTCTGCTCGTGGTGTCCCTCTCCATCTGCTGCAGGCCTTGGAGAAGAGCTCAGAGCTGATTCCAGGTACACAGCAAGGAGGCTCCTGCCTGAGCCAGGATTGATGTCCTGGCTGGGTGAGGAGCTTCTCCAGGAACTGCAGCTGAGCAACCACGACCAAGAACTGTGACAGGAGCAGCCAGGCCTGCTCAGCCTCCTCCAGTACAGCTCTGTGTCTGCAGGAGCCAGCAGGGATGGAACTCTGAGCCCAGCAGTGCAGGGTGCCCAGCCCAGCAGGGGATGGGTGCCCAGGAAGGGGAGGCTTGGCTGGGCAAGGTGCCCAAGGCAGCCCCGAGCTGTTCCCCCAGCACGGTCACTCCTGCTGGGACCCTGACCTCAAACCTGCTGCTCACCCTTCACTCTGCCCCAGCAATCTCCCTGACCTCAAACCTGCTGCTCACCCTTCACTCTGCCCCAGCAATTTCCCTCGAGTCCCTCCACCCCCTCAGACACAGGGCAAAATTTAATATTTGTTTGTGGGTTTTTTCTGTCATAAAAGAAGTAAAGACTGTGGGGGTTTCCCCCCATTTCTCATCACATCTGAACAGTTAGTTGCATTTGGTTGTTGTTGCAGATGACCAAGTTCTACACTCAGTAGAAGTTCTACATTTCTGTTTCTCTTGATGATAGGAAATTTTTGAAACACCAGCTGAGAGGCAAGAACTGTGAACTCCTATTGGTGGTGCCAGAGGAGGTGGAAGCACATCAGACCTGGAGAGCTGACGTGTGATCTGGGCTGACTCTGTCCTCCCACCACAGTTTGTCCCCTTCCCTGATCCCCACATGGATGGAACACAAGCTGCAGCCTCCAGCTGAGCACAGCCCAGCACAGGTGGGATGTGGCCACTCCTCCACAGTCCCAGAGGAAAGTGACCCTGACTCTGGTGCTGGGGACAATCCCACGGCTGCTGCCCCACGGATGGACACTCCCAGTTCCACCCAGCCAGCAACAGCCTCTGCTGGGACTCAGCTTCCATTTCTTGGGTGAATCTCACCTGCCTGAGCCCTTCCCCACCTGCAGCCAGGCTCAAACAGCAGGGTCCACAAAATAACAGCTGCAGCTGTCAGGGATTTTCCAGGCAGGCTCAACAGACCTCTGCAGAAACTGGGCTGAAATCATTTGTCCAAAGTGGTATTAAAACCCATTAAGTTTCACCTAAATGTTTAAAGAGTCACATGAAAAGATGCCAAGGTTTTTTTTCCAAGCACTTATTTTCATTAATTTTATCTGGGTGAATCTCCTCCAAGAGCAGGATCTGGTGACCACAGCCAAGGACATGCTCTGGAGAAAGACACCTGGAGTCATCACTGAAAAACATCAGGGGAAATGGGTCATGGAAGGTTCTAGCACAGCTTAGTGCTCAAAGCAGGGTCAGCTTAGGGAGCTGGGCTCGATGCTCCTTGTGGATCCTTTCCAGCCTGAGCTATTCCATGATTCCACAATTCTAAGACAGGCTCAGGTTGCTCAGGGCTTTGTCAGCCCAAGCCTTGGAAACCCCTGAGGACATGGAGCTGTTGAGGGATCCCACACTCTGGATCCCCTGGGTGAAACCCAAGCAGAGATGTGCCCACTGTCCCCACAGCCCTGCTGCTCTCAGGGAGGCACCTCCCAGCCCACCAGAGCTGCCTTGGGAAGCCCAGCACAGCAGGGACAAAATGCTGGAGTGGGGAAGTGCTCTTCACCCCAAACACAACCCTGAGCAAAGGGAAAGAATCTTGGCGTCCTCCTGGCTAGATCTTTGAACATTCAGGTGAAGCTTCCTTGGTTTTAACATCAACACCACTTTGGATTAAGAGTGCTTCACCCCAGTTTCTGCAGGGGTGTAGCAGCCTGCCTGGAGAATTCTTGACACAAATACAGCTGTTATTTTGTGGAGAATTGTGTTTTCACAGCTCAAAGAACAATCCTGCTTTTAGAAACTTGCTCAACCTTTGGCAATGCAGCCTAATCAGCAGAGAAAACTGCAGAAACCAGCAACCAAATACTCCTTATTAATACCATTTACAGCTGCTAACAACTTACAAGAACCTTCTCAAAATGCCAAGGGAAACAGGGTGGGTGAAACAATGCCTTGCAAACAACTGAGCCAATATACACAAGAACTGTGATAAGAAATTAGGTTTGACTTGCACAATCACTTTAAAAGTTTTTTGGGAAATGGAGTCTGAAGAGCAGGAGGCTGATAAAATAACAGAGTTCAGTAGTCCTGTGAAAATGTCATGTCGATGAAGTAGGGAATTCAATCCTCGCTGAATTCTTGACATCACTTAGATGTGAACAGAAGTTTCTTCTCCAAAAAAAGAAGGCAAGGCATCTCTTAAAGCCCACACACAGATCTCTGACTCCTATATGCAGAGTACTACACAGAACTATTTTGGTTTTGGACGACTGCATTGTCTCATGTGTCAGGATGACTATTTGATTTTCTTTTATTTCTTAATTTCAGCCTCGAGCAGAGCCAAACCTGTACAATTTATGCACGTGCAGTGCAAGAGGTCCCCTCTCATCTGGTGTCAAAAAAAAAAAAAAAAGAAAAGAAAGAAAGAAAGGAACAGGGAAAAAGCACAGTATCATTTCATCTCTGTACCTTCCTAAAACCTGAGAAGTTTATAAGCTCTTAACTCCAGTTCCCTGCTCTCACCTCCCCACATGACAGTAGCTCCAAGCTGCCCCACAGTAAGAGCAGCTGGAGCTTTAAGTTCCTTTCAAACCCAAACTACTCTAGGATTCTGTGCTTTGCATTATATTTTCTTTTTGGGGAACAATTCCCCTTTTTAGCTCCATAAGGTTATTCCCAGATACGTGTGGGGGTTGACAGAGAAAAAAGATAAATATACAAAATTAAGGGGAAAAAATCTGTGTAAGGATTGGAGCCTGTTATCAAACAAACAACCAGCATAAAAATACTTGGGAGCCATAAATTGCCTGATTTACTAATTTCTTGGGTTTTTTTCTTCCTGGAATATAATCCTATGGTTAAACCTACAGAGCTTTTCCCCTCACACTTCAGGGGGGAGAAGAAACCCTCCCAGCAAGGAGGCACATAAATCTCCCTGGATCATTTGTCTGCATGCTGCTCCTGCCCAAACACGGGATGCTCCATATGCTTTTGCAATAGCTCTGTTTTGATAGAATTACCAGCACTGTCCCTTATTAATCATATTGCCACTACAAGTCCCTCTGGAGTGTTTGCTTATCCCATACTTTTCCAAACCCTTCCACTTTCCTCTTCATTTATTAAAAGCTCGCTGAAGATGACCACAGTTAAAGCAACCCCCTGCTACTACAGAAGAGAAAGGAAAATAAGGGGGGGAGAGAGGGAAAATCACCTTTAACCACGACTTCTCCTCTATTCCCACAAGAACCTTCCCCAAACACTGGTTTCAGTCTTTGCTTTCCCTGATTGTGGAGCCTGAGCCGTGGCTATTTAAGATAGCATTAAGATTCAAGGAACACTTCCCTGGATGTTACCATTTGAGCCGGGATCATTGGAAGAAATTCGGTATTGGCTCAATCCCTCAGTGCCCCGCAATCAATGAGCTTATTCCAGCCTGTAAAGTGTTCTCAGAGCCAGCCTGAAGTGCTCTGCTGGCCGGGGAACAAAGCCCTTGGCACCCCGCGGGACTGAACCCTGCTGAGGTGCAAGGCGTTTCCAAACACTCCCAATTAACTAAAAGAATCCACAATTAAGAAAGTCGCAAGTCCCTGGGCTGACAGAAGAAAGGGAATGTTCAGCACAGCACGCAGCCCTCCACAATCCCGGCACGGGAACGGGGAGCGGGGCCAAGGGAAGGTGGGGGATAAAGAGCAGGAGTGTTCCTCGGGGAATTCGGCTGCCTGCTGGAATCCTGGGCTTCCCCAGCTCCCTGTCCCGGGGCTGGGAGCACCACGGACACGGAACTGACCTGAGCTGACCTCCAGGCCTTGCCCTGCTCCTGGGGAGGATCCGTGGATGCCACGGATCAGCCACGGCTGGGGAGGGGTCTGCTCCTGCCACCCCTGCCAGCCCCCATTGCCAGCCCCCACTGCCAGCCCCTATTTCCAACCCCCACTTCCTGCCCCTATTTCCAACCCCCATTTCCTGCCCCCATTTCCAGTTCCCCATTTCCTATCCCACACCTGAGGATGGGCTCCAAAGGGGGATCTGCAGTGCAGAGAAAATGCTGCCTATGGAAGCTTCCCACTGACCCCACGTGGGCTCTGATGGGGAAGATCCCTGCTTATTCCCCAGATTTTACATTATTTTGAGGACTCTGCTGTCTGCAAAGCATTAACTCAAACCAAGTGATACAACTCTGCTAAAATTACACTCCCAAGCCAGCTACGTCTTTCTGAGTCACAAAACAAATATGCCTCTCCATGCACTTTTGGAATTGCAACATGGATTTCATTCTGATTTTCTCCCAGCTCACAGAGAGTTTACATAAATGATTTTTCATGTTTATCTTTCCTCATAAAACCCCACGGATCACGCTGGTGCTGTGCTAACAAAAGCTGGGCTCACCCAGGCGTGGGGCAGCAGGGAGAGGCCCCTGGGCTCTCTGGGCTCTCCCTGGTCCTGCAGGCAGGACCCTGCAGCCCCAGCAGCTCCAGCTGTGCTCAGATGGACTCCACCCACCTGGATGCAGCCATTCCCCCTGGGAACTGGGGACAAAGCCCTGTGGAATCTGTGCAGGGGACTGGGGAACTCTCCCTGATGGAGAACCCAGCGTGGGCTTTCCACCTCTGCTCCACCTCCTTCCCAGGACAGGGGCCAGGGATGGGGCTGTGCCAGCAGGGAGGGCTCTGAGCTCACCCGGGGGCTGTGACCTGCCCAGCACAGGGGCAGGAGCAGCAGACACTCCTGGGTCCCTGCAGGTGTCCAAGGCCAGGCTGGACAGGGACAGGAGCACCCTGGGGTGCTGGAGGGTGTTCCTGCTCATGGCAGGAGTGAAACAGGAAGATTTTCAAGGTTCCTCCCGACCCAAACCACTCCGTAGTTCTGTGATTTGTGAAATCCAAAACAGGCTGGAAACCAGAAAAATCAAACCAGCTCAGTTTTGAGAAGATGGAGCTGAACCCCAACATCTGCACCCACCTCTGTGGCAGCTGGAGACCAGAACAGGGGGAGAGACAGACTCACAAAAGACTCTGAGCCACCGAGGGAGAAGTGACACCACGACTCCAGCCTGGTGTCACCCTGCCAGGGCTGGGCGTGAAGGACTCTCCACTCATGCTAAAAGAATTTTTTTTTTTTAAGGTTTCATCAATTCCTGCCTCAATCACTTCAAAAGCTCCGTTACAGCAGGAACAAAGTCATCTGCAAATGGTTAATGAAATGCATATTAGGTGCAAACCACTGGGACTGCAGGGAGGTGCCTGGCAAGGTTTGATTTCGAGCAAGCCACAGAACATGGCAGTAATTTAAATAAAACCTGTACAGTTTATCCAGTGCTTCAGCCTCTCTTTCTGCCTCTGCTCCCATCCAAGCCAGCACAGGCTGACCACGTATCACAGAGCCCATCTCCAAGCAGGAATTTCACTCACAACGTTTGGCTTTAGGAGGAGGCAAATTAAAAACAGAGACGAAGGGATGCTTCTCCTTTTATGTTTAGCACAAATAAAGTTTGGTAGGAGGGAATCCTAATAAAATTTTAAAGGCAACACTTCTAATGGAGCATCCTTAATTTCAAAATGAAGAGGTGGATGCAGTGATTAGTTTCTGCTTGCTAGCAGTTTTATTTTTTTTTGTTATTTCGATATTGTTCACTGTGGTTTTCATGGCTGTGAGGGGAGGTTTTTAGCAGGACCAGCTGCCAAGAGCATCTCCCAGTTAGCTGCTTTGGTCATCAGTCAGTAGCTGCCATTAACACAGCACTTTCTATCTGCAAATCCAATAATTCTAGAGCTACCAAACATCATTTTCCCTCAAGATTTAGTTTTGGTGGAGAAAAACATCCTTTGGAAGGCAAACCTTTTTTTTTTAGTATTTTAGCTATCAAAACACATGGTGCAGCCTGGAACAGAGCTGCCCATAAAACAGAGCTGGCTGCTCCTCAGTGAACATGGGAAACCACCAACTCCAGCGGCTCCAATTAACTCCCAGCATCTTCCTCGGAGCCCAGACAATCCCGGGCTACTTGTCATGCAAACAACCTGGGAGCTTCATTCTCCTGGCAAGGCAAGAGGAGGGCTAAATGACTGAGTTAAGTAGATTACTGGGGAAGGAGTCACACTCAGCAGCTTTATGAGATGATTAGACCCTGGGAAATTCACACCCCAAATCCCCCCGGGCCTGATAATGCACATTCACCACCAGCTCCGGGATCCACCACAATCAGGAACCGTCCCTGGCAGCATTAAATATTCATTTCCCACTGATGTTCCATCTAACTGCTCCCATCCCGAAGCCAAAAAGGAAGATTATGTTAAAAATTTTACAGGGGAAGAAGTTGCAGCAGCATTTAGCAAGCCAGCAGGTCATGCTAAAGCACCTTTCTCCAGAAAATTGCAGTGTTTTTGGGGCCAGCAGCATCACCCAGAGACTGCACAGGAGAGCAGCAATCCTCTGCCCTGAGCCCTGAACAGAGCCAGCACAGCACAGCAGCTCCTGCCATCCAAAAAGGGGGAAATAATCCCATTTGTGGCAGGAGAGGCTGCAGGGCTGGGCACGGGCTGTGCTCCTGTGGCTTTGAGACCCCAGTCAGGCTCTGGGTGCCCCCATGGGAGATGGGTGATGCTCTCTCTGCACTCACCAGGAGCTGACAGAGCACAGGGACCCAGGGTGGGCATTCACTGCCTGGAACACGGAGCACTGGAGCAATCCTGACTTTTTGCCAACTCATGGCACTGTGAGGAACGACAGACAGGCTCTGGGAGAGGCTGTTCCACAGACAGGGCTTTGGAACACTTCGTGTCACAAAAGACTCCAAGTTTAACAGGAGTCTCTACAGCATTATTCAGCAACCCTCCATTATCTAAAGAATTACAACCCCCCCATTTTCTGGATCTATATAAAGCAAAGGGTGTAACCCCATCACACTGGGGAAGGTGAGTGTGCCGAGAGCTCTCCCTCCTACCTGGGGTATTTTTATCAGAGATGTCTTTAAAAATACCTCTCAAAGAAAGTCTCTTATGCAAGAAGTTAGACAGCTGAGCACTCCTCAAGTGCAGTCTGGTTCCATCAAAAGAAACTCCACCACCAAGGATGGTTTCACCCCTGGTCCCTAAAAGGATAAACTGCACAAACCCAGTGACCAAGTAGATGAGAAGGGCTCATCTGCCTGGGAGCTGCATGGTGGGATGGCTCTGGAGAGGAAAGCACAAGGCTGAGTATTCCTGCTGAGAGAGTTGAGGTTATTCTGCCTGGAGAAGGCTCCAGGGAGACCTCAGAGCTCCTTCTAGTGCCTAAAGGGGCTCCAAGAGAGCTGGAGAGGGATTTGGGACAAAGGCATGGAGGGGCAGGGTGGGGGAATGGCCTTAAACTGAAGGAGAGTAGGGTTAGATGGGGAATTAGGAACAAAGTGTTCCCTGGGAGGGTGAGCAGGGCCTGGCACAGGGTGCCCAGAGCAGCTGTGGCTGCCCCTGGATCCCTGGCAGTACCCAAGGCCAGGCTGGACATTGGGGACAGTGGGAGGTGTCCCTGTCCATGACAGGGGTGGCACTGGATGGGCTTTATGGTCCCTTTTCCAATCCAAACCCTTCTGTGATTCTGCAAAGACCCAAGAGCAGGAATAACACATTTCCTGCCTCCCTGATCCCCATTTCTTTCCTGACTAATGCTGACTGAAGGCTGAAAAGGAGATGGGGTCCCCCCAGATCTCGGGGTCTCAGGTGAGGCAGCCCACAGCACAGGCAGGCACTGAGCAGAGCCCAGCCAAGCCCAGGCTCAGCTCCTGCTGGGCTCTGCGTGTCCTGTGCCAAACCAAGCAGGAAGCAGACGACTGGAACTTGTCTGCTGTAAAATTCCCTCAGTCATATCCCATAAAAATACCTGAGTGCCCACCTACAGACACCATTCCCTTCTGGGAGCTGCCACCTCAACTCCCAGGCCATTTAACACCTAAATACTCCCCAGTTCTGAGCCCTCTGATGACTTAACCACGTCCTTACTGCCAGAACTGGCAGGACAAAAGATGGCCACCAAAAAGCCACCAGCATCACTCTGCTGCTGAGTGAACAAAGATCAAAGGAGAATCAGTTCTGCTCTTCCTTCCTGGGAAGATGATCTGCAGTGTTCCTCTGGCAGACAAAATACAGCAGGGATTTTGTAAGAGGAGCAAGCCTGAGCATCCTGGAATCATGGAATGGTTTGGGTGGGTTAAAGCTCATTCCCACCCCAGCCACATGCAGGGACACTTTCCACTGCCCCAGACTGCTCCCAGCCCCATCCAGCGTGGCCTTGGACACTCTCATGGATCCAGGGGAGCTCTGGGCACCTGTGCCAGGGCCTCCCCAGCCAGGATTTTGGGCAGCTGCAGCTGAGAGCTGTCCCTGAACTCAGCTGTGTCTCCTCAGGGCCTGCAGAGCACAGAACACAGCGAGCCTCCATCCACCAGCTCCTGACTTCCAGCAGGATCTAAAGCCCTAAAGCTCTCCTGCAGGGACACCAGCCCAGCAGCCCCTTGGAGATGAGCAAATCCAGTGGCAGAGAGGTCTCAGTGGAGCATCCCAGCTTTTCATCACTGGGCAGGGCTGGCTGATCCCACCTCGAGATATTCCTGACAGTTTCTCTGTTAACCACGACAATTCACACACAAATGTACTGTGAAGGCTCCACAAAGGATAGAGGAACTCAGGGGAGGACTGAGCTCATCCTGCATTCATGGGCACGGCTGCATCCACATCCAGAGCAAACAGCATCTGCCAAATACTGAAGGTGATGGCAAACAATTAAACCACTTCATGATGGAAGTGGCTCAGAGGACACAAAAGCAACCAAGGAAATGTTAATAATGCTGTCAGTACCACAAAAACCAGTAAAGCAGAAGCAGGGACACTGGGAAAGGTGCAGAAATGAAGGAATTCTGATCCCAGCCAAGGGCTGAGGTGCAGTGAGAAGTCTGGAGAGCCACTTCTCCCCCACATCCAACACCCAGACCTGCAGCTCGAACAAAAACTGGGCACCAGCTTTAATTTAAACCTCGACCCAACTCCCAAGGGATGTGAGTGTCTTGTCCAAGCACAATGAGACAAATGGAGTGTTTCTGGGTCTGAAAACACAGAATGCACAATCCACAGGAAGAAATCCCATCCTCTCATCTCAGGAAACTGGGAATGTTCCTGTTTATGGCACTGCCTTGCCCCATGTTGTAAAAAACCCAGCATGAATCATTTGGCACTGCTTCTGTTTTTCTAGAAGGCCTAAACACGGGCCTTTTTCCCCTCACTTTTGAGTCTTTAATTCAATATCAAGGTGGGAAATGAGTATTTTTGCATTTTACTTAAATGCCAGAAAAACATTTGCAGCTTTTCTAGCAGGAATGAGTCACTTTGGCTCCACTAAGGTGCTTTTCCAAAGCTTTTTAGCAGCACCTTGCTAATGCTCTAGAGCTAAACACAAAACATTGTCTGCTGCGATCCCCCAGACTTTACAAACACTGCAGCAGAACCAACACATCCAACCCTGCAGGAGCTGGAAACCTCAGAGCTAAATAAAATCTCCAAGCCCAGGGAGAAGCATTAAAGCCAGGAATACCTTCACTCCTGGAAAGGTTATACTTCCCAAACTCCTTGGATTTGGCAGATTTGGGACAGTTTAGCAAATAATGCCTGTGATGTTCAACATCTACCCCTGATGGCACACGTCGTGCTGTATAAACCACTTGTCTTCTCTCACAGGTAACCAGAAACAAGCAGCCAAGGGGTAAATGCCAGGAAAAGTGCAAATTTCCTCTGCCCCCACACCAGGGGTGACCTGTGACAGTGCCAGCAGTGACCTGTGACAGTGCCAGCAGTGACCTGTGGCAGTGCCAGCAGTGACCTGTGGCAGTGCCAGCCCCCACACTGCTGGTGACCTGTGACAGTGCCAGCAGTGAGCTGTGACAGTGCCAGCAGTGACTTGTGACAGTGCCAGCCCCTACACCACTGGTGACATGTGGCAGTGCCAGCACTGACCTGTGACAGTGCCAGCCCCCACACCAAGGGTGACCTGTGACAGTGCCAGCCCTCACACCACTGGTGACCTGTGACAGTGCCAGCAGTGACCTGTGACAGTGCCAGCCCCAACACTGCTGGTGACATGTGGCAGTGCCAGCACTGACCTGTGGCAATACCAGCCCCCACACCAAGGGTGACATGTGGCAGTGCCAGCAGTGACCTGTGGCAGTTTGGCCCCCACACCACTGGTGACCTGTGGCAGTGCCTGCACTGACCAGTGGCAGTGCCAGGTCCCACACCACTGGTGACATGTGGCAGTGCCAGCACTGACCAGTGGCAGTGCCAGGTCCCACACCACTGGTGACATGTGGCAGTGCCAGCACTGACCTGTGGCAGTTTGGCCCCCACACCACTGGTGACCTGTGGCAGTGCCAGCAGTGACCTGTGGCAGTGCCAGCCCCTACACCACTGGTGACATGTGGCAGTGCCATATGGCAGTGCCAGCAGTGACCTGTGGCAGTGCCAGGTCCCACACCACTGGTGACATGTGGCAGTGCCAGGTCCCATACCACTGGTGACATGTGGCAGTGCCAGCAGTGACCTGTGGCAGTTTGGCCCCTACACCACTGGTGACATGTGGCAGTGCCAGCACTGACCTGTGGCAGTTTGGCCCCTACACCACTGGTGACATGTGGCAGTGCCAGCAGTGACCTGTGGCAGTGCCAGCAGTGACCAGTGGCAGTGCCAGCCCCCACACCAAGGGTGACCTGTGGCAGTGCCAGCAGTGACCTGTGGCAGTGCCAGCCCCCTGTCTCTGCCCTGCACTCTGGCACCGTGGCACAGGAGCCATGTCCATGTCCCCTCCAGCCCAGCCCCTCTGCATGGGGGGCCGAGCTTCACACGTTCACAGCCCCCTCAGGACAAAGCCTGGGAGTTTCTTAATTAAGTCGCAGTGAAAGGCAGCCCCCAAGCATCCACCTCCATCCCGGGAGCAGCTCTGTGCGCACTTCAAACGCGCGGAGCCCCGCCCGGCCTCAATAGCTGCCGCGGGATTTTCCCGCTGTGAATGGGAGCGCCCGGCCTGCCCCGGCCTCTTCAGCCTCCTCTCATTTCCCTCCACTTTCAGACGTGTCTCCGGGACAGAAAGGAGGGAACAAAGGGGCTGCTTGTGTGTCAGGAGCCCTCGGAGGGGCCGTGTTTCAGTCCACCCTTCTCTCCAAAGCAGGGCAGTGTCTGGAGAGCTCTTTAGGAGTTTTGGTCTCATTAACATTTCCATGAGGGATCAAAGAATATATTAAAAAATATCTAAGTACAATTCCTGCGACGGAACGGGAGTATGGAAAAAAAGCCTGCTCAGATGCCTTTCCCTGATCCCTGGCATTATTGCTGGATAATTGTCTCCTCAGGAACCCAGCTTTTATTCCCACCCAAAGTCTCGGCTCATCCATCCCTGCTGCCCTGCACTTTTTCCATCATCATCATCATCATCATCACCATGTTCCTCCTCAACAGATCCCAACTTTCCCTGGCAGTGAAGTCACCAGGAGCAGGAATTGCTTTGCTGCTGCCCCTGGGAGCAGCTGCTGGGGTGGGCTGGGAGTGGGATGAATACTGAGGCAGTGCAGGGGGGACAGGGCAGGATTTTCTCCTGGGAGGAAGCAAATGAGGGAGTTGTGAGTGCCCCAGATGAGCCTTCTCCTTCCTCGGGCACCTCCTGGCACAGCTGGAGCTGTGTCCTGGCCCCTGTGCAGCACCCACAGCCGGCCCCAGCCCCAGCCCCAGCCCTGCCAGGCTCATTAGGGATGCCCAGCAACACCCCGAGGACAAAGCCACGGCAAACAAAGTGTGGGGAGAAGGGGGAAGGGGGGAGAAGGGGATTTTTTTTTCCTCCCTTTTTTCCCCCAAAGAAAGGAGTGCAGAGGAATTCCTCATTCACTGATCTGTGGAATACATTAATATCCCAAGTGTTGGCACAGCCTCCCATGCTCGGGGGACCAACAATGCGAGCAATGACTCCGAGTCTGGGATCTTCAAATAAACCACCCCTGCTGTCATGGCCACCAGGAAAGAGAATAACAGCAATATTAGCTGACCTTCATTTTGTTGTTTCCCCAGACCTGACTGCTAGACCTCTGTTTGCCTGTTACTAGGATTTCTTGGCTGAAAAATGTGAGCATTTCCTAGACGATAAAGAGGCAGTTTATTAGGTAAATAAACCAGGCCCTAAGCAGCCTCTGCTGCTTGATAATGAGGAGGGAAGGGAAGGCCCAGACCTCCCTGCACCACCTAAAATAACCCCAATCAAGGCTCTCTAACTACCACCACACGCATATTTTTCAACAGACAGTTAATGAACAAGAGAAGGTCATTCCAGCCCAGCCAACTTGTGCTCAAAAACCATTTGCTGAGAAAACTGTAGGCCATAAAAATCCCAGCAGGCACTGTCTGTATCCTATAAAACTGTCCCTCTGTGGAAGCAGATAGAAGTTTAAAATAAGTGTGTTCTTTCAGGCTTCTGACAAAAGAAAGCATCCAGGGGAAGATGTTTATAGAGGAGGGGTGGGAAGGAGAGGCTGGGGATGCCCTGCACCATTCTCTGCTTCCCCCAGCCCCAGTGACAAACATAATTAATTATCAGGCACACAATGACCCAAGGGTGAGGTGGGAGCCCGCAGCACCTCCCTCAAAAGGCTACTGCAAATTGGAGCCAAGTTTTCCAGGTTTTCCCAATGCATCTCAGAGGGAAATGTAATAACCAGACAGATTCAGCAAGCGTGGCTTGGAAAATGAAGTTTCCACTGAAACAGAGCTAGTGGTAAATGTCTTCCTTGCCAAAAGAGCAATGTTCTGGTGCAGGTTCTTTGCATATTTAGGAGATAAGTATTACACAGGAGCTACTGTGTGTCACAATCCATCTGGGGACGTGGTACAACACAACCTCAATGCAGCCAGTGCCCCACGAGCCCCAAGCTCACACCCACAGAGCCCAGAACCCTCCAGAATGTCACACCAAAGCCACTGGCACGAGCTGCTCATCCTGCAGCTGAAACAAACCCCTTCCCTCCCTCTCTGTAGCAGACAGGGAGGGTATTCCAGCCTCCAATCCCACCCTGCTGCTGGGCCAGGAGAGCATTCCTGTTTGGCTCTGCAAACAGCTGTGACATTCCAGTGTCACACTCCTCTGCTTTCCCCAGCCAGCTCTGGAAGTCACAGCAAACAGCAGCTCCAGGGATGGCACAACACCTTCAGAATGTCACCCCCATGTGACATCCAGCACCTCTGTGTGACCCTGAGCCCACTGGAGCCCAGGTGACAGGGACACTGTAGGTGTCCTCCCCAGGGCTGCACTCACCCCTTCAGCTGCAGCACAGTGGACTGTAATCTGCAAAAAATTACCTTTGTTTAAATACAGACCCCTGCCCAGCCCTCTGCAGCCCTCCTGGAGCCCCTTTAGGCCCTGGAAGGGCTCTGAGCTCTCCCTGCAGCCTTGTCCTGTCCAGGTGAGCACCCCCAGCTCTCCCAGCCTGTTCTCTGACCATTTCTGGGCTCTCCCCAGCAGCTCCATGTGCCTCTGCTGTTGTTCCCCAGGGCTGGGGCAGAGGGGCAGAATCCCCCCTTCCCTCCCCTGCTGCCCACGCTGGGCTCAGCCCTGGACAGGGGGATTTGGGGGGCCAGAGAACACGGCCAGGGAATGTTGAGCTTCTCATCACCAACACCCCAAGCCCTTCCCCTCAGGGCTGCTCCCCATCCATCCCCACCCAGGCTGTGCAGGACCCTGCTGAGCCTCCTGAGGGTCACAGGGACCCCCCAGTCTCCGTGGGGCTGTTCCCACCTGAGCCCCACATCCCAGAGAGCTCCCAGCACCCCGAGCACAGCCCTGGAACAGTGACACTGCCCTGCCCCTGGGTCTGGCTGGACACAGATCCCTTCTCCTTTCCCAAAACACAGCCAGCAATCCCAGACGTGGGATGAACGTGGCTTTGTTCATGCTCTGCTGGAAGCAGGACTCCTGTGTTTGAATGCCACCAGATGAATGCTGCACAAAAATCTGCATTTTTCACCTTAAGTTGATATATTTTCTAAAGCAACACCAGAAATGCCCTCCTGCCCCAGACCTGACAAATCCCCCACGAGGGCAGGGCTGCCTTACTGCTCTTCCCACGTGCCTGAGGATGCTTTTCCTCCAGCCCACCATGGCAGGAACCCTACTGCACTTTTGCAAAACAAGAAATATCTGAGATGCCAGCCCCTGCTGATTTATATCTCTGCATTCTGGTGGGATCAGCATCCTCCATGCATCTCACAAAGCCCTGAAGAGACAACATAACCACTTGTCCCTAGCAGACTAATTTCTCCACTGACCACATCCTCTGTGCATTGTTGTGTCCCTGCAGTGCCCGGGGCTGGGGAAACAGAATTCCAGATGCTGGACCCTCATTCTGTGTGCTCAGCACAGCTCTGCCCTGGCCTGGATTCAGGGCAGCACGACCAAGAGAGGCTGCAAAAGGCTCAGCATTTGGGAGCCCAAGATTAAGGCAGAATTTCAGTCTGCAGGAATTACTACAAACGTTTAACCCAGATGATTTCCCCCCTAATTGAGGTTTTAACGTGGCACGAAATCCCCGAGCCTGAACACCGTTGTGTTTCAGCTCCAGAGCAGGGAGAGCAATTATTTTGTCATTGAGCATATTAGGGAAGAAAAGGCAGAAGGAGGCAACTTTGAGCCTCTTTGGTAATGTACAAATTAACACATTTCATCACCGTTTTCAGAAATATAAATTAATGATTTAATTCTGCAACACGTATCCTTGGAAACCGAGCTGTAAGCAGTCGTCCTTAGATGTTTCACACAATTCCACTTCTTTCAATATTGAAATACAATTAATTGCTTGGCCTTTTGCAGTGATGGACAGCTTGGGTGAGCAGGGTGCCCAGGGACTTATTTTACCACCAGATTTGTAGGATCCCTCTACGTGGGTTGACAACAGCTGCTCTAAATCTCCTGATGGGTATGAACAGGCCCTGGTGAAGTTCAGTCTGTTTGAACAGCTGCATATGCAAATGTAATTAAGAGGATCTCTATTGCCTTTTGCTCCCCCTCTCCTCTCACCCTGTCTCCTGATGGGGAGGGTTGGCATTTCACTGCTCCAGGCTTCAACCTCTGCCTGATTTACATCTCACAGCCCAGTCCCAGAAACACCACACTTGGGGTGTCCCTAAAATCAGGGCTGAGCTGCTGAACACGGGGTTATCCTGCACTCCCCAAGCCCTTGGGAAGCATCCCCAGGAAAGGGACTTCTCCCCACCTGCTTTTACACATTTGTGGCTGCCCTTCACCCTGGGTTTGCACCACGCCTGCTGTGCAGCCTGGATGAACCATCCCACTCCTGCCTCTGTCTGCCACCACCACCCAGGGATGGATATTTAGGGATATTTAGGGAGGTGCTCTTGGGTCACCACAGATGGAAAAAGGCACATGGGAAGGGGTTGTGGCTGCAGAGTTCCTGGTGGGAAAGCCCTGGGGGTGCTGTGGCTAAAAATGAGCCCAGGGGTGCCCAGGTGGGCAAGAGGTCAGTGGCCACAGGGCAGTGCCCATCCCTGTGCTGGCACTGCTGGGACACCTCCAGTGCTGGGGTCAGTTTTGTGCCCCTGATGACAAGAAGGACATTGAGGGGCTGGAGTGTGTCCAGGGAAGGAATGGAGCTGGGGAAGGGGCTGGAGAATTCCTGAGGGAGCTGGAAAGGGGCTGAGC
>JBBMKD010000054.1:10734162-10747451 GCA_037834095.1 Argya squamiceps | reverse complement strand
CTCTCCCTCTCTCTTTGGGACTTCCCCTCAGCCCAGGCTGGTGGCTGAAGGCAAAAGGCCCTTTTCACCCCCCACCCCTGCAATAAACCCACGTGTTCTAGAATGTCTCAGCTCTGCAGAGTTCCCTCTCCCTGCCCTCCACGGATACTCCTACATCCCTGCACAATAATCAAAACCTAAAGCTGGCAGGATCTGAGTGACCCTCTGGGCACCAGTTTGGGGCCACCTGGCAGAGCCCACAGGAAGTGGAAATCCCAGATTTCAGCTGGGGGTCATTACCCACCCCGTGGGCCCCCGGAGCAGCAAGGCCCAGGTGCTGTGTCCAACACCCTGGGGAAGGCAGCCCTGTCCCCAGAGATGCACCCCCAGGGCCCTCTGCAAGGCAAAGCCAGGAGGAATTGAAAGCTGTGGGGTGTGCAATGCCAAGGGCTGGCAGCCAGGTGTGAGAGGGCAGGTAAGGGGGGCACTGAGGAGTTCCAAACCCCCTGCAGGGCACTGGGATGGCACCAAAGGCAGGCAGCTGCCACCCCTGGAGAGCTCCCCACCAGAAAAGGGAGAAGGAAAGTGCAGGGCTCTCTTTGCAGCTTCTCTTCTTGGCAACCACCTCCCAAAGCAAGCCATGCTGCACAGCACCTTGCACTTCCAGGTGGTGTCTGGAGAGTGAGGAACACACAGCAGAGGGGTTGAAAAGCCCTTGAGGGGGACACAAAACCCAGGGCAGCACACACAGAGGGTGCTGCCCTCTTGCTGACTGTGCCCAGCCACAGCTTCTCCCCCCTCTGGGTGTCTCTGGACACACCAAACCCCAGCTCAGCTCCTGTGAGGACACACAAGAGTGCAAGAGGCACTTTTACAGCCTACACCCTGATACATCCTTTTTTTTCCCTCTCTTCACAAGCCTTTTTATTTTTGAAAACTTAAATATTTTTGTTTATTTGGTGCACTTCTCCTTCTACTCACCTACGAGATCTCCCAGCCCCAGCAGGAGTCAAGCCCCATGAATTAAGGATATTAACAGAATTTAGCACTTCCTAGACCAGGAAATGTGCTGATGGCACTTGATCCTCTGACCCCAGCATAGATCCACTCTGCATTAAATCAGTTTTGCTGCCTGGGTTCCTTGTGACTGTCCCTGCAGCCAAGGACAGAGGTGTGTGACAATGGGTCACATACTTGTAGGGCTGAGCATCTGTGCCAGAGAGATCTCCCAAACCAGTGCAGAACATTGTGCATGCTGATCACACCTTGAATTCAAACCCTGATGTCATGTTTCCTTCCCAGAGCAGTTCCCTCCTGCCAGAGCACCCCTGCTCGTGCCACTGAGGTTTTACTTGCAGCAAGGCACAGTTCACAGGAGCTCAGCTCCCAGGCTTGGATTCCCAGTGATTCCCTTGTCACCCTGAGCAAGGAGCAGCTGGCTCTGGGGGCAGGAGCTGTGCCAGCAGCACTCACAGCTCCCCAGGCTGGGCACAGCCACCCCCTGCCCTGCTGCACCCACCAGTGCCCAGGACTGCTCCACCCTCACTCTGCTTCCACTTCAGCATCCCCCACAAAAGCTCCTTTTTTAAGTCTCCTCCCACCCCACACTCCCTAAATTCTCTCCCCTGCCCCGTTAAGAGTTTGCTGCAGGATAATCCAAGCACTCAGAAGCTGCGTTTGCAGCCCCAGCTGGGGATGAATGGAGCATCCCTGTCACACAAGGCCGGCGGTGCCGTGCCAAACACGCCCCTCTCGGCTCCAGCACCCGCAGGGATCTCCCAGCCCAGCCTCCTCCCCAATCCCAAATTCGTTCCGGGAGGTCCTGCCCATGCTTCCCCTTTGTCTGCCCTGCTCTGGGGCTGTCGGAGGAGGCTTTAACAAATCACTGCCACGGCAGTGTCAAGCTGTCAACATGACCACAAGCCCGCTCTGCTTGTGAAAGGGCTGAGCTGTACAACAGCCTCGGCACCCAGGGGCTTGTCAGGAGCCCTGAACCCAGCAATTCCTGCTCAGAAAACCACTGAGCAGCACTGTGGACTCAAACAAAAACTGATAGAGGCCATAAGGAAGAAAGAACACTCCAAAGATTTCTGAAAAAGGAAATAAAAAGCTTCCGAGTTCCAACCACACAGAGATTTGAGGACTGGCACGCCTAAAAAGTTTGGTTTAGCTACTTAAACTTAACAAAAAGTTTGAAATAAGCTGTGTTTTACCCGGGGAGGGAATCCCACCTCAGGGAACTTCCAGCTGCTGGGGGTGAAGGAGTTTTCCAAAGAAGCAGCTCTGGGGTGATGCTGCTGGGAGCAGCCAGGCAGGGACAGCACCTCCAGAGCTCCTGCAGGGACACACAGACACACTGCCCCCAGCACCACGGCCCTGAAAAATTCAAATACTACCAGCAAAGCAGGAGGAAACAGGAACTAAAAGTACTAGAGATGGTAAACTAAGACAGGACTCTCCCTACTTTTAATTTTCAGACTTTTTTCCTTTTTAGAGAAGAGCAGCAAAGTCATCTCCTTATGCAAGCTGTTTTAATTCACGTTTTCCTTCTGACATCTCCTTCACAAGCCCAAAACAACTCGGGGGAAAAGGTCAGACACAGCCATACATTAAGCAGCAAGGAAAAACAAGGCACATCCCACGCTGAGGACACGCTAATGGCTCTTTGGAGTCAACACTTCCCTAATTCACTTTTTAAGACTTTCAGTTGCAAATTTTTTATTCAGCTTTCACAGCACAAATAGCCACAAGAAAGCTACCCAAAGCCCCAACTCGCCACGTCAGGATTATTTGATATGGAGGTCACTTCCTCCAGCCCCAAGCAAACTCCTTCAAAGCCGTTAAGAGACACAAGGAAAAAGGACAAGGAATGCTTGTATCGATTTTAGGATATGAGACACAGGGCAAACACTGAGTGCACTAAAATAATTCCTACTTCTAGAGGAATATCAAAGCACTGAACACTCAGAAATGCCCCGTGCTGGCATCTGTGGGGTGCAACAGTGAATTTATGAAGACAGATTAATGTGCCCACAAACCCTCCCACGTTAAGGCAATTCTGACCTCTCCAGGTTGGCTGCCAGTGTGATATAGGTGCAAAAGAAATCACCCTGTTCTGCTGGGAAAGAACAATAAATCGGCTTCCTCGAATACAGTGGTTAAAGAATCCAAGTTCCTGACCTTGGATGTTTCCCTAGGAGGACGCTGTGCTGTAGGGAACAATCGGGATGACATTTGCTGAAATGTGTGGGATTTATGATATAATAGGTTGCACATATGTGCCAAAAGAGGAAAAAAAACCCTCTTAAATCCAAGCAAATAAAGATTAATTAGCTATTAAAATAGCTAAGAGAACACAGTGCAGTACAGGTGGTACAACAAACCAGCTCCCTCTCCCTGCACAGTGACTGCAGTTGTTTTTGGGGTCACGCCGTCCATGGATCTGCGAGCACACTCTCACTGGGAAAAGCAAAAATTGCTCCTCCTTTGTCACCTCCTGCTCTCTGCAATTCTCCAGGTTTGCACTTTGATAAACAAACCTCAGGCAGCCCTTTTGTAGGAAGTCCCCCGAAGTGCACAGGAAAATCCTGGTTTTGCCTGGCTTTGATCAGCAGGACAGGCTGAGAACGATCTCGGGTGTTTTTACAACTCTGCTCCTCATGCTGAGGAGAGGCCAAGCTGCTCACAGCCACCTCCCCACTCCAGCACATCCCCTCCAACTCTCCCCCCTTCCTCCTGCCTGGTGACTTTTTGTTTCCCTGCTGCTGATTGCAATTACAGGTGTCCCAAAGGCTGACAGATGCCTCATGTCTTCAATGCCAGCGCAGTGCTGGGACCCTGCGTGTCCAGCAGCACCACAAAGCAAACATTCCTCACCAGCAATCACAGCAGCCCGACTCCTCTGGCCCTCCCCACCACCCCAGGAACGCCAACAAGTTGTTAATACTCTGCAATCTGCTCATTCTCCCTCTTAATCCTGGTTTTAAGCACGGCTGTGCGCGCAGGAGATCCCATCAATGCATCCACAAGGCGGGACAGAGCCAAAGTTATTGTGAGCCTGAGGTGGAACGACTCCACTCCCAGCAGGAGCTCCATTTGTACAAGGAACCAGCCAGCTCTGCTCTAGCAGGGGCAGCCACTTCCAACGAGCCAGGCTCCCTGCAGCAACAAATCTGCCCGGGCTGTGGTCAGGCAGGAGCAGCCCCCACGCTGAGCCTGCCCTTCCCTGTCTGCAGAGGGGGGACTGAGGGACCCCCTCTCCTCCTGCACAGATCTTCACCCCACACACCTTTACCCAGCTCTCCACATCCCACAGAGATCAGGAACACCATGTAGGAACAGACTTCTTGCAGGCAGGGTCTTGGTCCCCACTAACCCTGAAAGGCTGAACCACATCCTTCCTTCCAGGTGAGGAATTTGCTCTTTGTTCCCTCCAAAATCCTTATTCTGCAACAGGGTAGACAGCCATGGGATTTTTGTTCACACCACTTTCACCAGTTCTCAGGTGCCACAGCATTTCCAGCACTGAGAGCAGTGTTGGGCATCCCTTGCTTTGTTGTGCACAGAAAACAGAGACACTGATTTACCACTGCTCCACACCTGCATCTGGCATGGAACCCTCTTGTTATGTTACCCTCAGCCAGGGAAAACTCTGAATATTGACTGACAAAATAATGAACATGAGAATTCTCACCGAGCACATTGAGCTGGTGGAGAGGCAAGGACTAGCTGCCATGTGGGCACCAAAACACTGAAACCTGGGCAGGAGGGAGTCCCTCCACCCCAGGCTTCTGGAAGCCTCCTTTAATACTTAACTCTCTTCACTCAGCTGTTTTCCAGGACATTGGAGAGGAGAGGAGATTTCGAGGAGATTTCGAGGAGATTTTGAGGAGAGGAGATTTCAAGGAGAGGAGAGGAGATTTCGAGGAGAGGAGATGGAGAGGAGATGGAGAGATTTCTTTTGTTAAAGACTCAACATCCTCTGTCATTAATCTGGAGAGGGGAAAAGCTCCTTGATCCATTTTTGCAGTAGCAGAGTTCCCTGAGCAAACTGTGACTTGCCCTACACAGAAAAAGGGGCTGCTCAGCAGAAGCCTCCCATGTGAACACCCTGATCCCAGAACACTGAGAGGCAAAATCAGCAGGGAAAAGCTTGGAATCCTCCCCAAAACTCACTCCTGTGAACACTTGGCTGCTCAGGGAGAGATGAAAAGGACACAGTCAAATCAAACACCACTCCATCACACCAGTACTGGCAAAACACATACTCAGGGCTTTGTGTTTTCCAAAAATACAACCTAAAGGAGGAGAAGATTCCTCAGTGTGGCTGGGGCAGAGCAGAGCTGGGGCAGTACCTTACCCTGGGATCAGGGTTCCTCCAGCACTGATGGACAGATTAATTGGAGACAGCTGCAAGGAGAACTCTCCTAACGACATGATTCATTAGTTTTCAGAGATAATTACGTCTGCTCGTGGCCTCACACTGAATCATTCATTTCGGGAATTTGGGGGGCATTAAATTTAAACGCAGTAATCAGATTTGTTAATCCGTGGGACAAGGCAAAGCAAACACAATTTTATTCAGGGGATTGTTTATACTTTCAAACATTGACATGAATTCAGCAGCAGGAAAAAATTAGCAGCAGAATGTATGCTCATGAAGGTTAGAAATTATTAATGGTAATCTCCCTTCCACCCTACTCCAGTGCTGGTGACCAGACTGGGCAGATTTCTTCCTCCTTCTGGACTGCACGTTCCTTCCCTGGATGCATCTTTGTGCCTTACACAATCCACTGGCTTTCTCAGAATACACAAAGATTTTCTGATCATTTTTTGGTAATAAGATCTTTCCATAGAATGAAAAAGTTAAAATAATTTATAGCTGGGTTTGCCACTCTCTAGATTCAAAATCCAGCTGGTTTATCATTGATGGTGTATTATACATCAAATAATCAGTTTCAAACAGGGTTTAGTTGGTTTTATTACTCTAAAATAGCAGCACATATTCACAGATAGAAACCCCAGAAAGATCTGCAGATCCAGGCCAGTTCCCTCCCTATCAGGTCGCAAACTTTTTACTAATCTGAACTCCACTTTTAAAACTGGTAATATTTTGCCCATTTTTTTCTGGAAGCTCCTTTGGAATTTTTTGTCTCTCAGTTAAAAAAGAAAAAACCAAAGTAATTTTCTCATCTGTACTATTTATAGTCAATTCATTCCCATTTTTTCTTGAACCAATATCCTTCCTCAGCTTCAGCAGTTTTTTCTCTCCTCAATATTTTACTGCCAAAACACGAACAGAAAGCAAACCATTATCTGCAATCCATCCCCAGCTGGCCAGACTGCACAGCCCAGACATCAGAGCCCTCTCTGTGCTTTCCCACTGACCTCCACAGCCCTCACTTCTGCTCTGGACCACCTTCTCCTCCAATTTATTCTTCTGAAACAAGAAGCAGAGAGTTCAGAGAGCATTTTTCACAGAGCTGTGTCCAGCTGCAGTGACTTGTCCTGGCACAATGGTCACCTGCTCCAGCTCATTTTCTCTCCCCATCAAACCAGCAAAGATCTGCTGAGGGCTGGGATGAGCTCAGGACATGGTCAGTCCACTGCTGCAGCTCAGTGGGTCAAAAGCAAACTCAAGGCTTCATCCTCACAACATCTCATCATCATTCCATGACCTGAAGCAGGCTGAGGAAATGATCTGGCAGGAGGAATCTCATGGCACATCAAAGACCCCACAGCTTTCAGCAAATCAGCTTTTCACAGAAGAGCAGCTCAGGTTCACCAGGGGTTTCCCAGGGGAAATCCCTTTTTGGGGGCCTAGGAACAAAGGGCAAGGCAGAGAACCAACCCTGCCCCAAACCCCACAGTGAGTCCTTGGGCAAGGCAGGACCACCAGAGCACAGCTTCTCCACGGCAGCCACAACAGAGCTGCTCCTGGGGGTACAGGACAGAGCACCACAGCTTGGATCCCTCTAAATTCACATGCTGCTGCTCAGAACCTGACATTCATGTGCAACTGGAGACCTCCTCCTCTGCTGAAGCTGCACCTACACAGTCGTATTTATTCCTGCTGAGGTCTGGGGAGACAGGGGATTGCTCCCTGGAAGCTGGAACAAATTAATACTGCCCCAAGAGTTATTATTTTAAGAGAAAGAAGCAGCAGAAGCACAAAGGTTAGCCAACAGCTTCTATTTTCTTTTAGTGCAGCATCTGACAGCACACAGTGTGTTTTGTCAGGATCCATCCCAAACTCCACACGGTGATAAGCTCCTGGTGAGGCTGTTACTGGAAAGCATCCCAGGCCCTGCAGTCACGTCCCCATTTTTGCAATACCTCCAAACCTCCCAGCCCTGCCACAGAGACCCTTCCCGAGGAGCAGCACTGGAGACAGCTCCTCACCTCTGCCGAGAGCAGCACCACGTGTTTGTGTAACTGGAGACGTGTCAGGCCCTCTCCTGCCGTGATTTAAGCTCTGCCAGTGTCAGAAGAAAAACAAAGAACAAAGATGCTGAGATATCCATCATCCCAGGGCAGCCCGTGGGGAGTAGCTGGAGGAATGCAGCGCTTCCAGGGCAGCCTCCCCTTCCTGTGCACACCGAGAGCACTCGGCAAGGAATTCTCCTCTTCCAGCCCACCAGGGCTCAGCACCCAAAGGAATTCTCCTCATCGAGCCCAGCAGGGCTCAGCACCCAAAGGAATTCTCCTCTTCCTGCCCACCAGGACTCAGCACCCAAAGGAATTCTCCTCTTCCTGCCCACCAGGACTCAGCACCCAAAGGAATTCTCCTCTTCCAGCCCACCAGGGCTCAGCACCTAAAGGAATTCTCCTCATCGAGCCCAGCAGGGCTCAGCACCCCAAGGAATTCTCCTCTTTCAGCCCAGCCAGGGCTCAGCACCCAAGGAATTCTCATCCAGCCCAGCAGGGCTCAGCACACCCAAAGGAATTCTCCTCTTCCAGCCCAGCCAGGAGTTCTCCTCTTCCAGCCCACCAGGGCTCAGCACCCAAAGGAATTCTCCTCTTCCAGCCCAGGCAGGGCTCAGCACCCAAAGGAATTCTCCTCATTCATCCCAGCCAGGGCTCAGCACCCTGCAGGAGCTGCCTGGCCTGCAGGCACCAGGGGATGCTTGCTGCAGTGACCACAGCAGGTTCCTGAATTCCTGCAAGGAATTCAACAGCTGGCAACAGCAAACCCAAGAGCCAGAGCTGTTTGCTAAGAGGGGTTTTGGTTACTAAATGCAGAAACCCACAGAAGACTTCTTTCTCTTGCTCTCCCAGAGAAATGGAGATGATACCCAGGTGTTTTAGTAGTGCACCAGTGCCATGAAAGGAACTCATTTTCAGGGAAAATTAAAACACCAACTTCCCTCTCATTTACTGAGGAAAGTGAGCACAACTGGGGAGACAACTAAAATAAACCAGACAAATGGGGCAGCAAGCACAGTGAGGAGCCAAATGCTGTCCTTGGAAAGAGCAGCACCAAGGGACCACACTCAGCACAGGAACAGCTCCAGGATAGTTTCTCCAAGGAAACTCAGGCACAAGCCCCAGGAGCTTGGTGTCCTGCCTGAAAAGGGCAGGGAGAACTGTAAATTGCATGGTCAGAAGCTCTTCCTGCCCAGCAGCAGAAGCATCAAAGGAAGCAGAACTTGAGTCCCTCTCTCATGTACCTCACTGCATTCTCTCCCTGAAGAAGAGCTCATCAGTGACTGTCAGAACGAGGGGAGCAACCCAACCACTCAGGGCTGTTTTCAGGAGCAGGAGAACCAAATCCAAATGAGCAGAGCCACAGCTCTGGAGGAGCTGAGCCCCAGCACCAGGGACAGACAGGGAGCTGACAGTGAGGCAAACGTGGGCTCAGCACCCTGCAAAACACACCCCAGGGCACCAGGAGCACCTCAGTGCTCAGAGCCAGGGACCCTCAGCCAGGACAACATCAGACTCCTCCTCACTGAAGAGCTGGATGTGCTCTGAGGCTTCCCTGGCTGTGGTTGGGCAGCAACACTTCCACCTCCTCCTCCTCCCCCCCTCAGGCAGCACTACCTTTTCTTCCAACAGTTGGGCAATTGTCTGAGGAAGTCTAAGAGGGGAAAAACACATTCCTCTGCAACAGCATCACTGCCAGGCACAGGACTGCAGGATCATCCAACCCTACTGCTGACCCCATGCTTAAAAAGCACCTTGAAAATCAAATATAGCCATTATTTCAGGCAATATTAAATGCAAGAAGAAAAGCATTGTCCTCTTTGTACAAAGGACAAAATGGATTTCTAGCTCTCCTTTTTCAATGTTTTGTGGAGTTTTTTTTCCTGTGCTTCTCTCCCACGTGGAAGGGATGAAGAAATACTGGGGAGGGTGGTGGTTCAGGACAGTTTAAGTGTGCATGAACCGGCTGTTCACTCCCAGCACACCACTTGTGCTCCAGAGGGATCACCCCAAGCCCATGACACCACTCCTTCCTCCAGCAGACCTTCATGAATTCCAGCTGGAGACTCCTTTTCCTTCCCTCAGGCCAAAGGGAAACTCACTGATATTTGTCATGTTTAGTTAGGATGTGGGGAAGGAACACTGAAACATATTAAACTGCTGAATTTCTCTTCCCCCCACTCCTCCCTGTTTGTTTTCCAGAAGAAGGGAGTCTTCCAAGCCCTGAAACTGCCCAGAAGAGCAGAGTGCATGGGAACAGCACCACCAAAGCCATGGACCCCTCTGAGCCCCTGTGCCCCACACAGGAGCCACCACAGGCTCACAGCAGCCACCTCCAACCCCTCAGCTGCTGTAAAAACCATTTCTGATGTGGGGGAACAAGAGGAAGAGCATGCTCTGCAGCAGGGAACACAGAGCCAGTGGCCCTGCAGCCCTGGGGACAGCTTTGGCTGTGTCAGCAGCTCAGCAGTTCACAGCTTCGGGCAGGAAGAGCTGCTGCCAGCAATGACACATTTTACCCAAGATCTCCTGAGCAAAGCTGCATTTGGAGAATTTGGTGTTTATCACCATTGCTTTGATCCAGAAACACCAGAGGGTGTGATGGGAGCTCTGGTGGAGCAGCCACAGGCAGCCCAAGGACACTTGGGCAGGACCAGAGCTGTGTCTGTGGTTGATTTTCACACAATAACTGCTGGTGAGAACTTTTGGAAAGCTTCCCCCCTTTCAAAAACCAAAGCTCTCACTGAAGCCAGCAGTGCCAGTTGGTTTCTGAAATGTTTTTATCTCCAGCTGAAGAATGGGGTTTGGCTGTGTTCCTGTTTGGCCATGTCTGTACATTTGGATGATTTAGGCAGACCAGATCTGCTGCCTTTAATGCCCAGCTGCTCTATTTAATCCCTGTTAAAACTGGTTTTCCCCTTCCAGTTTCTTTAAACACTACTGGGAGCCTTGTTTAAAATACATCCCTTATAAAGGCTCCTGGCAAGTCTGAAATGAGAGTTTTCCTTAATCTTCCTGCTAACTTGAGGGGATAAACTGTTCAGCTGTCACCATGTGACAGTGTGGGTGACGTTAATGAGCTGGAGGAGAAGCCAGGCCACAGAAATCCCGAGGTCTCACTCCACTCCCCTCTGCCCTCACTCAAACAGGGTCTCCTGAGCAGCTCTGACACACCATGAGTCCCCAAGCCCTGCAGAAGGGCCAAGCACCTTCCAGCAAACACTGATTGAGATCTGCTAATTAAGGTCCTCTTCCCCTGCAGCAGGATGGTCCCAAGTGCCCACCAGGATTTGGAGGGCAGGAAAAAGTTCCTGGGCATTTTGTGCCTGGAACTGGATCTGCCTCCCTGCAGAGATGGTCTCTGTAGGTGGCTGACAGGGTCAGGCCCACATCTGCACTTGCAGACAGGAATGTTACTCCTCCTTCAACTCAGCTGCCCATCAAAAACAGACAGATTATGGTAAAAAAAAAATAAATGTAACCAGCTTTAATGAATATCAAATAGGAAAAACTCCACAGATACCAGAAATTGTATTAATTTGGCTTGGTATCCTGCATCAGTTGAAGGCCTGAAGGAGAGCAAGCCTGGCATGTGCTCTCTTTAAAAAGTTCCCAAACCCCTGTATTAATGGGGTTTTCCTCCATTATTCACAGAAATCTGAAAGTTTCTCATTCAGCAGGGACTGAGGAACAATTTCTACCCTCAGAATGAAACCATGTAGAGACACAGCTGTTCAGGGTGGTTTGCCACCACACTTGCACTGTGTGGTGTGCACATACTCAGCAGAAAGCAGAGTGAGAAATCTGCCTCATGCTCACAGCAAAGCTCTAAGATTTCTTTTAAATCAGCTGTGATTGTTGTGGGTTTGATTTTTGTTTGCTTCTGAGGGATGCAACCTTCCCTCACTCAATAAAACCTCCTGCCATTCCCTTCCAACAGGAATTCCAGTTGGACAGAGCTGGGTAAGAAGCACAGGGGGTTTTATTTCCATTTCAGAGAGTTCCCTTATGGCAGGGAGTGAAACAGAAACATCTCCAACATCTCCCTGCAGCGGGGGACAGCTCACAGGTGCTGTGTCCTGCACACTGCCACAGGGCAGTGCAGAGCTGGCTTAAAGCCCTGCTCTCCTCTCCTCTCCCCACAGATAAAACCAGTTTCAAGTGCTCAGGGAGCAGCACCAACCACTGAGGGTGAAGGCTGGAACAGAAGGGAGGAATACACTGATTTTACACTCAAACCCTCAGCCCTTCCCTCTCAAAAGTCCTGTGGTCTCCAGCTATGAAAGTCATTTTCCTTTCATTGAAAACACACCACCCACATTAGCCATCAGCAAAACTATTGCAGTTCCCATTGTAACAAAGCATCAAATGCAGCTTTTCCATAAGGAGTGAAGTCACAACAGCTTAACCAGTGGAAAGAACCACACTACAGATCCAATTTAAAATGACCTGTGATTGCTGACATGGAACTGCTGGAAAACCCAGCACTGACCCCAACTGCCACACAGAGGCACCAGGACCAGAAAATCATAATCCAGCCCCAAACCTCAGACCTTTGATAATTTAGCACATGAAGTTGGGGTCTTCTCTATCCCCAGGCTGGTGCTCTGAGGCAGCTTGGACCTAACAATCATTTCCATGTGAAAATACTTTTTCATAATGAGTACATATGAGGTAGGCCATGTCCTAAGCTCAGGCAGAAGGAAGCTTTCCTCCCAGCTTATCTGATTTTCTATTCACTGCAAACACCCCGTTTCGGAAGGCCACTGCAGAGTTCAGCTCACTCTGCTCATTTTCCTTGGCAAGGCCCCAGGTTATCTGCAAACACTGGCTGAGAACCCAACTGCAGCAATGGGACACCCACACCCTGCTGCACAGCAACTGGGCAGCACAGGGATGTGGGAAACTGGATTATTCCAAAATAAGGGCAGGTGAAGAGTCATTAACATCAGATTCCAGGGGGATGCAGGAGTTTGAGAGGCAAGGAACAGCAAAATGAAGAGATGCCCTCCCAGGCCCCAGAATGATCCTTCCCTGTCCCACACTGAATGTCCCAGTGGGCACCTCCTGCTCCTGTCCCAGCCCCCAAACCAGGAACAAGGAAAGCTCCTGCAAGCCCAAGCACAGCTTGATCAGGGAGATATCTGCAGAAAATGAAGCAGGCAAATGAACAAGCCTCTGCTGAAGCATCCCCCAGGAGATTTCCCAGCTCAGCCAAGTCCTGATGGATTTTTCCTCAAGCCAAGGACAATCCCACATCAGTCCCCTCCACCACTACCTGTCTGTGCTACAGCACAGACAACAGACCTCTGCAATACAATTGAAACCCTTAAAAGAGTTTTAACACAGTAAAATTAATGATTTCAAAGTTTCTGGCCCAAGTCACCATGTTTCCCACCCTAACTCCCTCACACAAAATGACAAACATGACAAAGTCCACGACAACCAGCCAGCAAGAACCAAAAATCTTCTCTCTACACCCAGAAGGGCTTCCTTGCTCCACAAAGAAGGACAAGCTGGATCCTGCTCCCTCTTCCCAGTGCTGACACAGATCTGGGGCTTTGGCACTGGGGCTGTGATCCTATAAAGACAAAGCTGAGGCTTATACAGAACAAATATTTGGGCAGTTTATACCAAATGTTCTCTTATTTTTGAATATGATTTACCCAAACCAGACCAAACCCAACGTTCTGAAATCCTGGCAGGGCTGGGAACCAACATTCCTTGCAGCATTTGTGCTCACACCTGGAGGAGTTGATGCAGCAGGTTCAGCTGAGCAGCAGTGGGGAACCCTGGGGTCCCTGGTCCCCAGTCCAGGGTGTTCTGCTCCAAACTGGGAATTTTGGGGTCCCTGGTCCCCAGTCCAGGGTGTTCTGCTCCAAACT